>OZ019969.1:7883301-7978301 GCA_963970395.1 Ephialtes manifestator | reverse complement strand
TGGCGATGAGCATTTCTGATTGTGCGAAGTTAGTGCAAAAGTCGCGTAGAGAGCACCGACGGCGCCTGCAGCTTCGGAGGACGCCAAGCTGCTCAGGAGATGCGACTCTGCGGTGGTTGTCTGCTCTGTGGAGAACGTCTCACCGTTGCACACGGAATTCTGAGCGTTTTCGTTAACACTGCGCTTCAAATGAGAGACGATACGACCCAAAAGATCGTAGGAAGCAAGTAGCAGAGGCGACTCCCGTTCTTGCTCCAGGAAGAAATCGGTTTCGATCAGAGCACGACTATGCCGAGAAATTCGATCCACCAGTCCACCGGTCACCAGATACCTGCAAACAAAAAAATAATAACAAATAAATAACCGAAATCTCCTTCAAAAAATCAAAAATATTTTTAAACATTGGTAAAATTCAGCAACGATTCATTTCCTAGCAGTAATTATAACTAATAATTGTAACTATAGCGATTTTACACCTACAGAAATACACAAACAAAAAATATAACCACAATTGGTACTAAAATACAATTTGAGAAATTTGCTGCAAAAAATCCAAAATATTTTCAAACTTCAGTAAAATTTATTTCCTAGTAGTAATTATATTTCATAATTGTAACTATAGCGATTATAATCCTACGGAAATGTTTGGAAGTGAAATATGAGTAAAATACAAAAGATCATTGCGAATAAAATATATTTTCTATTTATGTTGTTCACATTTTTTTGCGTTTCGTTATTATAAATATAAATAAATAAGTAAATGTAAATATAAATAAAGCATAAAAGTAATAATGAATTATGGGCCAAATGATCTTGGCACATAAAAAATATTTTACAGTCGTAGAAACAATTAGTCCCACTTTAGGACAAAAACTTGGCTGTGAGACAATTTGTTTCCGATTTTTTACGAGACTTTTCATTTTTTATTTATCTTTTAAACTCTCATACAAATTCCCACTTCCCGTCTAGGCTCAAAATGTTCGTCTTTATGAGTAGTATCTTAAAGATTTTTTCGGAAAAAATAAAAAATGTCCAAGTTTTTGAAAAATGGATTTTTATGTTTAAAATGAAAAATGAATGCTTCGGAGGAGTTGAAGAATTTTTTAAATAAATTGACATAAAAGTATACTTAAAAATGAAAAACTTTTATTCAGATTTTTTAAAAATATGACTTACATCCAAGAAGATACGTGCAGTCGAAAGTTTTTAAACGCATTTTTTAGAACAATTTTTAGAAATTCACAAGTGCGCGAAATATGCAATGAAAATTTTGAAAAAAATGGCGCAAGCTCCATTCATTGGGGTGCATGATTAAGAAAATAATCAATTATATCGACGACGGTCATGGAAAAAGGTGTTCGATCGGTGTATAATGTCCAATATATTTTATATATTCCCCACATTGTTATTAATTTCAATTACATCAATTCTCAGCATAATAATTATTTCTTAATTCCCACTAAACTAACAACAACAAATAGTACAGAATAATATAAACCCAGCTGCGTAAATGAATAAATAATAAAATAGCTTCACATCCACTGCACTTAAATCGTCAATGAAAATCTATGATCTCGACTCTTGCAATCGATAATCGTTACCTATGCCTCTCTCTTCTGGGCTGCCAAGTGTGCATATGGGAGTTCGAAGTGAAGACGGAGCAAAGAAAAACTATTACAGTCGTAGTTGTCGCTTGCAAAAACTGTAGTTTCCCGACGTCATACGGAAATGTTTCGTTAAACACTAGCTAAAAAAAGTAGAACTTTGCAAATTGCTTCCTTATTATTGTTGGATTTATACAAATCTACCTCTATGAGGAAGCATGTTAATATATTTTGGTTTCTCATAGAGGAAGCTTTGTAAGAATCCAACAATAATGAGGAAGCAATTTGCAAAATTCTACTTTGCGCCCTTGTTTAAAAAATTTTTAAATGGCTTTAGTTTCGAACCCCTTGACAGATTCTCGCCAGATTCGTAGTGATGCTTAGTTTACCCACACTCTACTTGTGGACCAAATTTGAGCCCGATATCTTAAAAATTGCGGAAGTTAGAGCACGAACAAAAAATTCAAAATGCCATAAATTTTAAACCCCTTAACGGATTGACGTCAAATTCACTCCCAAACTTTATCTAATAACAGTCCACTTGTGGTCCAAATTTGAGCCCGATATCTTAAAAATTGCGAAAGTTAGAACACGAACAAAAAAATGTCAAAAAATTTAAAAATGCCATAAATTGTGAACCCGTTAACGGATTGACACCAAATTTAATCCCAAGCACTATTTGATAACAGTCCACTTCTGGTCCAATTTTGAGCCGGATATCATAAAAATTGCGGGAGTTAGAGCCCGAGCTGACATTCTGAAAAAAATTCAAAATGCCATAAATTTTGAACACCTTGATGGATTAACTTCAAATTCAATCCCATACCTTGTTTAACGACAGTTTACTCGTGGTTCAAATTTGAACCCGATATCTTAAAAATTGCGACGGCTATCGTGCTAACAAAAAATTGTGCACATACGCACACACACACACTCAGACATTTTTCTAAACCACTTTTCTCGACGTTTTAGACCATTCTGAGTGTCCTGACATGAAAACCTCGAAAAAAAAAAAATTTCACGAAAACAAACCTTCCTCTACGAGGAAGCAAAAGAAATATTTCTCCCCAATACAAAAATGGCCTATTCCATATATATTTTATGTATTCCCCACGTTCTTATTAATTTCAATTACATCAATTCTCAGCATAATACTTATTTCTTAATTCCCACTAAACTAATAACACCTAATAATACAGAATAATATAAACCCAGCTGCGTATATGAATAAATAATAAAATAGCTTCACATCCACTGCACTTAAATCGTCAATGAAAATCTATGATCTGGACTCTTGCAATCGATAATCGTTACCTATGCCTCTCTCTCTTCTTGGCTGCCAAGTGTGCATATGGGAGTTCGAAGCGAAGACGGAGCAAAAAAACAAAACTATTACAGTCGTAGTTGTCGCTTGCAAAAACTGTAGTTTCCCGACGTCGTACGGAAATGTTTTGTTAAACACTAACTAAAAAAAGTAGAACTTTGCAAATTGCTTCCTCATTATTGTTGGATTTTTACAAATCTACCTCTATGAGGAAACAAGTTATCTATTTTGGATTCCTCATAGAGGAAGCTTTGTAAAAATCCAACAATAATGAGGAAGCAATTTGCAAAATTCTACTTTGCAGCCTTGTTTTAAAAAATTTTAAATGGCATTAGTTTTGAACCCCTTGACAGATTTTCGTCAGATTCGTACTGATGCTTAGTTTACCCACACTCTACTTGTGGACCAAATTTGAGCCCGATATCTTAAAAATTGCGGAAGTTAGAGGACGAACAAAAAATTCAAAATGCCATAAATTGTGAAACCCTTAACGGATTGACACCAAATTTAATCCCAAGCACTATTTGATAACAGTCCACTTTTGGTCCTCGTTTGAGCCGGATATCATAAAAATTGCGGGAGTTAGAGTCCGAGCTGACATTCTCCAAAAAATTCCAAATGCCATAAATTTTGAACACCTTGATGGATTAACTTCAAATTCAATCCCATACCTTGTTCAACGACAGTTTACTCGTGGTTCAAATTTGAATCCGATATCTTAAAAATTGCGTCGGCTATCGTGCTAACAAAAAATTGTGCACATACGCACACACACACACATACAGACATTTTTTCTAAACCACTTTTCTCGACGTTTTAGACCATTCTGAATGTCCTGACATGAAAACCTCGAAAAAAAAAAATTTCACGAAAACAAAGCTTCCTCTACGAGGAAGCAAAAGAAATATTTCTCCCCAATACAAAAATGGCCTATTCCATATATATTTTATGTATTCCCCACATTCTTATTAATTTCAATTACATCAATTCTCAGCATAATACTTATTTCTTAATTCCCACTAAACTAATAACACCTAATAATACAGAATAATATAAACCCAGCTGCGGAAATGAATAAATAATAAACTAGCTTCACATCCACTGCACTTAAATCGCCAATGAAAATCTACGATCTCGACTCTTGCAATCGATAATCGTTAACCTATGCATCTCTCTCTCTTCTGGGCTGCCAAGTGTGCATATGGGAGTCCGCAGTGAAGACACAGAGGGTTCCCCAAGCAAAAAAAAACTATTGCTTACGAGAGAGCATGTGTGACGGCGTAACACGAGAGGATTATAACATCAGTGGGTAATTCTGTGTAGAGAGCTTCCGACCCCTGGGCTGAGTGAGTACGAACGCTATGCTACACACTCTTCACCCTCGGTCCACTGCGATGCTCATTCTATTGGGTTGTTGTATATGTTTTCTTTTTCGAAAACCCCCACCCTCTCTTTCTCTCTCTTTTTCTCTCTCGTTTTGCTTCCCCTGCTGAAGTTACGTCGGCAGCAGGCTCTCGATTCTCGGGGCCACGACCCCAAACTCGAAGCCGAGGGTGCGCGTGCTGTCAGTGCGTATTATCGCCAACCCTCCCCACCCATATGGGTCATTCTATACGGAGTGGGCCATTCATTCGCCATCGCGCTAATTTTTTTTGTAGTTTCTAAGCATAATAATAAAAATTCTGTAAAATATTGAGAAAAATCGGAATGGCCTATCGTATAAAAAAAAATTATTACTTTATTTTGTCAAAAAATGTCGGCTTTTTTTTTGTTCCGATATGCAAATTTTCTTATTAAAAAGTTCATTCAAAAACTTTAATTTTATACACGAACAATTTTTTTGTACGATCGGTAATTTTAAATATAAAGCGAAGTGAGAAAAATAAAAATAAAAAATAAAATGTTTATTAAAAAGTACATTCAAAAAATTCAATTTTGTACAGGAACAAATTGTTTGTACGATCGGTAATTTTAAATATACAACAAATTGAGAAAAATGAAAATAAAATTTTTAAAAAATTAGAAAGTACATTCAAAAACTTAAATTTTATACAGGACGAAATTTTTTGTACGATCGGTAATTTTAAATATACAGCGAATTGAGAAAAAAAAAAATAATTTTTTTTTTAAATTAAAAAGTACATTCACAAATTTAAATTTTATACAGGAACAAATTTTTTGTACGATCGGTAATTTTAAATATACAGCAAATTGAGAAAAATAAAAATAAAATTTTTTTTTTATTAAAAAGTACATTCAAAAACTTAAATTTTATACAGGAAGCCATTTTTTGTACGATCGGTAATTTTAAATATACATAGAATATATAGATCTCAATATATAGAATTGAGAAAAATAAAAATAATTTTTTTTTTTAGATTAAAAAGTACATTCAAAAACTTAAATTTTATACAGGAACAAATTTTTTGTACGATCGGTAATTTTGAATATACAGTGATTTGAAAAAAATGAAATAAAAAACATCGTTATTAAATTTTGGGCAAACCATAGGTGCTAAAATTCTGAAATAAATTCTGAATGTTCGTGATACTCTAAAAAACTTTTGAAAAAATTATGAAGACTTTTTGCCACCATGCTTAAATTTGGTGGTCCACTTGGTATGGAATTACCCGTATGTCCTATGAGGCTCGATGCGTATACCGCGTATAGGTAATGCATACTCGCTGGAACGAGACGCACACGTATTCTAATATTTTGCATGCGTGTGTGTGTGTATTATGGTTTAATATGTATAACGCCGGTTATAAGCGTGTATACGACGACGAAAGCACGCCACCCGGGATACAAGTGCAACGACGTGGCCAACTGTCCCGTCTAATCATAACTGGCTGGCGTGCAGAGCTAATCCCACGATACACACCCACCGTTCTACGCAATGCAGACTCCTATGCACACATACATAGACGTGAACGAAGAGAGTAGATTGAAAAATATTCTCAACAGGGTCACAGTCAATTTGACGCGCTTGTAATTGAAATAAGATGTATCGCATGGCGTTCTGCTTAAAGGGTGGAATATCTTATAATCTTTTTTACTTTTTCATCACATACAAAGTATGTAAGAAAGTATTGGAATCCAAAAAAAATTCGACGCTCAGATTTTGAAGGAAATACATTTTTTGCATGTCCTACAATGTAATAAAAATCTACTTGAAATTTAATGTAACAAGTACCGGAAGTTTTTATGCATAAACTGATACACTAAATTTAATATACAAGTGAGATGTAAAATTAGTGTATGGTATATTAATTTTAATTATTTTATTTTATTTTACTGTAAAAGTACATTAATTTTTATAATTCACATTAAATTTTCTGTAAAAGTATATTAATTTGATATCACAAATAGACGTTGAATTTAATTGACGAGTTTATGCATAAAAACTTCCAATCTTTTTTAACAGTATGGATTCAAAAAAAAAAAATTCACTCATTTCTGTCTGTCTCTTTGTATGTCTGGCATCTGTATGTCCAAAAATACAATAACTTTAGTAAAAAGCTGTGGACTACAGTGAAATTTGGTGTGTCTGCATTTAAAATGTAGTTTTGGTATTGAAATCCAATCCAAAATCTTCACTGGTTCTGATACTTTACCTCAAATATTGACAAAAATAAATTTTATTTTTTATTTTTTTATTTATTCTCTAAAAATAAATAAAAATTTTTATTTATTTTTGGACCGCAAGCTAATATAAAAATTATTATGCTTTGGTATGATACATACAGATAGAATTACCGGCAAATGAGCAGTGAACAACAAGAGATTCAGTAGAGAGAAGATTGTGTGGTATTTTCAATCACTCACATAAGACTTCTGAAACTGTCTATTGTGAAAAATTTATATTGCCTGAAATATGGATTGTGTTACACATTCACTAAAAAGAAAGACCACTATCAATGATCTTGAGCGGTTTTCAGGCAGTAGTCTGCTTTAGAAGCCGAAAAAAAGCGTTTTTTCAGAAATTTTTTTGAAAGGGAAGGAAATGATTGCGGTAAACGAAATTTTGAGACGATAGAGTATTATATTCAAGCTTTAAAAAACAATTTTTATTATTAAAAATTATTGAAATTTTCCAAAGTTGTAACGATTTTTCTGGGGCGCCTGGAGTCTGGACTTGTAAATCGGTGCCGGTGATGGAGGTCGTGCGATGCATCTGAAACAGTCGAACCAAATTTTTTTTAAATTTTTATAAGTTCCTTTTCTATATGAACTAAAAAAATACCGAAGAAATGATGAAATTCCAAATTTTTTCGAAGTTTGAAAAAAAAATTCACTTTAAGTTGCAAAACAAGTAATTTAAATCGTACTTTTGTCCAACTTTTTTAGTTCAAATAGAAAAGGAACTTATAAAAATTAAAAAAAAATTTGGTTCGACTGTTTCAGATGCATCGCACGACCTCCATCACCGGCACCGATTTACAAGTCCAGACTCCAGGCGCCCCAGAAAAAATCGTTACAACTTTGGAAAATTTCAATAATTTTTAATAATAAAAATTGTTTTTTAAAGCTTGAATATAATACTCTATCGTCTCAAAATTTCGTTTACCGCAATCATTTCCTTCCCTTTCAAAAAAATTGCTGAAAAAACGCTTTTTTTTCGGCTTCTAAAGCAGACTACTGCCTTCAATGAGAAATCTACTATGAATATTCACACCATATGTATGTTAGATTAAAAAGAAAGTAAAAATTGCAAGACAAAACAGATTTGATGTTATCACTCGCATAGCATTTTATACGAATTCTAAATCCTGTGGTGGCCTCATAAACACCATAAGATTCGAAACTTCTGGAATATGAATAACTGAAATGTAAATCCGACTTGTCAAACTATCGCAGTGCCGACAATAACACCACCAAAACGAAAGAGAGATGTGGAGTAATGGAGTGAACATCGCACGCGCCTCCTCGCGAGTGCAGCTCGTAGCTTGAACTCGAATTTAAAAACGCGTTCATGACAAATTATAGCAAGAAATGTAGCATGGTGGCCGCGGTCAGGGAAAACCGCGAAATGTCAGGGAAATAAAAAACTGATCAGGGAATCAGGGAAAAGTCAGGGAATATCGAAATTAGTCAGGGAAAAAGTAGATTGTTGCCAAAGTTTCAATATCTGAATAAATCCATAAAAGAAAGACTTGGAAACAAAACAACCGAAAAATATTTGAAAAGAAAAAAAAACAAATAAAAATTGATATAAGCATTACAACATAAATCTATTCGAACAAATCGAAGCACTCAACAAAAAAGTTTAAAAAGTGTTATATATTACTAAAATAAGTATTACACTTCACATCAGTATTTAAACGGATTTAAAGCATTATAATTCCAAAGAATGTTTATGTTTTGAAAGAGAAAATATATCTTCAAAGGTACTATTCGTTGTTGATCGAGAAATAAATAACTTATCAAAAACACGTATCTGTTTCTAATACATTTTTTTTATTCGCGTTATAAATTTTTTAGTAGATGTCCTTAAAATTTCGGTCAGGGAAATTTGATAAATTAGTCAGGAAAAATCAGGAAAAAGTCAGGGATTTTTTTCCGGAAACAAAAACGGCTACCATGTGTAGATTATAATTAATGTGCGAAATTCACAAATTTCTATTCGTGTAGTTAGTCACTATACCCCAATAAATTCGCGATAAAAACTTCACGCCATTAACAAATGTGATGAGTAAATCACGTGTTGCGAATACGCTAGTAGCAACCTTTTTGTGAAGCTTTTCGTCAAATTGGCTCCGCGCACAATCCAATTTTTTTTTTGCAAGGTTAATAAAAATTCTTCTAAAGTTATAGTGACTGGATTTACAGAGAAACCCACTGAACTAAGCTTTTTAAATAGCAAACTATAGTGAACAAATTGAAATTAACAAGAAATTTTTTATAGCAGACGATTAAAATGTACGTTTTAAGTTCTGGTATTATTGTTATTAGAAATCATTACCATACCAATAGAAAAAAAATTCATCAAGAATCAGCTTTCTGAAAATACCGAAAAACCTCATAAAAAATGACAAGCAAATTTGTATCCCTCTGAACAAAGTTTTGTAAATAGCAAACTATAGTGAAAAAATTGTAATTAATAGGCAATTTTTAATCGCGGACGATTAAGTTTCACGTTTTACGTTCTGATATTAGTTATTATTAGAAATCTTGACTCTACCAATAAAAGAAATTTATTATGACGATAAAGAAAAACGTATTATAATAATCGAATTAGCTTAGTGGAAATACCGGAAATCCTCGCCAAAAATTAGTAGCAAATATGTATAATACTGCTATAAATATATCGTGAAGGGGAGACATATTTGAACTGCGTTGAAGTCTTGCGGTAATCTGGCAAATCCCAGAATGTATCTACGAGTTTATGCACGCCTGTCGTCACGAATGTACTTTGCCGGCTGTCGAGTTTTTCCTCGAGCAATCGTAGGTCAACGGTGGATCAAATAAATTCTCTAATAAAATGCACCGAGTTGCACGAGCGTCGAGGCTTGCACAGGATTAACGACACTCGATTATTACACGTGACTATCGTACTCGCTTACATACATACGAGATGGTAAGATTATACCCTCGACCTTCCCAATACGATGTAATAACTCGGTATAATATCGTGAAACGAGGGACGTGTCATTGGTAGCAATATTCCGGGCGAACGAACCGATCCCCACACACAATTCGTTTCACCCACTGTGTTACTCAACCGAATTCACCAGATTCGAGAAATCATTGTACCCCTGCTGTGCAAATCATTCTTCCGGCTCCGAGAAATCTGAATGATCATAAATCCACGTTGAAATCTGATGAAATATTATGACACTGAAATAAATAAAAGAAAAAATTGATAAATAAATAAATAAGACAATTGAAAAATGTTTTATCTGATAAAAGCAAATTTTGAGGTGTAATTATTTTCACATCAATTATTATAATGATACACGGTTCCATTACATTTAGAAAATAATATGAAATATATAACTTAATTGTTGTAATTCAAAGAAGATTCATTTCCATGTTCATTCCTTTTGTTATTCAAGGTTTCTTTTGTTATCTCGTGCATTGCTGATTGAAACAATAACAAATGTTGAAAATCTTCGAAAATTTCAAAGTTTAATATTCATTAAGGAGTTTGGAGCGCTCCACACTAGTCAAATCAGTGCTAAATTTTTGAAAGCGTTTCTACAATTTCAGAGGGTTTAATAATCTGTTCCAAGGTGTTAATCACATAGCAGTATTAGTTCTTGATATTCAAATACATTGACAGCTTCCATGTGAATAGTAAATCGGTCAATATCGCCAAATTTCCGATGTCATGTTTTTTCATCCAGTTTTGTAAAAGGGTAAACCGTAATATCAGTCCGATTATGACGAAACATAGCTTATTTTGATCAGTGGAAGACCCTTAATCGATTGACCGTCCGGATTTTCTATAGTATCAGGCGTTCAAAAGTTACAGCCATTTGTATACTTGATGTTAGGTTATGATAGGATAAACAAATGGTTGTATCTTTTGGACTACTAATGCGATTTAAAAAAAATAGACGGCCAATCGATAGAATATCTTTTAGTAAACAAAATGAGCTATTGGTTGTCATAATCGGACTGATATTACGGTTTACCCTTTGAAAAAACTGGATGAAAAAACATAACGTCGGAAATTTGCAGATATTGATCGATTTACTGTTGATATCACAGCTTGTGAATGTATTTGAATATCAAGAGCTAATGCTGCTATGTGATTAACACCTTGGAACAGATTATTAAACCATCTGAAATTGTAGAAACGCTTTTAAAAATTTAGCACTAGTATGTCTAGTGTGGAGCGCTCCATACAACATAGCTCATTTTGATCAGTGGAAGATCCTTAATCGATTGAACGTCCGGATTTTCTACAGTATCAGGCGTTCAGAAGTTACAGCCATTTGTATACTTGACGTTAGGTTATGATAGGATAAACAAACGGTTGTATCTTTTGGACTACTAATGCGATTTAAAAAAATAGACGGCCAATCGATAGAATATCTTTTAGTAAACAAAATGAGCTATTGGTCGTTATAATTGGACTGATATTACGATTTACCCTTTGAAAAAACTGGATGAAAAAACATAATATCGGAAATTTGCAGATTATGATCGATTTACTGCTGATATCACAGCTTGTGAATGTATTTGAATATCAAGAACTAATGCTGCTATGTGATTAACACCTTGGAACAGATTATTAAACCATCTGAAATTGTAGAAACGCTTTTAAAAATTTAGCACTGATTTGACTAGTGTGGAGCGCTCCACACAACATAGCTCATTTTGATCAGTGGAAGATCCTTAATCGATTGACCGTCCGGATTTTCTACAGTATCAGGCGTTCAAAAGTTACAGCCATTTGTATACTTGATGTTAGGTTATGATAGGATAAACAAACGGTTGTATCTTTTGGACTACTAATGCGATTTAAAAAAATAGACGGCCAATCGATAGAATATCTCTTAGTAAACAAAATGAGCTATTGGTCGTTATAATTGGACTGATATTATGGTTTACCCTTTTAAAAAACTGGATGAAAAAACATAATGTCGGAAATTTTCAGATAATGATCGATTTACTGTTGATACCAAAGCTGTGAATGTATTTGAATATCAAGAACTAATGCTGCTATGTGATTAACACCTTGGAACAGATTATTAAACCATCTGAAATTGTAGAAACGCTTTTAAAAATTTAGCACTGATTTGACTAGTGTGGAAGCGCTCCACACAACATAGCTCATTTTGATCAGTGGAAGATCCTTAATCGATTGAACGTCCGGATTTTCTATAGTATCAGGCGTTCAAAAGTTACAGCCATTTGTATACTTGATGTTAGGTTATGATAGGATAAACAAACGGTTGTATCTTTTGGACTACTAATGCGATTTAAAAAAATAGACGGCCAATCGATAGAATATCTTTTAGTAAACAAAATGAGCTATTGGTCGTTATAATTGGACTGATATTATGGTTTACCCTTTTAAAAAACTGGATGAAAAAACATAATGTCGGAAATTTTCAGATAATGATCGATTTACTGTTGATACCAAAGCTGTGAATGTATTTGAATATCAAGAACTAATGCTGCTATGTGATTAACACCTTGGAACAGATTATTAAACCATCTGAAATTGTAGAAACGCTTTTAAAAATTTAGCACTGATTTGACTAGTGTGGAGCGCTCCACACAACATAGCTCATTTTGATCAGTGGAAGATCCTTAATCGATTGACCGTCCGGATTTTCTACAGTATCAGGCGTTCAAAAGTTACAGCCATTTGTATACTTGATGTTAGGTTATGATAGGATAAACAAACGGTTGTATCTTTTGGACTACTAATGCGATTTAAAAAAATAGACGGCCAATCGATAGAATATCTCTTAGTAAACAAAATGAGCTATTGGTCGTTATAATTGGACTGATATTATGGTTTACCCTTTTAAAAAACTGGATGAAAAAACATAATGTCGGAAATTTTCAGATAATGATCGATTTACTGTTGATACCAAAGCTGTGAATGTATTTGAATATCAAGAACTAATGCTGCTATGTGATTAACACCTTGGAACAGATTATTAAACCATCTGAAATTGTAGAAACGCTTTTAAAAATTTAGCACTGATTTGACTAGTGTGGAAGCGCTCCACACAACATAGCTCATTTTGATCAGTGGAAGATCCTTAATCGATTGAACGTCCGGATTTTCTATAGTATCAGGCGTTCAAAAGTTACAGCCATTTGTATACTTGATGTTAGGTTATGATAGGATAAACAAACGGTTGTATCTTTTGGACTACTAATGCGATTTAAAAAAATAGACGGCCAATCGATAGAATATCTTTTAGTAAACAAAATGAGCTATTGGTCGTTATAATTGGACTGATATTACGGTTTACTCTTTGAAAAAACTGGATGAAAAAACGGAAATTTGCAGATATTGATAGATTTACTGTTGATATCACAGCTATGAATGTATTTGAATATCAAGAAGTAATGCTGCTATGTGATTAACACCTTGGAACAGATTGTTAAACCATCGGAAATTGTAGAAACTCTTTTGAAATTTAGCACTGATTTAACTAATGTGGTGCGCTCTAACCTCCTTAAGTAACGCACGAGAAGAGTAGAGAAGAGAGCAGAAGGAGAAGGGAGAAGAAACGCCAGTCCCGGAACCCCGATGGCCCGCTCGCGTAAAGATATGCACCCCTACGTGCTCGCTACAGGGGCTCCTATGAAATAATCATATGGTTAGCTAATGGCGGCACGGGGGTTGTGATTGCCAGACCGGGCGTGCCGATCTCCCTCTTCATACAGATATATATATATATATATACATATGTGAATGGATTTGGAGATGAGATACGAGGCTACTATACCGAAGGGAATGATAAGTATATTCAATGTATTTGCCCGAACCCCCGCAAACATTCAATGATAGATCGCAATCTCGAGACTGTGATGCACAATCCCTACAACAGTTCTTCCTGTACGTCAGTATGCACAAGCCAGTGTCATGGAGGTTTGGCTGCCACGTCTGTTGACCATGTAATCACCACCTTCGTCACTCTAATCAATTGTTTCTGAGACCAGTCTTCTTTGTTTTCTGTTGTATTTTGCCTCTTATGAGACTATTGAAATAAATAGACCTTTTTTTTTTTCAAGAACTAGCTCACTTTGTATAGTT
The DNA here is from genome assembly GCA_963970395.1 of Ephialtes manifestator. Taxonomy (NCBI): domain Eukaryota; kingdom Metazoa; phylum Arthropoda; class Insecta; order Hymenoptera; family Ichneumonidae; genus Ephialtes; species Ephialtes manifestator. The sequence goes on along the minus strand of OZ019969.1, from coordinate 7,964,644 downwards.
AAACTCTTGAATGATATGTAAAAAAATGTAGGTGGGAGTCAAAATAGCGGATGACCAAAATAGCCAATGATTAAAATAGCAAATTTGAAAATAAGGAACGTCTGAATCTAAAATGGCCATCATTGTGAAATTCGCTATTTCAGCTATTCGCTATTTTAATCATTCGCTATTTTTATCCCAATCTTATTGAAATGCAACCAAAATAGCGAATGGTCAAAATAACGAATGGCTAAAATAGCGAATTTCATAATGATGGCCATTCGATATTTAGACATTCCTTATTTTGAAATTCGCTATTTTGGTCATTCGCGATTTTGAAACCCACCCAAAAATGTAAAGATAAGATGATTTGTAAACAAAAACTGATATAAATAAAAGTAAATCTATTTTTTAAAAATTCCTACTTAGTATTGCAATTCGCTATTTTAGCCATTCGCTATTTTGGTCATTCGCTATTTTGAAGCCCACCCACAAATGTAAAGATAAGATGATGTGTATAGAAAAACTGAAATAAATAAAAATGAATCTATTTTTTAAAAATTCCTACTTAATATAAAAAAATGTATAGTAATTAATTTACAATACACTAATTCATTTTGCAGCAATAAATCCACAGGCACATTTTTACGCAGTTTTTAATGAAAAAAACTTGAGTTTTTATTTTGATCTTGCCGAGTGATAGCTCATTTTGTTTCTCGATAAATACTCTACGAATTAATCGGAAAACATTTTGAATATAATTTATCGTTTTCAAATTACAGGTAAATGGTTTTGTCATTGACGCACCCGTTGATGGTGGTTGATTTCTGTGTCATTCTGAGTGTTGGAAAAATAAATGGACATATTTATGATTATATAATAGATGTCCCTTCCGTGTGAAACAACAAAAATATAAAAAATGTTAACAAACGTTAGAATGGGAGAACGTACATTTTTTTGTATAAAATTTCTATTAATCAATTTTTTTCAATGGGGAAATTCCTTCAAGAGGTAAAAAAAAAAAAAGATTCGTGGGAAAGCAGCTTTGAAGTTAGCTGTAGTCTTGCCATATCTGGTATAAATGTTTGGACGCTGCAAACAAGATTCAGTTGTGTAAATGTTAAAATGTTCAATAACAATTCAAGATAATGTATTAACAATAAAAAAAATTGAACGTTTGAGCGTATATAAAGTCTTAATTTAACAAAGTGCGAGCAGAGAGTGATAGAATCGAAACAGGAAAGCGTCGTAAAAATCCAATAGTAGTACAAACAAATAAAAAAAGGATAAAGTGGAACCTTGCACATTGCTTTCTCGTTATTCTTCGCTTCTTACAAAATTACCACTATGAGGAAGTAGGTTGATTGATTTTGGCTTCCTCATAGAGTGGTAACAAAAACAGACATTTATTTCTGAACCACTTTTGTCGTAATTTTGAACCATTCCAAGTAAACCAACATTAAAATCTCGAAAAAAGCTTCCTTTACGAGGATGAAAAACTGAAAGAAAAAAACTTTGCAAATTGCTTCGTCATTATTTTTCGTTTTTCACAAAACACCCTCTATAAGGAAGTATGTTAATTGTTTTTGGCTTCCTCCTCATATATTTCATTTTCAACAATTTTGTAACATTTTTCAAAAAATTATTGAAAAGAATATATTGAGTATTTCAATGTCACCTGTTTTATAACCAATATTTTTTTCATATCTTAATTAACACTTTTTTCAATCGTCGCCTTCATATTTCTTTGGTATCTACGGATGGAACACAAAAATAATAATTCCGCTCACGCGCTTTTTTTGAGAACTTAAATATTCTGTTGAATTTTTGTGTGTGAATAGTTTTTGTAATGAATTACAGTAACTGGAGATAAACTAATTCTCCACTAGGATGCAAAATTTCAGGTCGATACATCATGTCGTTTGAAAGATATCGGCAATTGAATTTTGGTATTATGGGCATTAGAAATTTGAAAAAAATGTGTAATCTGAAAAAACAATCGAAGTTGCACACAGGTACAAAATCATATTTTCATTATGAACACACGGAGAGAAAGACCTGATAAAATTTACCAGACACTATGGTAAAAAGGCTGCAAAGTAGAACTTTGCAAATTGCTTCCTCATTATTGTTGGATTTTTACAAATCTACCTCTATGAGGAAGCATGTTAATCTATTTGGCTTCCTCATAGAGGAAGCTTTGTAAAAATCCAACAATAATGAGGAAGCAATTTGCAAAGTTCTACTTTGCAGCCTTGTTTATATTGGCGAAAAGTATTTGCAATTCCCTCTCATTTTTCGAAAACTTATTTGACCCAGCTTAATGCGCAAGGACTACCTTAATCGAAATAACGAAAACGGAGTTTATTCTTCTCTTTTGTGTAAATTTTCATCTCGATTCGTCACGCCGTTCAAGAGTTATGAGCAATTCTATTTTGGGACAAGCGGTCATTATAAATTTAAAAAAATAAAAATTATATATGAAGCAATGTGTAAAGGTCTTCTTTGCATCCTTATTTCCATTGAGTACAAACTTTTGTCTCGCATTATCAACTTTTGCTGATTATCAACTTTTGCTAGAGCGAAAATCGTTTTTTTGTAAATTTCAAAATGTCGTAAAATCTGAACCACTTTACCGATCATCGTCAAATTTGATACGTGGCATAGCTGCATGTTCCTTTTCGTCTGTAAAACATTTCGGTTAAATTGGTGAAATTCGACGTGATTTATAAAAAAAAAAGATTTTTTTCGAAAAATTCAAACATCTATAAAATCTGAACCTCTTTACCGATTTCGCCCAAATGCAATGCCAAACAACATTGAACGTATATTTATTTATAAACAACTGTTTACCAAAATATTCTAATTTTTACGAAAGCTAGAGCGATCACGCCCTTTTTAAAAAAAAATTAAAAGTACCATAAAATCAAAATGGCTGATTTTTTTTTTTTCAAAAATCTCAACATTCAAAGCGGGGCAACTACTCCACTTGCGTGCCAAATTTGAGGCATATCGCTCGAAAGGTTACTGAGTAATAATTCATCGAATTGTTGGAGCCCAGGACACACACACACATACATACGGACATTTTTTCTAAACCACTTTTCTCGACGTTTTGGACAATTCTAAACATACTGGAATGAAAATCTCGAAAAAAAATGTTTCATGAAAACAAAGCTTCCTCTATGAGGAAGCAAAATTATCAAACGCGCCTGGTATTGGGAAGCCAATAGCCGCCACCTGACGAACAGTACGAGAACTATGAGAATTTCTACCATATACATAGAACTTTTAACCATATTTCGTGGTAAAAATACTCGTAGTTCTCGTACTTCTTGATATGTGGCGTCATGGCACTTTGTACCAGGAACTTACGATACTTTTTACTAGAAATATGATAAAAAGTATCAGATCTTTCTCTCCGTGGTGAGTTTTCGATTGCTTTATCAAATTTTTGGATGACAAAACAACACATCTGTCTTTACCTCAGCGAACCGAAGACAAGTACACAAAACGATATTCAAACGAGCCATACAATTGTCGTACGACGATTCACCAAACAAACAGATATCACAGAGAACCTGGACGCTGTTTATGAAGCTGCTCGTTTCTCGTCACAACAATGAGCACCTCGTGCTCGAGATTTAGCCGGAGGCATGAAAGTGACAGCGTGAATCCAGGAGGAACTCATGGAGGGTGGAAAATGTTTTGGTGCGAGGACCAAGTGGCCACTTCGGCCTCGATTTTCATTCGCTCCTTACATATCGATTGTTCAGGGCAGATACGGAGGACCGAAAACCGACAGAGAGACACTCTTACAATATGTATAGCATAGAATAGCTCCTGCGCAGCACACTTGTTACAATATTTACAGAGTCGTCCCCGGATCCAACGCGCCCCCTCCGGACATGGCCCGCGAAACCGAGCACCACCACCCCCAACCCCACAATGACAAGTGTCGCTCTTCTTCCTTGGGCTCGGTTCGACAATACCGAATTTCCAAAGCCACCCCTGACGTTCCCCTTTCCTGAACTCTTCAAGCCTGTGCCAACCCTATTTTCTCGCCGGTTCGCCAGTCTTTTTTCACTCCACGGATATGTGTATCCATATCAAACAGGAGAGAATGTAGAGACACCGAAGCAGTGGACAATCGCTGAACCACGTACCGAGCTGAAATAGGAAAGAACATTAGGTTTTGCTGTCAGTTAAATTCTACAGAATCGGTGTACTTTGAATCAGTAAATTTCCGGCGTTTTTGGGGGGATAAGCTAGGGTCGGAAGGTCTCGCGGTTTGATTGGAGTTTAAATAGCGGTTGTTCGTTTATTTATGAAAGTGTTTTGGTCTTTTTTTATGGTCGGTTTTTTTGTTTCGATTGGTGATACTTATGCGTTTTTTTAGTGACTTTTTAGGTATTGTCTTGGCATAATTTTTGTAAATATTTTGTTGAATGGTAAATGAAAAATCGTTAAGTATTAATATCATGTTTCTGCTGTGTTTTTTAAATTAGGAAGATGGGTGCAATCTGTCATCAGTGAAAATACAATATATCAATTGACAATTGCCTTTATAGAAGTTTTACTTTACGAAAATGTTCTGCTCGCAATAAATAAAACGACATTTTACTTGAAAAGTAAATAAATTTTCTGTATATATTTTAAACTCAGGTCTGAATCTCTAAAACTGGTCAAGTAAATCACGTTTCTTTTTAAATTATATTACGACCAAAACCAGACATTTTAACCGCAGTTATCGGGTCAAATCCTCAAATCGAGGTGAAGTACAGTCATTCGTATTCCAACGACTTCTTCAAGAACTCAATTTTCAAACGAAAACCCCATCCAGTTTGAGTATTCAAGGAAAATTTCCTGCTGATATGAAATAAAACAAAACTTAATTTCGAAACCAAAAACATCTGCTGAATACACTTTAAGCTCAGCTCCAAATCTCCAAAACGTATCAATTCGATAACATCCCATTCTAAATAACATTAACATCAAAACATTTTGGCAACAGTGGCCAAATAGGCTCAAATCGTCAAATAGAAGTGCAGTATAGTAATTTATATTCTGACGAAAAATAATGTTATTCACGCTCAGTGATGTAAAGCCGAAACATGACCGTCACGTGATAGTCATATGACTGTCACATAACCGTCACATGACGTGTGTTAAAATGACGAACATGTCAATAATGACCAAGATCCGAAAAATAAGGTGCGCATGAATACATCGTGACGGAAAAAATGACAAAAAAGATCGTGACCGTCATTTTACATCTATATAGATGCACGTCATGTTGGTCATGTGACATTACGTGAACGAAAATGACGGTTATGTGACATGACATTAATGAAAATGACGATTATGTGATATGACGTAAATGAACATGACGTCATTTTTACTTAGACAAATCGACAAAATTGAAAATGACTTTGCATGACGCGTCACTGACGCAAGTCGAAAATGACGGTCATTTTACATCTCTGTTCACGCTGCACTTTACTAGCAAATTCTTTAAGACCACATATTTACTTCAATCAGCATAAGAAAGCTTAATGGAAATTTCCTGCTGACAACGAATAAAACTAAATTTTATTCCAAAGCTAAAAAAAAAATGTTCTGAATCCATTTTGAGCTCAGTTCGGAATCTCAAAAACGTGTCAAGTACATCATATCTCATTCTGAACGACATTACGACCAAAGCTGAACATTTTGGTTACAGTGGTATTGCAAAATAGGCTCAAATCGTCAAATGGAAGTGCAGTATAGTGATTTATATTCCGACGAAAAATATTGTTATTCACGCTGCATTTTACTAGCAAATTCTTTAAGAACACACATTTACTTCAATTTTCATAAGAAAGCTTAATAGAAATTTCCATCTGACAACGAATAAAACCAAATTTTATTCCAAAGCTAAAAAAAAAATGTTTTGGATCCATTTTGAGCTCCGTTCGGAATCTCAAAAACGTGTCAAGTACATCACATCTCATTCTGAACGACATTACGACCAAAGCTGAACATTTTGGTTACAGTGGTATTGTAAAATAGGCTCAAATCGTCAAAAGGAAATGCAGTATAGTCATTTATATTCCGACGAAAAATATTGTTATTCACGCTGCATTTTACTAGCAAATTCTTTAAGAACACATATTTACTTCATTCAGCATAAGAAAGCTTAATGGAAATTTCCTGGTGACAACGAATAAAACCAAATTTTATTCCAAAGCTAAAAAAAATGTTCTGGATCCATTTTGAGCTCAGTTCGGAATCTCAAAAATGTGTCAAGTACATCACATCTCATTCTGAACGACATTACGACCAAAGCTGAACATTTTGGTTACAGTGGTATTGCAAAATAGGCTCAAATCGTCAAATGGAAGTGCAGTATAGTGATTTATATTCCGACGAAAAATATTGTTATTCACGCTGCATTTTACTAGCAACTTCTTTAAGAACACATATTTACTTGAATTTGCATAATAAAACTTAATGGAAATTTCCTGCTGACAACGAATAAAACCAAATTTTATTCCAAAACTAAAAAAAAATGTTCTGAATTCATTTTTAGCTCAGTTTGGAATCTCAAATACGTGTCAAGTACATCATATCTCATTCTGAACGACATTACGACCAAAGCTCAACATTTTGGTTACAGTGGTATTGCAAAATAGGCTCAAACCGTCAAATGGAATTGCAGTATAGTCATTTATATTCCGACGAAGAATATTGTTATCCATGCTGCATTTTACTAGCAAATTCTTTAAGAACACATATTTACTTCAATAAGCATAAGAAAGCTTAATGGAAATTTCCTGCTGACAACGAATAAAACCAAATTTTATTCCAAAGCAAAAAAAAAATGTTCTGAATCCATTTTGAGCTCAGTTCGGAATCTCAAAAACGTGGCAAGTACATCATATCTCATTCTGAACGACATTACGACCAAAGCTGAACATTTTGGTTACAGTGGTATTGCAAAATAGGCTCAAATCGTCAAATGGAAGTGCAGTATAGTGATTTATATTCCGACGAAAAATATTGTTATTCACGCTGCATTTTACTAGCAACTTCTTTAAGAACACATATTTACTTCAATTTGCATAATAAAACTTAATGGAAATTTCCTGCTGACAACGAATAAAACCAAATTTTATTCCAAAGCAAAAAAAAAATGTTCTGAATCCATTTTGAGCTCAGTTCGGAATCTCAAAAACGTGTCAAGTACATCATATCTCATTCTGAACGACATTACGACCAAAGCTGAACATTTTGGTTACAGTGGTATTGCAAAATAGGCTCAAACCGTCAAATGGAATTGCAGTATAGTCATTTATATTCCGACGAAGAATATTGTTATCCCCGCTGCATTTTACAAACAAATTCTTTAAGAACACATATTTACTTCATTCAGCATAAGGAAGCTTAATGGAAATTTCCTGCTGACAACGAATAAACCAAATTTTATTCCAAAGCTAAAAAAAAATGATCTGAATCCATTTTGAGCTCAGTTCGGAATCTCAAAAACATGTCAAGTACATCATATCTCATTCTGAACGACATTACGACCAAAGCTGAACATTTTGGTTACAGTGGTATTGCGAAATAGGGTCAAATCGTAAAATGGAGGTGCATCAGTATAGTGAAGAGAAGAGGAATGGTGCGGTGGGTCTTCGTCGAATTGGTAATGTATTATAATCTCGTACTTGAACTACGAGTCCTGGGCAACTCAGGATATTGCTACTCCGAGCTCGTTGACGCGTAATGCATTCGCGCCGGGATTTGAGGGTGGCCCGGTACGTCGATTCGGCGCATCGTATAGGATCCAGAAACTGTGAGGAGCTCTGTCTCACTCAAGTTGTTCTCTCGCATCGGCAAGGGAGCGTCACGATCATGCTATAGTATTCGCTGCTCGTGAAACCATGACGCTTTCGATGGGATTTTCCTCGATGTGAGATGTCTGCCATATACTACAGTATACGTGTGTGTATACGACATATGTATGTCTATATATACTATATACAGATAGTAGTTTAGTACAGTATAGTCTGCTAAACCTCCCCCCCCTGTTCCTATACATTCATAGGTTCTGCTGAGAGTGTGACGGTATATTAAGCGTGCCGCAAACTCGTTGAATCCGCTCGACACGCGAGGACCGAACCTGCGTTCGCACTTTGCCACTGTCAATAAAATTATCGATCGCATCATAAACGTCCAATACCGCCACCAAGCTGGATCAATGTATATGCGACACATCGACAAATTTCGAAACCTGCGACAAATGAAAAGTCATAGAATATTAGCAGATCAAGTAGCAAATGAACAAAGAAAAATACAGCTCTGTTTTACTTTCTCATCACACGCAAAGTATGTAAGAGAGAAAGTATTGGAATCCAATAAAAATTTGACTCAGATTTTTATGGAAATATATGTTTTGAGCGTCCTACACGGAGAAAATAATTGGTTACAACAGCATGAGATTAGCTACCGCAGCAAAAATCATTAGCAAATATAGTGACAGCAAAAGTACTTGCTCTTAGAGCAATATTTATTTGCTGTATCTGATTTACTACAGTAGCAATCGTAATTTTCTATTGCAGTAATAGCAGTTTGCTGTTGCAGCCATTGTAGTTTGCTGGCAGCGCAAACAGTTTGCTGTTGCAGTAAAAGTAATTTGCTGTTGCAGCAAAAGTAGTTTGCTGACAGCGCAAACAGTTTGTTGTTGCAGCAAAAGTAGTTTGCTGGCAGCGCAAACAGTTCGTTGTTGCAGCAAAAGTAGTTTGCTGGCAGCGCAAACAGTTCGTTGTTGCAGCAAAAGTATTTTGCTGGCAGCGCAAACAGTTTGCTGTTGCAGCAAAAGTAGTTTGCTGGCAGCGCAAACAGTTTGCTGTTGCAGCAAAAGTAGTTTGCTGTTGCAGCAAAAGTAGTTTGCTGTTGCAGCAAAAATAATTTGCTGTTGCAGCAAAAGTAGTTTGCTGTTGCAACAAAAATAGTTTGCTGGCAGCGCAAAAGTAGTTTGCTGTTGTAGCAAAAGTAGTTTGCTGTTGCAACAAAAATAGTTTGCTGGCAGCGCAAACAGTTTGCTGTTGCAGCAAAAGTAGTTTGCTGGCAGCGCAAACAGTTTGCTGTTGCAGCAAAAGTATTTTTCTGGTAGCACAAACAACTTGATGTTGCAGCAATAGTGATTTTCTAAGAGCACAAACGCACTCGTGAGAATGTGATGTTTGGGCTTCAGGGTTGGACCACCTAATTTGACGTACAGTTCAAGATGCAACACGCAACAAAGGACTAACATTTTTCAGCAATCGTTTAGCATAGGTGAGGTCGAGTATTTCACGCAATGGCACGTAAAGTTTCCAATACGGATTACTTTCCGAAATTAAATCACCTATGATCACCCCGAATAGTTTCACGAAATACGTCGTTTCTGCAGCTGTCATTTTGAGCTTCGAACTTTTTAAACAGTTTACACTTGTAACTTCTTTGTATCAAGAGTCGCGGTAGCGACTCGACGCCAAGTTAAAAAAGAAATTAATGTTGCCTTCAGATAACTTCTTCACTAATGCCCCACGTTTTGAAGAAAAATCGCAAGGATCCTGGTGCTTTTGGTAAATCCATCGTCAAGACAGAAACGCTGACGATGCGAACTGGGCATTAACGAACTTCGCACTAACAAAGCAGTATTGAAAATAGATCGTGACAAAACAATGGTGCTGCGCATAACGTGTTAAAATGCGCAACCCACCTCTTTTTGCAGCAGCTCATTTGCTGGCGGAATTTTCTTCGATTGGTTACGCTAGCAATTTAAACGAATTCGCTCGAATGCCAAACTTTTTTGTGCTAGTGGCAAATGTTTGTTTATATGCACAAATATTTCGATAAATGAAACGCCGTCGCTACAGCAAATATTCAGTTGCTAACAGTGCGAAGCCCTTTTTACTATTTTGTTTTTCCAGCAAAATGTATAAGCTCCAACAACAAATCATAAGTTGGGTCCGCAAATAATCTGGGAGATGCATTTTTCGTTTCGGCAACTAACGCTTATTTGCTGAGAGACCAAATTAGCTGCTGCATGAGCTAACTGAAAGGCTATTGCAGCATAATATACATAGCAAACTAAGGCTAGCTGCAATAACAAAATTTTTTTTCTCCGTGTAGATTCCAAAAAAAACATTCACTCATTTCTGTCTGTCTGTCTGGGTAGTCGGAAAAAATACCCCCGGATAAAATACCCCTTGGTAAAAACGACAAAATATCACAATAAGAAATAGTCACAATGACAAATTATCACGTGAATCATCCACTTATACTGACTTCTGACTTATATTTGTTCTTTAGGTGCTTTAGAGCGTTAGTTAGGTTGGCATTTGTTTCTTTAGGTTCTTTAAAATACCCCCGATATTTTATCCGGGGGTATTTTTACCAAGGGGTATTTTATCCGGGGGTATGTTTACCAAGGGGTATTTTCTCCAGGGGGTATTTTCTCCGGGGGTATTTTTTCCAGGGGTATTTTTTCGGGATTCGTCTGTCTGGCGTCTGTATGTCCGAAACCATAATAACTTTAGTAAAAAGCTGTGGACCACAGTGAAATTTGGTGTGTGCCTTCTGCATTTAAAACGTAGTTTTGGTATTGAAATCCAATCGAAAATCATCACTGCTTCTGATACTTTACCTGAAATAGTGAGAAAAAAAAAATTTATTTATTTATTTTTGGCCCGCAAGATAATATAAAAGTTATTATGCTTTGGTATGATACATACAGAGAGAATTACCAGCAAATGAGCAGTGAACAACAAGAGATTTAGTATAGAGAAGATTTTGTGGTCTTTTCAATCACTCACATAAGACTTCTGCAACTGTCTGTTATGAAAAATTTATATTGCCTGAAATATGGATTGTGTTACAAATTCACTTAATAAAAGAACTGCTATCAATGATCTTGAGCAGTTTTCAATGAAAAATATAATATGAATATTCACACCATATGTTAGATTAAAAGGAAAGTAAAAATTGCAAGAAAAAAAGTTGCTTCTGGCAAGAAAAAAAGTTGCTTCTCATCACATTTGTTACTGGCTTGAAGTTTTTATCGCGAATTTATTGGGGTATAATGACCAACTACCCAACCTTTTTTTTCGTTTATGGATTCTTTTTAGTATTTGCCGGTTTCATTCAAATAATAAACATGCAGGTGTGCACTGAGAAAAATGAATGTGATAGATTGCTAAATATAGTGAGTTCTACTATAAAAATAATTATTTGCGCCATAATTTAGATGCTGGTCACCTTATCTATTGTTACAGCAACCATAGAAATATTGCTGTCCTCTCAGAGAAACCATTAATTATATATAATAAGAATAATAAGAATTAACCATACATTTTTCTGTGTGTGGAAGTAAAAAGTTAATAAAATAATGTTCGTATGAGAAATGATTTCTTTATTTATTGATACGATATTTGGTAAACGATTTTTAGTGGTAGAAAATTATTATAGACTGTGTTTTAAATAAGATGATATATTCTATTATTGGTTTTGGTCGTGCAGTTTCAATGAATTAAATTTCTATTCTCTGTTGATTTTTCGTAGGCGTGAAGAGCGGTTGAGAAAGTAATTTTGATGAGTGGTGGTAGTTGACTGTGAGCGAGAGCAATAGTACTTGTAGCACACACCATGCCGTTACGAATGGGAACAGAAGCAGCCGTAATCTATTCTTATACGCACGACTGCGACCCTGGCCCCGCCTGATCAAATACTCTGCTACTCTCGTGAATTTCTCACTGCACCATTAACGCGAACCTGACAGTGACGAGTAGCCTTGTTCTGTAGTCATTGTCACGTCATCGAATTGTCATTCACAGGATTCATTCACTAAAGGATACCAAATAATTATTATTATCTTTATTATTATTTATTATACTTCAAAGCTCAATGTAACCAAATACACAAAAGAAAAAAAGGATGCAAAGTAAATCCTTGCACATTGCTTCCTCATTATTTTTCGCTTTTTACAAAGCTGCTTCTATGAAGAAGTATGTTAATCAATTTTGGCTTCCTCATAGAGGAAGCTTTGTAAAAAAGAGAAAAATAATGAGGAAGCAATGTGCAAGATTCTACTTTGCATCCTTGTTTTATTTTATTCTTATTTTCTCATTTTTTACGAAATGCAGAACGACACCAGTCAATTTTTTTTAAATTCAAAATAACGTAAAATCCGAACCGCTCTACCGATCATCACCAAATTTGATACGTAGCAGGGCTGAATGGTATTGTTCTAGTGTAAAAAATTTCAATTGATTTGTTGAAATTTTACCTGAATTAGAGCAAAACGAAAATTTTTCGAGAACTTCAAAATATCATAAAAACTGAACCGCTTTGCAGATTTCGCCCAAATTCAATACGAAAGGTCACATCACTTTGTTCCATTTTTATACAAAGTTTCAACCCGATAGCTAAAAATTCCTTTGAGCTAGAGCATTTACGTACTTTTTTCAAAATTTAAAAATTCTTAAACAATTTAAATGTGTCAATCGATTTTTTCGAAATTTATATCAATTAAAGATTAGGCAGTATAGCACATATTGTTTAAATTCGAGCTGATTCGGTCGAATAGTTTAAAAGTTACAGTTAAATGATTTTTTGGCCTTTCATCACACACACACATACATACATTCGGAAAATTTTTCTAAACCACTTTTCTCGACGTTTTAGACCATTCTGAGTAATCTGACATAAAAATCTCGAAAAAAAATTTTTCACGAAAACAAAGTTTCCTCTATGAGGAACCAAAAGAAACAAAATAGAACCTGCAGAGTAAAATCTACCTCGACGGAGAAATATGCTCATCGATTTTAGCTTTCTCATAATTAAAGCTTTGTAAAAAGGATGCAAAGTAGAACCTTGCACATTGCTTCCTCATTATTTTTGTCTTTTTTACAAAGCTTCCTCTATGAAGAAGTATGTTAATCAATTTTGGCTTCCTCATAGAGGAAGCTTTATAAAAAAGCGAAAAATAATGAGGAAGCAATGTGCAAGGTTCTACTTTGCATCCTTATTTTATTTTATTCTTATTTTCTCATTTTTTACGAAATGCAGAACGACACCAGTCAAATTTTTAAAATTCAAAATAACGTAAAATCCGAACCGCTCTACCGATCATCACCAAATTTGATACGTAGTAGGACTGAATGGTATTGTTCTAGTGTAAAAAATTTCAATTGATTTGTTGAAATTTAACCTGAATTAGAGCAAAACGTAAATTTTTCGAGAAATTCAAAATATCATAAAAACTGACCCGCTTTGCAGATTTCGCCCAAATTCAATACCAAAGGTCACATCACTTTGTTCCATTTTTATACAAAGTTTCAGCCCGATAGCTAAAAAATCCTTTGAGCTAGAGCATTTACGTGCTTTTTTCAAAATTAAAAAATTCTTACAAAATTTAAATGTGTCAATCGATTTTTTCGAACTTTATACCAATTAAAGATTAGGCAGTACTACATATGTTGTTTAAATTTGAGCTGATTCGGTCGAATAGTTTAAAAGTTACAGTTAAATGATTTTTTGGCCTTTCATCACACACACACACATACATACATCCAGACAATTTTTCTAAACCACTTTTCTCGACGTTTTAGACCATTAGTGAGTAAATTGACATAAAAATCTCGAAAAATGTTTTTTTCGTGAAAACAAAGTTTCCTCTATGAGGAAGCAAAAAGAATCAAAATAGAACCTGCAGAGTAAAATCTACCTCGACGGAGCAATATGCTCATCGATTTTAGCTTTCTCATAATTAAAACTTTGTAAAAAATGAAAAATAATGAGGAAGCAATATGCAAGATACTACTTAGCAAACTTGCTTTAAATCAATTTGAAAAACTAGAGTTTAGCGAAATTTTAGTCGTCACGAAATAATAAAGAAAAATTCAAATCTCTATGTAATCCAAATTCTTCCACCGATCATCACTAAATTGTGTATCTACACGGAGAAAAGTCAGCCAATTAATTGGTTAGCACAACCAAACTCATTGTAATACAACCAATAATTTACGTATATTTTCAATGTAGCAATTTTTTGAAAATTTCGCAACTGCATAAAATCCAAACATGGTAGCCGTTTTTTTTTTCGGAAAAAATTCCCTGACTTTTCCCGGTCTAATTTATCAATATTCCCTGACCGAAATTTTAAGGACATCTACTAAAAAATTTATAACGCGAATAAAAAAAATGTATTAGAAACAGATACGTGTTTTTGATAAGTTATTTATTTCTCGATCAACAACGAATAGTACTTTTGAAGATATATTTTCTCTTTCAAAACATAAACGTTCTTTGGAATTATAATGCTTTAAATCCGATTAAATACTGATGTGAACTGTAATACTTATTTTAGTAATATATAACACTTTTTAAACTTTTTTGTTGAGTGCTTCAATTTGTTCGAATAGATTTATGTTGTAATGTTTATATCAATTTTTATTTGTTTTTTATTTCTTTTCAAATATTTTTCGGTTGTTTTTTTTTTCCAAGTCTTTCTTTTATGGATTTTTATTCAGTTATTGAAACTTTGGCAACAATCTACTTTTTCCCTGACTAATTTCGATATTCCCTGATTCCCTGATCAATTTTTTATTTCCCTGACTTTTCCCGGTTTTCCCAGTTTTCCCTGACCGCGGCCACCATGTCCAAACCGCTTTTCCAATTCCGTCCAACTTCAATACCGAACAACATTAAATGTATCTGCACTTATAAAAAACTATTTTGCAAAATATCATCAATTTCACAAAAATTCGAAACAAATTTTTTCAACTTTTTGGATGATTCTAAGTATCCTGACATGAAAATTTCAACAAACAATTTTTTCGTGAAAACAAACCCTCTGTGAGGAATCAAAAATTACAAATTTTTGATTCCTGATTTGATTTGAGGAATTCCTTCCTGTCAATCAAATCAAATCAGGAATTTGATTCCTGATTTGATTTGATTTTGAGGAATCAAAAATTACAAATTTTTGATTCCTCAAAAATTACAAATTTTTGATTCCGCAAAAATTACAAATTTTTGATTCCTCAAAAATTACAAATTTTTGATTCCTCAAAAATTACAAATTTTTGATTCCTCAAAAATTACAAATTTTTGATTCCTCATAGACAAGCATATTACGGTCCTAAAAACAATCTCAGTAAATAAACCCCTATTTTAAAAAATAAATCAAGTTTTTATTGGATAAATTTTAAAAAATACTAATTATACCAAATATTTATTATCAAAATAAATTGTATCTATATTTTTTAAATATCTTAACATTTTTATTTATTATTGAACCAATTTTTTATTTAAAAGAATCATTTAAAAAGTCAAGAACTAGAATCTTTTTTTTCTTTTTTCCTTTGAATCACGAGGTCTCGGCACGCAACAGAGAATTAAATGAGTGGCGTGTGCCCGAAAGAGGCGTGCAAACGGTGCCTCCACGTCAAGCATAGATACTTAAAATACCAAATCACTGTCTAGTCCATGAACACCGGGCAACCAGCTGACTGTTTAAAGAGCATCTGCCCCCCGCGGCTCTCAGTGATTCCAACAGCCGCACGTCGATCCTCCTGCCCAGTTATATCGTTGTACTACCCGAATGCATACACGTAGTACGAACACGAGAACATTACACGGCATATTACAGCAGCAGAAGCGACGATGCGTCACCGAGTGCTCCATTACTAAAAAAAAAAAAAAAAAAAAAAAAGAAATGTACAAACTGCTAAAGACTACAAAAAAATCCCAAGAAATAAAAGAGACGTGAGACAAAAGATTCTGACCACAGAGAACTGACCAAAGGGATAAAAGCTTTTTTTTAAAAAGAAGAGCTCTGTTAAAAAAATATATATCTTTGTTCTTTTTTTTCTTTTTTCTTTTTTTCTTTTTTAGAATAAATTGCAGAGAGATTTTTGTTTAAAACGCCAGTGGAAAAAATTGAGCAGAATGAGAAGAGACGCGCAAACTTTCAAACGTTTTGGCGAGTAAGCGCAAAGTGGAAGCTGCGAGGGAGGAAAGGGAGAGGAAGGGCGAAGAAATAGAGGGGGAGGAGGCGAGAAGAGCGCGAGGAAAGGAATAAGGGCGGTGTGAGAGGGAGCCACGAAGAGGACGCGCCTGGATGGGAGGGTTGTGCGCAAGGGTGGCAGCGGTACTGCTCGAGTTAGGGTGAATTCGGGCAGCGAGAGAGTCCATTAGCAGATTACGTACCCACCCGCTCATTCACCCCCGTTCGATGTTTTTTTTTCCTTTCCCTTACTTCCCTTCCACTCTTGCTCTAACGCTCTTCTTGTCCCTTTCGCTCTCTCGGGCTACAAGAATTTCTTGTAGCTTTCCCTCGGACTGCCCTAAACGCGTAATACCTGCGTGCACACACGACGAAAAAGGCTAAGGATTTTGGCGAAAATCTGATTTTTCCTCGGAATTATTTACGTTTATCTGGGCAAAATATAAATTTTGCTTCCTCATAGAGGAAAATTTGTTTTCATGAAATTTTTGGTTTTCGCGATTTTCATGTCAAAACGTTTAAAATGGAAACGTCGAGAAAAGTGGTTTATACAAATTTTCCGAATGCATGTATGTAATGTGTGTGTGTATGATGAAAGCCCAAAAATTCATATAGCTGTAACTTATAAAGTATTCGACCGAATCAGCCAAAATTTAAATAACATGTACAGTACTGGCTAATCTTCAATTGGTATAAATTTTACAAAAATCGCTTAACGAATTTGATTTTTATAAGAATTTTGAAATTTTGAAAAAAATACGTAAATGCTCTAGCTCGAACGAATTTTTAGCTATCGGGCTGAAACTTCGTATTACAATTGAAAAAAGTGATACGACCTTTGCACTGAAAAAAATTTTTGTTTGAAAATTACTCTACCGGTATTGGAAGCTCGGATGCATATACCGCATATTAATTTTCATATACATAAATCTGTAATATTTAAAGAATCGATATACGATAATTAAATAGAAACCTTCGATATTAATCGAAAAATGTGTTCGAGGTTTACAATATTTTCACCAATTATTATAAGTAACGTACATTAAAATTCACAAACGGGTGAATAGTTTTTTCACGTACTGTATACTAATTTCAATATGCATTCTACTGTAAAATTTAGTATGGTAGTAGACTAAAAAGGAATGTACATACACCTCTAACAGTAATGAACCAGAGTGCTATATTTATGCAACACTCTTTTCTATTATTGTAACCAAAGTATATTAAAAGTCATATACGTGTGAATAGTTTTCCTCATATACGGTATACTATTTTTAACATACATTTTTCTTTAAATTTAGTATGTTGGTGTAGCAAAGAAATTTAATTCAAAAATATTTATTTGTACGTGTTCAATCGAGTTTTTCTCCACTTTTAATTACATATTACATCTTTGTCTACATGTTGGTACATATTAATCGTTGAAAAACATATTTAATTTTTTTACACTGTTCGGGAATCGAACCTGGGACCCTCCGGTTGGTGTTGTTGCGTTGCGCGTTAGCTCACTTGGCCATTCAGATCATATGATTGAACAATTTTTTATGTCTATTTGATTGTCGGTAATATGAAATATAAAATGAAATTAGTGTAATATAGTCAGATATTTTTAGATTTATGTGATTGCGCCTGATATGGTAATAATAAAAGCACGTTCAGTTATTTTTTACGGCAATCGGTTATATCGAATAGGCTACGTTATTACTATCTATAAATATATTGAACGAAGTTGCTTGTTTCATTGTTTGCGCGAATTAGTTCATTAGTATTTGGGTGAATGACCGTCTGACTGTCCTCAGGGTCAGTACTAGGATGGGTGACCGCCTAGCTGACTCTGACTGTCAGTACTAAGTTCATTAACCGCCTAGTTTACACTGACGGCCCATACTGGAAATCGTTAAACGCGGTTATTAATTTCGAATAACGGTATATGAATACCCAAACAAATCTTTGGATAATCACATTGGATGTTAGTTTTAATATACTTATGCCAAGAAATTGTAAAAGATTCTGACACTTTACCAGTTTGGTTCAGTTAGTGACATTTAAAGAACAGGTGACTCTTCCTATTCATATAAAAAAGTATAATATTTTTATATTCAAGTACAGAATTTTACAAAACTCTGCACTGATTTTAAAACACCGGTCTATAAATAGTTGCCTTGGCACACGTGTATTTAAAAATTAAAATCTTTCTTAGAATTACAAAGTATTAGCTCCGAAAATTACAACGTGTATTTATTAATTTCTAATGACCGTATATTAATATTCACATAGGTCTTCAAATATCTACAACGCATGCTAATTTTAAGAGATACTTGTGTACGAGATTTCGAGGTTTTAAGCTTTTCATTTTGAAATCGTGTTTTAGAAATTTAAACTATCATGAAGACCTACTTTTAATATGTAATTGTATATTCAATATTTAGTCAGCCTCTAAATTTGCGAACTTGTACACTAATTTTAATACACCGGTCTATGAATAGTCTTTCTAATAGACATGTATTGTAATTTTAAATATCAGTTATATGAAAATTCATTTACTTTTGCTAAATTTCGTATAGCGTTGGTATATTTACTAGACAAAGTATATTAATTTATATTTTATATACCAGCTTTTGAAATTTCATAGTTGTTGGTGAACGAAAATTCCTTTCTTTTTTTACAGTGTGGTATTGAATTTGGGCCAAATCGGTAAAGCATTTCGGTTTTTATGAGATTTTGAATTTTTCGAAAAATTTTCGTTTTGCTCTAATTCAGGTAAATTTCAATTAATCGACTGAAATTTTCTATACACAGGAAAAATAACATTCAACCCTACTACGTACCAAATTTGATGATGATCGGTAAAGCGATTCGCATTTTACGGGATTTCGAATTTTTTAAAAATTTATTGGTGTCGCTCTGGATTTCGTAAAACGTCAGAAATCATCAACTTCGTCAATAATTTTCATCTTTCGCAAAGCTTCGTCTATGAGGAAGGCAAAAACAAAATAAAGAAACTTCTTCAAAGCGGCGTTCTACTTTGCATCCTTTTTTGCTTCTTCATAGGCGAAGAACTGTTAAAAAAATGTACTATAAAATTACGGTAACAGATTGGAAGTTTTTATTCACAATCTGTACCACAAATTTCGTATAAACGTCTATTAGATATTTAAAGTAACAATACTGAAAAAGATTAAAGAAATTTGTAAATTTACTGTTACAAAATACTAGGAATTTATTTTCTGTTTTTTTCGCATGTCGTTTGCAAATTTCGTGTACATATTTATTGTAAAATCAAAAGCCAATTACAATGAAAAAAATATTTTCGAATTTCTGAAAGTCGTGGATGACTGAAAATTTATTGTCCGCTTTAAATATTTTTCTTCCCAATGACGCATGAATTTTAACAAAGAACTTTAAATTTTTATACAGATATAAAAGTCCTATATATGAATTTACAAATCGGTTAACTAATATTAAAAAATTAACTGAAATTTTACTATTTTGGTCGTCCAATGACTAGATTATTATAGATGTTTTGTAATATTCATTAATTAATGAGGAAGCAATGTGCAAAGTTTTACTTAGCAACGTTTTTTTTTTGGTATTTGGAATAATCCGGTTGTTCGCAATATAAGTAAAAATTGCAAA
Source organism: Ephialtes manifestator (assembly GCA_963970395.1). NCBI lineage: Eukaryota > Metazoa > Arthropoda > Insecta > Hymenoptera > Ichneumonidae > Ephialtes > Ephialtes manifestator. The sequence goes on along the minus strand of OZ019969.1, from coordinate 7,944,996 downwards.
TGACAAAATTCGAATGTTCTATGTCGAAAAACGAGTTTTTAATTCATGCGTCTGGTTCTGGTGGATTTAGTGGTTGTGGTCAAGGGGAAATGTTTGGAAAGCTCTTCAACTTTTTTAAGCTTTAAAGCTTTGCGGTTACGGCGAGAAAATATGATTTAGTGAAATCCAGAATGAAGTTAGATTTTCTGTACAAGAAATTATTCATGACATTATTAATTCTCTTGGAGCATTTATTGTTGTTAAAAAAAATAATGGATGACACCTCAAAAAAATTTTTGCATAGTTGAGAGAAACTAACTGATAAAAAATGGCATTGATCATCAAATAATTATATATGTATAAACTTCTATTTTCTATAAATCCATATAAGATTGGAAAAAATACTAAAAAAATTAGCAAAAAGAATATTTAATATTTTCAATCTTCAGATCAGAATTGTCTAATTTTTTTGCACGTTTAGTGTATTATTTCCACTTTATAATTCATTCAATTTTGTAGTCTATCTATACATTATCTATAGATATTATTATAAAGCCTTATACTAATAAAAAAATCGTTAAAACCAACAAAACATGCGTTTGCGGGCGACTAAAAGAATATTCGTTTGATCGAATGAAATATATAATTGATCGAAGCAACAGCTGATAGAATCCAAAAATGATTCGATTACCATTGCCAAATAATATGTCTAATCGACAAAATATTCTTTTCGCCGCCCGCAACGCACGTTTTGTTGTTTCTAACGATTTTGCTTCCTCATAGAGGAAGCTTTGTTTTCATGAAAATTTTTTTTTTCGAGATTTTCGTGCCAGCAGGGTTCGGAAAGTTACTTATTGAAAGTAATTCGTTACCGTTACCGTTACTCCTAGTGAAAAAGTAACGTGTTACCGTTACCGTTACGCCTTGCGAAAAAATAACGCGTTACCGTTATCGTTACTGTCAATGTAACGCTTCCGTTACTTTTCGTTACTTTAAAACATATTAATCATGTAACAAATTTAGACGTATATAATTATTAACGTGTAGAATGAAGATCAATAACGAAAAAAACGAATAATTCAGAGAAAATGTTTATTAACGTTGAGCAAGTAGCTTTCGTTCATTTTCGTTGGTATCTCGCCTCTTAGAGGTAATTCAAACAGCTACTTGTTAACAAACATTTTGTATCTCAAAAAGTAACTAAAAAGTAACGGTAATTTCGTTACTTGTTACAAAAAATTTGTAACGAGCGTTGTCTTAGAATTACACGAATAAAAATGTAACGATGTTACCGACCGTTACCACCAAAAAGTAACGAATTCACTAACGACGTTACTTCCGAACCCTGCATGCCAGCATGCTTAGAATTGTCCAAAACGTCGAGAAAAGTGGTTTAGAAAAAATGTCCGTATGAATGTGTGCGTGTCATGGGCTCCGAAAATTCGATGAACTATTACTCAATAACCGTTCGAGCAATATGGCTCAAATTTGGCACGCAAGTGGAGTAGTTGCCCCGCTTTGAATGTTGAGATTTAAAAAAAAAATCAGCCATTTTGATTTTATGGTACTTTTAATTTTTTGAAAAAAGGGCGTGGCCGCTCTAACTTTCGTAAAAATTAGACGATTTTGCTAAATAGTTGTTTATAAATAAATATACATTCAATGTTGTTTGGCATTGTATTTGGGCGAAATCGGTAAAGCGGTTCAGATTTTATAAATGTTTGAATTTTTCGAAAAAAAATCATTTTTTCTATAAATCACGTCGAATTTCACCAATTTAACCGAAATGTTTTACAGACGAAAAGGAACATGCAGCTTAGGGTGTCGCGAATTTTTTTTTTTTTTTTTTTTTTTTTCATTTTGTATGGTCTCAAACCATTGTTTGTGCCTTTAAACAACTCGTCTGAAAATTTGAGCACGATAAAAAATTTTTTAGAGGTGGCTCAAACGATGTATCGATTTCTCATTTAATTAACACGTAAATGAATACGGCTCTTAATAAATTCATGTCCCCAAATTACGGATACGATATATTGGAGTTTGTATATTTTTTTTCGTCATCTTCATATCATTCGGAAGTGAAAAAGTGCTTACAAATTTTTCGTTTAGATCAATAGTTTTCAAGTCATGATTTTTGTAAGGCGCGAGATATTCATTTCGCCTAAATTCGAGAAATTCGGGCAAGAATTGCAAACACTTCCCGATGTTAAAAAAATTTGAAAAAATTCATACTTATCAACTTATGGCACTCAAAAGACCAATTTCGCATAATAATAATTTCAAAATGTTATTAACAAATTGTTAAAAAGAAAATTGTTCATCAAAATATGCGGTGACTCAACTTTTTTTTTGTATGAAAAAGATTCGTTCATTTTTCGGAATACATATGAATTTTTTCAGATTTTTATCTTTATTTTGATTTTTCTTGTTATTTACATGGAAAAATGTGCAAAAATAAAAATAAAGACAAAAATCTGAAAAAATTCATACGAATTCCGAAAAATGAACGAATTATTTTCATTAAAAAAAAAGTTGAGTCACCGCATATTTTGATGAACAATTTTCTTTTTAACAATTTGTTAATAACATTTTGAAATTATTATTATGCGAAATTAGTCTTTTGAGTCCCTATAATGAGTATGAATTTTTTCAAATTTTTTTAACATCGGGAAGTGTTTGCAATTCTTGCCCGAATTTCTCGAATTTAGGCGAAATGAATATCTCGCGCCTTAAAAAAATCATGACTTGAAAACTATTGATCTAAACGAAAAATTTGTAAGCACTTTTTCACTTCCGTATGATATGAAGATGACGAAAAAAAATATACAAACTCCAATATATCGTATCCGTAATTTGGGGACATGAATTTATTAAGAGCCGTATTCTTTTACGTGTTAATTAAATGAGAAATCGATGCATCGTTTGAGCCACCTCTAAAAAATTTTTTATCGCGCTTAAATTTTCAGACGAGTTGTTTAAAGGCACAAACAATGGTTTGAGACCATGCAATATGAAAAAAAAAAAAAAAAAAATTCGACACACCCTAATGCAGCTATGCCACGTACCAAATTTGACGATGATCAGTAAAGTGGTTCAGATTTTACGACATTTTGAAATTTACAAAAAAAAAAAACGGTTTTCGCTCTAGCACCAGCAAAAGTTGATAATGCGAGACAAAAGTTTGTACTCAATGGAAATAAGAATGCAAAGTAGAACTTTACACATTGCTTCATATATAATTTTTATTTTTTTAAATTTATAATGACCGCTTGTCCCAAAATAGAATTGCTCATAACTCTCGAACGGCGTGACGAATCGAGATAAAAATTTACACAAAAGAGGAGGATAACCTCCGTTTTCGTTATTTCGATTAAGGTAGTCCTTGCGCATTAAGCTGTGGTCAAATAAGTTTTCGAAAAACGGGAGGGAATTGCAAACACTTTTCGCCAATATAAACAAGGCTGCAAAGTAGAACTTTGCAAATTGCTTCCTCATTATTGTTGGATTTTTACAAAGCTTCCTCTATGAGGAAGCCAAAATAGATTAACATGCTTCCTCATAGAGATAGATTTGTAAAAATCCAACAATAATGAGGCAATTTGCAAAGTTCTACTTTGCAGCCTTGTTTTATCAGTGTAGTGCAGTTAAATATCTATTAAAAATGCACAATTTAATATCCTTGCTTTTAAGAAAAGCCACAAGTTATTCTAAAAAAAAAAACCAAAATACGAGAAGAAGTACAAAGTTGAACATTTCTAAATTACAAAAGAGCGAATAATGTTGCAAGAACGTAAAAAAAAACAAAAAAAAATGAGCCAACGCTCAAAGCGTTTGGAACAAAAGGTCTCAGTGTCGTTGTCTCTTGTCTCTGATTCAGTGCTGGTGGAAGAGGCTTTCATGACGAAGGACGAAACGAAATTACCGGATCAAACAGTGGCGCAGTTATTAATAAAATATATTTCGCGTTCCTTGAAAGCTACGAGAGAAGAAAAAGGGAGAGGTACAGTATAGCTACCCACGTCTCTCTCCCGGTAACCTCGTTTCTCCCTTGCCTTTGATTTAATCACGTACTACGCTACTAACGCGAAGCCCTTTCATTTTCGTAATAAGCTACGGGTAAGCAGTAATGCAGGTCGTGCTACAAACTCGGTAGAGAGGAATAGACATGGATAGACAGAAAAAAAGGGGGACCGCAATGAGGGGTACCAGGCGTCAACGTTGCTTCCGTTCGAGTGCAAAAAAAAAAAATATTCCAAGGGGGTCGTCGATGTTGGAGGGATTTTCGCACTAGTCTTCCCAGCTCCTTCGCTCAAAGCTCACTTGATCCGATATTAATCGAGATACTTCTCGAGGTGCATACTATATTCGAGGAACACTGGATTTACCAAATTAATTCTCCAAACAACAGCCAATCCGATCCAAGAGAAACCTGCAAAATTTTTTAAAGCTCCAATTATTGAAATTAACATAACATGCAACATTCAAACACATTGTTCACTACTAGAATTTAATACGAAGCATATTGACATTGGTCATAATATAATGTAATATAATGTAATGTAATGTAATGTAATATAATATAATATAATATAATATAATATAATATAATATAATATAATATAATATAATATAATATAATATAATATAATATAATATAATATAATATAATATAATATAATATAATATAATATAATATAATATAATATAATATAATATAATATAATATAATATAATATAATATAATATAATATAATATAATATAATATAATATAATATAATATAATATAATATAATATAATATAATATAATATAATATAATATAATATAATATAATATAATATAATATAATATAATATAATATAATATAATATAATATAATATAATATAATATAATATAATATAATATAATATAATATAATATAATATAATATAATATAATATAATATAATATAATATAATATAATATAATATAATATAATATAATATAATATAATATAATATAATATAATATAATATAATATAATATAATATAATATAATATAATATAATATAATATAATATAATATAATATAATATAATATAATATAATATAATATAATATAATATAATATAATATAATATAATATAATATAATATAATATAATATAATATAATATAATATAATATAATATAATATAATATAATATAATATAATATAATATAATATAATATAATGTAATGTAATGTAATGTAATGTAATATAATATATTATATTATAATATTTTTTATTAACTAATTTGGTATTATTGTAACATAAATTATAATATAATACCAAATTAATTCTCCAAACAACAGCCAATCGGATCCAAGAGAAACCTGCGAAATTTTTTAAAGCTCCAATTATTGAAATTAACATAACATGCGAAATTCAAACATATTGTTTTCTTCTAGGATTTAATACGAAGCATATTGATATTAGTTATATTATATTATAATATAATATTATGTTGTTTATAGCCAATATATATTATTATGTATTAGTTATATTGTCGTTATATTTTGGCAGCAGTTTCTACAACACTGTAAGAAAAAATCTGCTTGAAAATAATAGATAATAAGAAAATAATATCTATTATTTTTAAATAATATAATAGGAGTAATGCAGTTTGCACTACAAATTCTGGAGAGAGGAATAGAAATAAGTGCATCCTAATTTCTCGCGTTTCTTGCAACGAGTGAAATAAAAAATAATGCACGGGGGTCGTCGATCGAGGTATTTTCGTACCAGTCTTCCCAACTTCTTCGCCCAAAGCTCACTCGATCCGATATTAATTGAGATACTTTTCCAGAACGATAAAATATTCGAGGATCATTGGATTTGTCGGAATTAATTCTCCGAACTCCAGCTCTAGTTCGAGATGAAATGGATGATATTAAATTAAGGAAACTGGGTGTAATTCGTTGTTCTGAATTGTTCAAACACATATTTTTTTCTTGCAGGATTTCATAAGTTATTGAAAATCCATGGTAAAAATAACTATCAAATACTTGGCGAAATACAGCGGATCAAATCACTGCAATAAAACACATACGTTTCATTTCGGATCACTGATTTCATCCACTTATTCCGGGCCACGTAACGCGTGACGAGGAATAAGTGACCCTTGAGGGCTTTAATACGTTATTTCTTCCACTGTGTTTATAACGAATGTAAAGCTGTCTGCAATGCTTATTAATAGGTATAGGACTTATTAAAGCGTAAAAAAATTTAGCACGTACAAAGTGTATGATTGGATCAACAGCATAATTTCATTCACTGTAAAAAAATATCTACTTGAAATTTAATGTACTTTTACTGGAAGTTTTTATGCATGATTTAGTATATTAAATTTAATATACAAGTGTAATGTAAAATTAATGTATCGTACAGCATATTTAATAATTTACTTTAATTTTACAGTAAAATTACTTGAATTTTTATGATTTGCTTGAATTTTACTGGAAAAGTACATGAATTTTATAACAGAATTGTATATTAAATTTCGATAACGAGTTTATGAATACGAACTTCCAGTCTTTTCTAAGAGTGTTGAGGAGATATTGAATATAACGTACAATAAAATACTATGTTGACTATCATGTGACATTTAGTATCTTTTAGATCTTCATTATTCATGATAAAAATCTATGAGGAGTTTTGTGAGGTACTAAAACATGGAAATGAAGAGAAAGAAGAGTCCAAGCGTCTTTTATACTCGACTATCGATTCCAACGGAGTAAGACAGACAGCGGGATTAACGCTAAGATTGTATGCCGAACGATTTTTCGACGGGCCCTTGAACAATTATCTACATTGATTGGTCCTTGAGCCCAGATTATCACGACGGCGAACGAGCTTTCTATCCCTTCCTTAACGGCGACAAAAGAGGCTGTACGTGCTTCGCTGTCAACAGGACCTGTCAATCATAATACAGTAAATAAATCGTCATTGTTTGCCCCAGTATTGGATAAACAAAAAATTATAATTGATAAAAGCAAAAGCAGTTAGAACCTCAACACTTTTTGGTATAATCGGTACAGAAAATGATAAAACAAAAAATTATAATTGATAAAACACAAAAGCAGTTAGAACCTCGACACTTTTTGGTATAATCGGTACAGAAAATGATAAAACAAAAAATTATAATTGATAAAACACGAAAGCAGTTAGAATCTCAACACTTTTTGGTATAATCGGTACAGAAAATGATAAAACAAAAAATTATAATTGATAAAACACAAAAACAGTTAGAACCTCAACACTTTTTGGTATAATCGGTACAGAAAATGATAAAACAAAAAATTGTAATTGATAAAACACAAAAGCAGTTAGAACCTCAGCACATTTTGGTATAATCGGTACAGAAAATGATAAAACAAAAAATTATAATTGATAAAACACGAAAGCAGTTGAAACCACAACACTTTTTGGTATAATCGGTACAGAAAATGATAAAACAAAAAATTATAATTGATAAAACACGAAAGTAGTTGGACCTCAACACTTTTTGGTATAATCGGTACAGAAAATGATAAAACAAAAAATGATAATTGATAAAACATAAAAGCAGTTAGAACCTCAACACTTTTTGGTATAATCGGTACAAAAAATGATGTGAAAAAAATTATAATTGATAAAACACAAAAGCAGTTAGAACCTCAACACTTTTTGGTATAATCGGTACAGAAAATGATAAAACAAAAAATTATAATTGATAAAACACAAAAGCAGTTAGAACCTCAACACTCTTTGGTTTAATCGGTACAGAAAATGATAAAACAAAAAATTATAATTGATAAAACACAAAAGTAGTTAGAATCTCAACACTTTTTGGTTTAATCGGTACAGAAAATGATAAAACAAAAAATTATAATTGATAAAACACGAGAGCAGTTAGAACCTCAATACTTTTTGGTATAATCGGTACAGAAAAAGATAAAACAAAAAATTATAATTGATAAAACACAAAAGCAGTTGGAACCTCAACATTTTTTGGTATAATCGGTATAGAAAATTATAAAACAAAAAATGATAATTGATAAAACACAAAAGCAGTTAGAACCTCAACACTTTTTGGTATAATCGGCACAGAAAATGATACAACAAAAAATTATAATTGATAAAACACGAAAGCAGTTGAAACCACAACACTTTTTGGTATAATCGGTACAGAAAATGATAAAACAAAAAATTATAATTGATAAAACACGAAAGTAGTTGGACCTCAACACTTTTTGGTATAATCGGTACAGAAAATGATAAAACAAAAAATGATAATTGATAAAACATAAAAGCAGTTAGAACCTCAACACTTTTTGGTATAATCGGTACAGAAAATGATAAAACAAAAAATTGTAATTGATAAAACACAAAAGCAGTTAGAACCTCAGCACATTTTGGTATAATCGGTACAGAAAATGATAAAACAAAAAATTATAATTGATAAAACACGAAAGTAGTTGGAACCTCAACACTTTTTGGTATAATCGGTACAGAAAATGACAAAACAAATAATCATAATTGATAAAACACAAAAGCAGTTAGAACCTCAACACTTTTTGGTATAATCGGTACAAAAAATGATGTGAACAAAAAATTATAATTGATAAAACACAAAAGCAGTTAGAACCTCAACACTTTTTGGTATAATCAGTACAGAAAATGATAAAACAAAAAATGATAATTGATAAAACATAAAAGCAGTTAGAACCTCAACACTTTTTGGTATAATCGGCACAGAAAATGATATAAACAAAAAATTATAATTGATAAAACACAAAAGCAGTTAGAACCTCAACACTCTTTGGTATAATCGGTACAGAAAATGATAAAACAAAAAATTATAATTCATCAAACACAAAAGCAGTTAGAACATCAACACTTTTTGGTATAATCGATATAGAAAATGATATAGACAAAAATTATAATTGATAAAACACAAAAGCAGTTGGAACCTCAACACTTTTTGGTATAATCGGTACAGAAAATGATAAAACAAAAAATTATCATTGATAAAACACAAAAGCAGTTAGAACCTCAACACTTTTTGGTATAATCGGTATAGAAAATGATAAAACAAAAAATTATAATTCATAAAACACGAAAGCAGTTAGAACCTCAACACTTTTTGGTATAATCGGTACAGAAAATGATAAAACGAAAAATTATCATTGATAAAACACAAAAGCAGTTAGAACCTCAACACTTTTTGGTATAATCGGTACAGAAAATGATAAAACAAAAAAATATAATTGATAAAACACGAAAGCAGTTAGAACCTCAACACTTTTTGGTATAATCGGTACAAAAAATGACAAAACAAAAAATTATAATTGATAAAACACAAAAGCAGTTGGAACCTCAACATTTTTTGGTATAATCGGTACAGAAAATGATAAAACAAAAAATTATAATTGATAAAACACGAAAGCAGTTAGAACCTCAACACTTTTTGGTATAATCGGTACAGAAAATGATAAAACGAAAAATTATCATTGATAAAACACAAAAGCAGTTAGAACCTCAACACTTTTTGGTGTAATCGGTACAGAAAATGATAAAACAAAAAAATATAATTGATAACACACGAAAGCAGTTAGAACCTCAACACTTTTTGGTATAATCGGTACAGAAAATGATAAAACAAAAAAATATAATTGATAAAACACGAAAGCAGTTAGAACCTCAACACTTTTTGGTATAATCGGTACAAAAAATGATAAAACAAAAAATTATAATTGATAAAACACAAAAGCAGTTGGAACCTCAACATTTTTTGGTATAATCGGTACAGAAAATGATATAAACAAAAAATTATAATTGATAAAACACAAAAGCAGTTAGAACCTCAACACTCTTTGGTATAATCGGTACAGAAAATGATAAAACAAAAAATTATAATTCATCAAACACAAAAGCAGTTAGAACATCAACACTTTTTGGTATAATCGGTATAGAAAATGATATAGACAAAAATTATAATTGATAAAACACAAAAGCAGTTGGAACCTCAACACTTTTTGGTATAATCGGTACAGAAAATGATATTCATAGGCAATCAAAATTCCTCTTTGTCTAATTAAATTTTCCAATTCCTTTCTTAATCATCATCAGCCAGTGAAGCCTCAAAAATTAATGGTCCTCGACGAACCGACAAAATTAAGTGAGTTTTATCGGTTCCTCTCAATGATTCACCATTCGACTACTTACAATTTTTATAAGTCTAACTTCAGCAAAATAAAGTCTATTAAAAGTAGAAAGTCACTGGAGAGCTTTACGAAATAGCTGAAAAGTGGCTGAATATATGAGTTGTTGCTCTATATTCGAATGGCAGAAAGAATGCGAGAAAGAAATGGACGATTTTCTGCTAGAAAAATTGGCGAAATGTCTCAAAAGCGATTCACTCAATCATGGGGACGAGAAAAATGTAGATAAAAAAGAGAAGAGCAGCAGAAGGGATGGAATGATCGATAGTGCGTAGGTGTATTTTGCTTTTTTTTCTCTTTCTCTCTAGCGTACGCTTTTTATTTTCAACGCTTTCGCACGCATCGCTGGACTCGCGTTCATATCGGTACACACAAAGCGCACAACGGTGCAATCGCGCTAAGTAAAGGCGATGACTGGTTACTTTACATCGGCAGGAAATTAATCATAATATCGTGGCAACCCTAGCGCGCCCAGTGGCAGGGCACGGTCGACCTCGTTCGATCCCCGGTGGTTCACGCAACCCGCCCCACGACTAATGATCTAGGATATGCTGGTTTTAATGGAAAATCCGAACGTCGATCAAACGCTCAACCAGAAAGCATTGCCACATGTTTTTCCAGGATTTTAAATATTTGTCTCTGTGTCTACTTTCATATTGCTGCTCTCATTCATGGATCTAATTTCGTGCACTGCAAAACAGGCTTGGTTAAATATGCGCTAGCCTACACGTAGAGAAAAGTCTGTGTGTAGCTACTACGCGGGTTTCTGTTGTTAATTACTATAACTTGCGTACCGCGGTGACACAAGGACTTTATCAAAGTTGTTCCTATACACGTAGAAGCTTTCACAATGTGTATTGTAATCTTTCCGATTTTGCTGTAGTACAATGCTCATTATTCCTATATTAATGTTTCCAACCGAAATTTCACTTATACGTATACGTATGACAGTATTCCCTTTTTATATATGAGGTTTAAGACTTCTGCATATTCAAAATAAAACTTTGGCAAGCTATATCTTTCAAATTACGATATCAAGAAATAAACTAAAAAGTAGAAAATGTTCGTTTTCGTATTCTCTGGTGGACGATTTTTTTATTTTTTTTTTAAGTCCAAAATTAAGGTAGTTGTTCTTGATTCAGTACTTTGGCAAGCTATATCTTTCGAACTATAATATCGAGAAAAAACTAAAAAGTAGAAAATGTTCGTTTTCGTATTCTCTGATGGACAATTTTTTTATTTCTTTTTAAGTCCAGAATTATGAAAGTTGTTTTTGATTTAGTATTTTGGCAAGCTACAACTCTTAAAAGCTCCGCGGAAAAAACTGAATAGTAGTAAATGTTCGTTGTCGTATTCTCTAACAGACGATTACATTTTTTTTTGTCCAAAATTAAGGGTGTTGTTGTGGTTTTTATATTTTAGCAAGCTATAACTTTTAAGTTAAAGCTCCGCGGAAGAAACTGAAAAGAATATGTTTGTTGACAGATTCTCTGATGGACGATTTAAAAAAAATTAAGTCCAAAATTAAGGGAGTTTTTTATCCGCGAAGTAAACTACTTCGAATGAAAAAATCGTCCACTAGAGAATACGAAAACGAACATTTTCTACTTTTTAGTTTTTTTCTCGATATCATAGTTCGAAAGATATGGCTTGCCAAAGTTCTAAATCAAGAACAACTCCCTTACTTTTGGGCTTAAAAAAAATGAAAAAATTGTCCACCAGACAATACCAAAACAAACATTTCGTACTTTTTAGTCTTTTTCTCAATATCATAGTTCGAAAGATATAGCTTGCCAAAGTACTAAATCAAGAACAACTCCCTTAATTTTGTACTTAAAAAAAAATAAAAAAATCGTCCATCAGAGAATACGAAGACAAAAATTTACTACGTTTCAGTTTTTTTCTCGATATCATAGCTCGAAAGATATGGCTTGCCAAAGTACTAAATCAAGAACAACACCCTTAATTTTATATTTAAAAAGAAATGAAAAAATCGTCCATCAGAGAATACGAAAACGAACATTTTCTACTTTTTAGATTTTTTCTTGATATCATAGTTCGAAAGATATAGCTTGCCAAAGTACTAAATCAAGAACAACTCCCTTAATTTTGGACTTAACAAAAAATAAAAAAATCGTCCACCAGAGAATACGAAAACGAACATTTTCTACTTTTTAGTTTTTTTCTTGATATCGTAATTCGAAAGATATAGCTTGCCAAAATTTTATTATGAATATGCAGAAATCTTAAACCTCATTTTTATATAGGAACAATTAGTACATTTTTCTTACTATTTTCAATATGATACAGGAATTAAGGAGTTAGGCCACTCTAGAATTTTCGAAAAATCGATTTTTTTTTTCTCCTTGGAAATGACTCATTAGGGTTTCTAGAATGCTGTCTCAAAAGATTATTGCAGGCAAAAATTTGTCAATGCCCCATTTTCGATTTTCAATGGGAGGCCGCCCGGTTAGCAGCCCCAGTGGGGTTAAATCCGGCTGATGGTTACATCCCAGCACTGGCCCAAGGCTGGCCGAGCCTCGCGTACTGGCACAGTCTCGGGCCAGTACTGGGATGTAACCTCGTGCCAGGCCTCACCTACCTGGGAGGGAACCTCTTTTGTGTGCGCTTCGGTAAAGGTACTGAGAAGGATCAAAGCGGGTATACGGCAGATAAACGCGTTTATCTCAAAACTGCTCTTTTCAAGTTGGCCGGAAACATGACTCAAAAAATTTACCACCGATTTATTTGAAATTTTGGATATATCTTCAAAAATACATTATCTACAGAAGTACGTGGGATTTTTTTTTAAGTTGCATAGTTTTTTTGTTATTGACAATTTTCGAACGATTTTTAAGCCAAATTTTTGAACTTTCACTTTAGATGCTCGCCATTTTGTCAAAAATGCCTGTATCGAAAAAATCCTACGTACTTCTCTAGCTACTATTATGTATAAGTGAAAACCATTAAAAAACTCATCATAATTCAAAAATTACTGAAGCTGTGTGTCCGGCCGTGGATTCCAAAAAAAAAGAGATATCATCGCAACAACGCTGTACAGCCGCCATTTTTAAATTAATGACTATGAAAAAATTACTCTATATAGTTAATGATATGTACAATAAATACCCTTTCTCAAAAAATCGATGCCTCTAATAGATTTTCTGAAAAAAATTCCCAAAAAAAGCCTTTTTTGTGGCCTTCTAGAGTGGCCTAACCCCTTAATTATGGAAGGATTTTCTATGCGTTCCCTTAAATACATTTAAGCAAGGGGAAATGTATTTAATATGCTTTGCAAGTTGGTGTATAGAAAATGTGAACATTTTTAAAGACGCCATCATATTTTGTAATTCAATTTTGTTTCTCTGACTGTTGTGTTGAAACTGCAATACGCTAGCTACAGTAGGTTAATAAGTCAGAGTTGTAACTTATCATATGACAACTCAACCAAAAATACAAATATTGGGCAGCTTCACTGCACTGAGAGAAGAGTTTGTTAACAGTTAACAAATCTTGTTTAAATATAGCGAAATGAACCATTTAGTTATTCTTATTGAATCTCACTTGTGCCAAATAAGATTTGTTAACTATTAACAAATGACAGCGAGCTTCATTTGCGACAAGCAAATTTTATTTAGCTTCTAAAATATTTAAGGGAAAAGTAATTTTACCTTAAATATTTTTAACAGTGCAAGTTATTGGTTGCATTGCAATGAACTTGGTTATACTAACGAATAATAACTTAGTTGGTCTAAGCAATTAATCGCCTGGCGCACATTTAACTAAGTCTTTTTTCCGAGTATGAAAAAATCACGAGTGAAACAATTTTTAAATATAGAATTTTGAAATATTCACTTGCAATTCACCTGAAAAAGTTTTTAAAAAATTTTCAAGATTCTGGATACTCAAAATGTTTTCAAATAACAGTTAATTCATGGAAAATGTCTTAATTAAATGAATAATGATACTTACCTTGGATCAAACTTTTACACAACAATAAAAAACACTGTTGAATTTGTTTCCAGAATAAAAAATATATCTTCGTAGGTTTGTAACTCTTTTGGAATTCTCGTAAACTTCGCGAATGTCGAGTTCTAAATCGAGAAACACACAGAGAAATTCTTGTGCGAGCTTCTCGAAGAGCGACAAAGCTACAAATTCCGAATGAGCTCATCGGTGAGTGGAAAAAGCTGGAAAAGAGAGAAAGGTGAGACGCGGAAGTAGAAGTCACTCTCGGGCAGTAAGAAAATCCCTGGCTGTCGTGACGTTAAAGGGTTGTACCGAAAGTGTGGGAGGTCTTCCAGGGTTGGAGGAAGTTGACCCAGGTGCTTTCCGTCTCGACTTGCCGCGCCAGATCGACTACCGCCAATGCCGAACTGCCAGGACACACAGTTCAAACAGACTGCTTCTCGTCACGCGTCTTCCTCTAAACGGATATTAAGTTTCGCCTGTGTGAACCGCGGTGGTCTTCGCTCGTATTTTTGACCCCGTCACGGTGGTCCACACGATATTTATCATCCACGAGCGACTTTAGTCTTCCGTACTTCGTCAATTACGTAAATTTCGTTATCATTCAACACTAAAAACGGCATTTGCTTACACTGTAAAAAAAATCTTTCTTAAAATTAATATACTTGTATTGGAAGTACCATATGCATAAACTGTGCATTAAATTTCATAAACCTTTATATTGAATTTTCATATTAACGGTATTGGAAAAAAATGTAGCTTTCGATAACAATACGGCACAATTGTTTCTGGTTTTTCCATCGCTGCAAGATATTTTTCGATGAATATGTTTGAAAATTCATAGACATTACTTTTGATATTTAATGACCTTGTATATTAAATTTCATAAACATTTATGTTGTATTTTCATATGAGCGATATCTGGAAATTCAAATGCATATGTGTTGGAAATTTAAAATGGACATAAAAACAATTTTTAAAAATATAAATATTAGTCAACATTATTTTTTACACAAATTATGTCATCAGAAATTGTTGGGAATTGGTTTTCGCCACAGGAAATTTTTCGCTTACACTGGGGTTTGAACCTACGACCTACCTACCTAAGTATCTAACAACGCACGCACGCTACCGACTACGCTATCAACGACTTAGTAATTTTGGATATCCAAATGACATAAGAGTTGTACAACTATTATTCTCGCAAGCATACTCATAATTGACATAACAAAATATTCAATTGATTGCAATCAGAGCGCAAAGTGAGTTGGGAATATTTTCAAGTGAACATAATTTCTGAATGAACGGATTCTTTTTGAAAATCTCGAGTAACTTGTCAGAAGTCGATGCTAAGTGGTAAGTGTTAGCGATCTAGTGCGGGTTTTTTTCGTTATTGGAAAATGTGTATTAAATTTTAAATCAATCACTAAAATTCCAAAAATTCATGTTGATTTTCATGTACTAATTTAGTAATGATTGATTTAGTAACCATGTGTTGTAATTTTATATCACTGGTTTGGTAAAATCTATACACGCATACTGAATTTTCTATGCAACTATATTAATGTTTATTTCCTATAGCGAGTTTTGTAAATTTCTCACACTTTTGTGTAGCAAAAACGCAACCATTTTTCATAAAATAATATACCCATATAGACAAAATTGCAAATACTTTTCTTGGTATTTTTCACTACCAGTAACTGTAATTTGAGTAACTTTGATCTTACGTTTAACGGAACAATGTATATTAAATTTCAAATCGGGTACGAAAATTCCGAAAATGCATATTGATTTTCATGTACTAATTTAGTAAATAATGATTTAATAATCATGTGTTGTAATTTCCAATCACCGGATTATCAAAATTCATATATCTGTATTAAATTTACTATGCAAACATATTAATTCCGATTTTCTATACCAAGTTTAACAAAATTCATACACGTTTGTATAGGAAAAACGCGAACATTTTTTAGTGTACAAATAATGCAGCAAATAGTAGTTAAAATTGTATGTGGATACAACAGAGTACAGGATACAAAATAATTAGGGTTTTACAAAAATCCTAATTATTTTTTAAACAAAATTTATGCTACAATTGGCTTTATAATAATGTTTTTATAATATTAATTTGCAGTGATTATAATATGATGAGTAAACTTTTGAATAGAGGCAAAAAATATTAATTCCTCATAAAATTTCATGATAATTTTATTGAAAAAAATGGAGAAATGCTGTTAATGCATTGCTAAAGTAATGGAGGCCTGTGGTTCTCCATTATTTTCACAATTTCTACTAAAATTTAATTAAAAAACCGATTTTTCTTAAAGTTATTCAAAAGTTCACATATAATTTTATAATCGCTACAGGTTATCATTACAAATTCGTAACTACAAGGCAAACTGTTCTGTAATCTTTATATCGCAAAGTAATGGGGACTTACAATACTGATATACAATACATCTTTTAATTTGAACTGGAAACTGTTATCTTTTTTATTAAAGGTATATTTTTGTCTCTATATTTCATTCAATGCTAGTCATTCAATGCTAAAATCGTAAAACACAGAAAATAATCCAGCATAAAATATGTAAAGTAAAATACTTGGTCAATTATGTAAATTCGTTATCATTCAACACTAAAATCGGCATTTGCGTACAATAATGCAGCAAATAGTATTTAAAAGAGTTGAAATTGTATGTGGATACAATACATCTTTTAATTTGAACTGGAAAATGTTATCTCTTTTATCAAAGATATATTTTTGTATCTATATTTCATCAATGACAAATTGATAGTCATTCAATGCTAAAATCGTGAAACACAGAAAATAATCCAACATAAAATATTTAAAGTAAAATACTTCGCCAATTACGTAAATTCGTTATCATTCAACACTAAAATCGACATTTGTGTACAATAATGCAGCAAATAGTACACTGAGAGAAAACGTTGTTAACATTTGTTAACAGTTAACAAATCTTGGTTAAATATGGCGAAATGAACCATTTAGTTACACTCAGAGAAATCGTAACAGTACAGTCAACTATAAAGTGACATCTATTCATTTTTATTACACGCAACTATATTTATAGTTATGATAACTACAAAAATAGTTATGGTAACTATTTGCTAGTTACAGTAATTTTTTGATAATTCTGTCAACTATAAAAAAATTGTTATACCAACCATAAGTAAATAGTTGTCACTTTATAGTTACTAATACCATAATTTTCTCTCAGTGTATTCTTATTGAATCTCACTTGAGCTAAATAAAATTTGCTTGTCGCAAATGAAGCTCGCTGATATTTGTTAATAGTTAACAAATCTTATTTGGCTCAAGCAAGATTCAATAAGAATAACTAAATGGTTCATTTCACCATATTTAACCAAGATTTGTTAACTGTTAACAAACTCTTCTCGTAGTGTGGTTAAAATTGTATGTGGATACAACAGAGTTGCAAAACCCCAATTATTTTTTAAACAAAATTTATGCTACAATTGGCTTTGTAATAATGTTTTTATAATATTAATTTGCAGTGATTATAATATGATGAGTAAAATTTTGAATAGAGGCAATAAATATTAATTCCTCATAAAATTTCATGATAATATTATTGAAAAAATGGAGAAATACTATTAATGCATTGCTAAAGCAATGGAGGCCTGTGGTTCTCCATTACTCTCACAATTTCTACCAAAATTTAGTTAAAAAATCGATTTTTCTTAAAGCTATTCAAAAGCTTACATATAATTTTATAATCGCTACAGGTTATCATTACAAATTCGTAACTACAAGGCAAACTGTTCTGTAAACTTTATATCACAAAGTCATGAGGACTTACAACATTGGGATACAATACATCTTTTAATTTGAATTGGAAAATGTTACCTTTTTTAATAAAGGTATATTTTTGTCTCTATATTTCATTCAATGCTAAAATCGTAAAACACAGAAAATAATCCAGCATCAAATATGTAAAGTAAAATACTTGGTCAATTATGTAAATTCGTTATCATTCAACACTAAAATCAGCATTTGCGTACAATAATGCATCAAATAGTATTTAAGAGTTAAAATTGTATGTGGATACAATACATCTTTTAATTTGAATTAGTAAATGTTATCTTTTTTATTAAAGATATATTTTTGTCTATATTTCATCGATGACGTAAATTAATAGTCATTCAATGCTAAAATCGTGAAACACAGAAAATAATCCAGCATAAAATATGTAAAATAAAATATTTCGTCAATTACGTAAATTCGTTATCATTGAACACTAAAATCGACATTTGTGTACAATAATGCAGCAAATAGTATTTAAAAGAGTTGAAATTGTATGTGGATACAATACATCTTTTAATTTGAACTGGAAAATGTTATCTTTTTTATCAGATATATTTTTGTCTATATTTCATCAATGACGTAAATTGATAGTCATTCAATGCTAAAGTCGTGAAACACAAAAAATAATCCAGCATAAAATATTTAAAGTAATAAAATTCCATGTAATTTATCTTCTAAATTGATTTAGAAATCTTTTTTTTAAATTCGATCCACATGGTATTCGTCATTTTAACGAGATACTTTTGTCCCAGCGAAAACTTTGCCAAAAACACAAATTCGCAGTAAATTCAATAACCCAGCAAAAGTTATACTAAAAAAATAAAATACGTCGTTCATCCAATTCGCCTCTAAATAAAAATGATAAATCATTAAAAATCGCCACGTGCTGTAATTTGCATAAACATCCGGCCTCTTAATCGCGGTTATTTTTCGACTTATATTACAATATCAATTTTTTCGGCACGGTGCTATAAATTTTGTGCATTTTTAACATCTACCCATTCTCCGAGTACCTCGTACGTAAAATTTGCAATTTATCGTCGGGCAGACAGCCACAGTTTGACGATAAGAAGGCAGAATGCAATATTGAAGCGAAATATCGAAAATTGTGCACTTTGAGGCCGGGCAGAACCGGCAAAAGCAAATTTAATCCACAATGCTCCACGAGCAGCTTCGACGATAACGGAAGATGGGTTTCTTCCTCTTTCTTTGCCCGATAAGCTAAGTACTCACCCAACTATATCGTGAAGACGACTCTGAAGCGCTTGCTTCTCGAAAGGCACTTCGGGTATGAGGCTGCAGAGCAACTGCATCGTACTGCTCGTCACTGCAGAGTTTACAGTCACGTTTGTCGACGCTTCCATCGCTTGTGAATGATCGTCCAGCACGGTAACAGCCTGAAAGAATAGAGTGAATCATGTATTGAATTCCATCGTATTTATATATAACCGGCGTGTACTAAATTCGCAAAAGAGTGTCATTGAGTTAAATGGCCAATGCTTCTAGTAAAATCGATTTTTCCCCTATAAATTCGATTTACGAACTTTTTTTATATCGCTCGAAGAGAAATGACAAGGAAATTCGATCTAATCGCGAAGATACGAAGTTCGATGAGGCGAAATATCAGGTCGACACGATTTTATTGTCTCGTGAATCGTTTACAGAAATTTGTAAATTTGCTTGGAAAGCATCGAGGGATCGATAACGATTCTAGAACCGAACCCCTTGCCTAGAAGCAATCAATCCGTTTGCTCAATGGTCCGGTCATGATTCTAGCTTTCTGGCTTGATAATAGGGTTGCAGGACGCCGTGTGGCTTTCGTGAAATTCACATATGTGAGTCTTCGCTGATTTAACCAAACCCAGAGAGAATTCTATGGAATTAAATTCATTCGTAGCTGGAATGATTTTACGGATGAATGAAAACGAACGTTTCCCGAAAAATGAAAAAATTGGACTTATTATTGTGTCCAATAAGTGTGATTGTATTTATCTGTTTGATGATAACTGCTTATATTTTATGACACCTCCAGATTATTTTAAATTCTTGATTTATCTAATTTTTTTCGTGAAATTTTTTTTATGAGGTTTCAATAGATAATATTTTCAAAAAAATTTAAAAACAGTGATTTACAAATTGAAATAAATTCAGAACAATTTTTCTATCAACACAAATAATATTAAATCATTTTTTAATTACTTTTGTGCTTTATATTACAATTTTTACACTGACCTAAATTTAATTGGAGCAACTTTAAATTTTACTTCTGTTCTTTTTAGCTAGTAAGCTTTATTGAAGAAAAAAATTGAGATTTTAATCAAGACTCCATTTGGTAACACTATAGGAAAAATTATCATATTTATAGCAATGTTTTTTATTAATTCGGAACGGAAAAATTGCCGCGTGCGTAACGAATCTCCACAAAATACCGGAATATTTTCAAGATGTCATGCTGCATATTTTTATAGAGGTTATTCTTAAAAAAATCTCTCCGTGTAAAAATGGCAGGAAGTACCTTTTTTCTCGAAACCCTCAAAATGGTCCAAAACATCAAGAAAAGTAGTTTAGAAAAAATGTCCGTATTTATGTGTTATGTTTATAATTTGAAAAAATGTATACAAATATTTAGAATTTATTGTATAATAATTTCTTAAATTAAAAAAAAAAAGTTAAATGCTTAAAATCGTAAGATTTACGATACTTTGCTTAACAGTCCTTCATAACTGCAGGTACATTTACTGTTATTTAGTATTGAATTTGGTTAAAATCGGGAAAGCGGTTCGAATTTTATGGAGTTTTGGAACTTTCGAAAAATGTAATTTTTGAAAAAAATGAATTAGCGAGTCAAAATTTTGTACGTAAATGGAATATTCAGTGATGCTAGATACCTAATTTAATGTTGGGTTCGGATCATACACTGTTAAAAAAAATTTACCAGAAAATTAGAGTAACGGATTGGAAGTTTTTATTCACAATCTGTATCACAAATTTCTCGTCAATGTCTATTAGATATTTAAAGTAACAATATTGAAAAAGAATTAAAAAATTTGTAAATTTACTGTTACAAAATACTAGGAATTTACTTTCTGTTTTCTTTTTTTTCGCATGACGTTTGTAAATTTCGTGCACATATGTTTATTATAAAATCAAAAGCCACTTACAATGAAAGCAATATTTTCGCAATTCTGAAAGTCGTAGTTGACAGAAAATTTATTGTCCGCATTCAAGATTTTTGTTCCCAAAAATGCATGAAAATTAACGTCTTGGAAAATTCAATGACGATGAACTTCTAATTTTTATACAGACATAAAAATCCTGTATATGATTTTACAAATCGGTTAACTAATATTAAAAACTGAACTGAAATTTTACAATTTTAGTCGTGTAATCCCTGGTAAAAATAAATGATAGAAAACGATTGTAAAAAATTCTATCGTTCCAAAAACGGACTTTGGTTCGTGAATTTACAATGTATTATAATAAATTAACGATCGAAATCCTATATGTTTCGTCCATATCCTATAATATTATTATAAATAATATAATTTTTGTCTTTAATTTACTAATAAAAATATACGATTGTACGTATATACCCACGATGTACTATTCCAAGCAAAAAAAAAAGAAATCGACGGGATAATTACGTTTTTTTTTCTGGTCACCTATCTTTGTAGTGACCGCGGCCCAAGCTGCTTAACTTTCATGATCTCTGATAGACTGCCTAATAGGGTGTGTCGAATTTTTTTTTTTTTTTTTCATATTGCATGGTCTCAAACCATTGTTTGTGCCTTTAAACAACTCGTCTGAAAATTTGAGCGCGATAAAAAATTTTTAGAGGTGGCTTAAACGATGTATCGATTTCTCATTTAATTAACACGTAAATAAATACGGCTCTTAATAAATTCATGTCCCCAAATTACGGATACGATATATTGGAGTTTGTATATTTTTTTTCGTCATCTTCATATCATTCGGAAGTGAAAAAGTGCTTACAAATTTTTCGTTTAGATCAATAGTTTTCAAGTCATGATTTTTTTAAGGCGCGAGATATTCATTTCGCCTAAATTCGAGAAATTCGGGCAAGAATTGCAAACACTTCCCGATGTTAAAAAAATTTGAAAAAATTCATACTCATTATAGGCACTCAGAAGACTAATTTCGCATAATAATAATTTCAAAATGTTATTAACAAATTGTTAAAAAGAAAATTGTTCATCAAAATATGCGGTGACTCAACTTTTTTTTGTATGAAAAAGATTCGTTCATTTTTCGGAATACATATGAATTTTTTCAGATTTTTATCTTTATTTTGATTTTTCTTGTTATTTACATGGAAAAATGTGCAAAAATAAAAATAAAGACAAAAATCTGAAAAAATTCATACGTATTCCGAAAAATGAACGAATTATTTTCATAGAAAAAAAAAGCTGAGTTACCGCATATTTCGATGAACAATTTTCTTTTTAACAATTTGTTAATAATATTTTGAAATTATTATTATGAGAAATAGAAGCAGTATTTGCTACAGGTTGTGAAAAATCATCGACAGCGATATCCGAACGCGAACATATGTGCTCGTTGAAACGATTCCGAAAATAAATTACTTTGATCGAACTGAGTTCTATTGATTGGCCCAAAAATTACCTTGCAATATATCAAAAATATTAAACAAAAAAAAAAAAAAAAAAAAAAAAATATCTAGACTGAAAACTGCGAAAAATGTAGAAAATATTATAGCATACGGTTTTGTTTTTAAATTGAAATCTGAATTGATATTGATCATACCGGGCGGAGAGAGCGATACTGTGAGCTTCAAAAGTGCATGACTTGAAAACTATTGATCTAAACGACAATTTTATAAGCACTTTTTCTTTTCCGAATGATCTGATGATGACGAAAAAAAATATGCGAACTTCATTATATCGTATTTGTAATTTGGGGACATGAATTTATCGAGAGCCGTATTCATGTATCGAGAAATCGTTTGAGCCACCTCTAAACATTTTTTTATCGCGCTAAAATTTTTTGACGTGTTGTTTAAAGGCACAAACACTAGTTTAAGACCATGCAATACGAAAAAAAAAAAAAAAAAAATCGACACACCCTACTGCCTAACTATTCCATCCAAACTCGTTCTTGTAAGATAATATACATCAATAATATATAAGCCGCTTCACGTACTTATAAGTAACAACAGTAAATTGAGCAGTTTTTTAGCATCTTTCTTACTAAATTATTTATGTTAATTAACTCTGTAAGAATGCTTCACGTATACATTCCTTATCGAAAGTTTTATTTTATCCGTATTTGAGTACTTCGCGATACGAGAAAAATCGAATAAATAATCAAGCATATCACGATACTAATAAGACCATTGATTTCGGATAATAAGAGGTCTAAGAATTTATTAAAAAATCAGTTTAAAAAAAATTATAAAATATTATAAATCCGTTAGTGTACCATAAATCCCGATAACGTAGCTATCGCATTTAACCAATAGAAAACGAAACCTAAAGGAAACTAATAACAACGATTCAATTTGTATAAATTGATCAAAGTCCGAATAGATAGAGATGATAACATACGATTAAATCCGATTCAAATTCTATCGATCTCTATCAATCTCTATAATACACTGTTAGAAAAGATTGCAAGTTTTTATTCATAAACTCGTCATCGAAATTTAATATACAATTGTGGTAAAAAAATCATGTACTTTTCCAGTAAATTTAAAGCAAATTATTAAAATTCAAGTATTTTTACTATAAAATTAAGGTAAATTATTGAATGTGCTGTACCATACATTAATTTTACATTGCTCTTGTATACTAAATTTAATATACTAGTTTATGAATAAAAACTTCCAATAAAAGTACACTAAATGTCAAGTAATTTTTTTTACAGTGTATATTTTTACCAGGGATAACTAGATTACTATAGAAGTTTCGTGATTTTCATAAAAATATTTGAAAATTTACTCTACTATTGTTAAATTTACCGTGAATGTTATACTAATCATTATTTCATACACCAATTTTGGAAATTTCATATTACTTGTCGCAGTAAATTTACAATCTTTTTTAACAGTGTGTAAGGCTAAAATTTCGTCAAACTACAGTTTGTAAAATTAATTTAAAGCAAGTTTCTACATTGCATCCTTATTACAACAAGTCCGTATTGGTCCGAAAATATCATATTGTCACGAATTTTATTGAATACTTTTTCTGTTGGCCCACGAGGAGTTATTGCTCGTGCAAGTGTGGAGAGAAACAAAAGCTGTAAAATGGCAATGCAAGTTGAAGTAGGCTTTGAATGATTTCCAAGTGGCACAACGAGAAAGCGAGTGAGAGTAACGTCGAAAGGTAGTGCCAAGCAGTGGAGTGCGAATAGGTCGTTGAAAGGGCTTGGACTGCGGTGGTACTCGGAGGACGAGACAAAAGATTAGGTCGATTCTGTCGCGAGCACTCGAAAGAGAAACCATTGGAAATGGGCGAGTATCAGCAGTAATAGTAAAATAGTAGTAGTGGCAGTAGTAGTAGTAGTCTAATACAACTACAAGAAGAAAACTAGCGCGACTCGCTCACGCGTTCTTTCTATCTACGTATATCTGATGAATTCTAGTGTGCGTGACGTCACTAAAAGCTCTCTCGGCGCTAATGCATTTGCGGGGGAAAAATCGGTGGCGAAGAGGCGCGAAGCAAGAGAAAAAGAGAGAAAGAGAGAGAGAGAGTAAAATACGAAAGTGCGGGAGGGAGTGCCGAGTCGAGAGACAGTGCCGTATCTACAGGAGCGTGAATAATTGTCGCCCCCGTTACACCACTATGAGGACTGATTTGTGAATGTCGAATGGAACAATGCCCCTTGAGAAAATTACGACGAGAACCGGGGAAAGTCAGAGTCACAGCGAGAGTTCGAGCCGTTACTTCTATATCTTCGTTCTAAATAGCCTGGAAAAACATAGAGATTATTTCATTAGATTTTATGAAAATTTGTACCAATAATAAAGTCTAGACAAGTAGTTTACGGATATTGTAAAATATCTATTTTTGGAGCTTCCCTTTCGGGAGAGAAAACGCAGTTATTTCAGGAAAACATCTACTCTCAGCGCTATAAATATTTTCTTCAGTATTTTTTATTAATTACGTATTTTTACCTCTACTGTCCTGAAATCGGGGTTTAAAAAATCTCAAAAAGTAATTCGGACAGAAAAAATTCTATCGAATGCATTACACCATTTTATTCACTTATTATTATTTCAAAGTATAATGATAATAATAATGCCTAAAAATTAAAAATTAATAAACGAATGAAATTGTTTAACAAATTATATAGAAAACTCGTTTTTCCTCGCATAAATTAGGTTTAAGAGATAATCGCATTTATTGTTTTTAACTGTTATAAAAATTGCAGGTTTTTTTTGTCTGTTTGTAATACGAAATCTTTCGGGGTTCCACAAAAACAATGACTTCAATGACTATTTCGGTACGTTTGATTAATCATATTTTATCTGTAATTTTCTAAAAACAGCCTTAAAAAAATCTCAATTATGGAGATTTAAAAATTGTCAGAACATTTTTTAGAAAAGTCTCAAAAAGTCATTCGAACAAATCAATGAATCTAGTTTGTAGGAACATAAAATTTCTATAGAATTCATTAAACAATTTCATGCACTATTTACCTCAAAGCTTTCGGCAGAATAATAATAATAATACCGAAAGCTTGAAAATAAATAAATAAATGCCATTGTTCAACAAATTATGCAGTTTTTCCGGTTTTTCCTTGTATACAGTAAGATTAAAAGATTATGATATTACTTGTTTTTAATTATTATAAATATAAACATTCCCGGTTTTTTTTGCTTCCTCATAGGGAAACTTCGTTTTCGTAAAACAATTTTTTTTCGAGATTTTCATGTCAGGACACTCAGAATGGTCCAAAACGTCGAGAAAAGTGGTTTAGAAAAAATGTCCGGATTTATGTATGCATGTATGTGTGTGTGTATGTATGGGTCATTCCACGGGATTTCGCACAAAAAAAAACCCGACCGACTCCAATTTTCGCCTAATTTTTTTATATTGTTGACTATGTCAAACGGTGCATCTGTGAATTTTTAGAGAATTTTATTCTTATATTTCGACGAGCCATAAAATAAAAGGTGAAAAAAATGAAAAAAAATCTGACGTCAAGTGGAATAATGATGTCGACAAAAATAACTAGGTCAAAATTTTCGTAATTCAACACAGTTTACGGTAAAAATAATCAAAATAAAAAATAAACATAACTTCTATTTTATTTATGTCTTTTACCAAGAAAAGGTACCATTTCGCTAATTTGGCCCCCTCCGATTTCAATACAAAAAATCACGAATATACTACATGGAGTCCCAAACATTTTAAGCACAAGCCCAAGATGGAGAACGCATTTTACCCATTTTTAAAAAAATATTTCGGGTAATTGATTTTTTAAATTTTCTTCCAATCTTCTGCGTATTTTTTTATGTAATTGGTAATATTAAAAGGAGCTTATGTGATTTTTTTCATAATTTTATATGTAGATGTATTCGATTCATTAAATGTAATCGAATATAAAAAAATTAGGCGAAAATTGGAGTCGGTCGGGTTTTTTTTTTGTGCGAAATCCCGTGGAATGACCCATATGTATGTGGGCGTATCTCACAAAGCTTTGACTTTCACGGCCTCCAAGAATAAAAATCTAGTTAAGGAGCACAGGATCACCAATTTTTTGTACTCATCTTAATAAGACCTTTAGAAAGCATAATTCGTTCATGGACAAAGCATCGTATACAGGGTGCTCGCATAAAAAATCATATTATCATTTTAATTAAAAATAATTTATTTGGTGCTAATTCATTGTATGAACTATGTGTTATTGTATTTTACAAGTGTTTAACTTACTTTCAATGTAACTTTTTTTTTTAAATGATCCATTGAAGGCATCGTTTTATCCCTTCCAAAAGGTAATTTTTCTAATTCAATTTTACTCCATTCGTATGCAGAAAATGAAAAGTGTGACTGGTAATGACTCTACCAACTCAAAATATAATTTAGATAATTTAGGAACGATAATAGTTTGAATTTATTATGCGAATTTATAAACCTGATATTCTCGAACCTGACAATTGAATACATTTTGACCCAGAAAAGAATTGTTTCTCGTCGAGAGGTCGGGCACATCTGCGCACATCTAATTCGTGATAAGAATAACGTACTCAGATGGAATTTAATTATCTTACTTGACTAGTTTGGCCGGATAACGATGCGAAAAACCTGACATTTATTCTCAACGCAGCAATATGAGTCGATGTCGCAGAACGTTGTGAGCAAAATAATTGACTCTCCGACATAAATTTCACTTCATTCAATCCGTGATGATCCTACCTTTATGTGCATCCAATTCATTTGGCTCAATTAGCTTGTGCTGATATTCCTGCACCATATAACGGTGGATGTCAGTTTCACCATCGAAATCGAGTGACAGACGTTCACAGGATAACCGCTTAATTTTCTGACATGTTTGGCGATTACAATTAGGTACATTATGTTCATTGCACCTTACCAGAATTTCATGATTTTATTCTTATTTTTCTGAACGTGCATATCAATGCTACACCCGTACGAAGTAACGCAAAAATCAGAGTTACAAGCGAAAACGTTTTTAATTTCCGCATTTGAACCAGGATAAAACAGTCTATTGGTGCGTTATAAAATTAAATTATTTTTTTTCAGCTAGATTATGCTACGTATATCTTAGTAAAAGTTTGATACCCGCGAAATTCATTCTGTGTAAATTACTATAGCATTCCGCAGTCAAGTTACTCGAAAGTCAAAGGTTTGTGAGATGCAAAATTCAAACCGCTGTAATTCGAAAACAGCTTTAACAATCAAGCTGACATTTGGCACGTTGATAGAGGAGCAACGCCCCTTCCTATGTATACGTTTTCGAAAAAATTGAAAAACAAATTGAGATTTTATAAGCCTTTCAATTTTTCGAAAAATGTCTGTATGTTCTCTAGCTTCCGCAATTTTTCAGCTAATGAGCTAAATAGTTTTGGACAAATAGAGAAATGAAAAATGAAGGTTGGTATTGAATTTGAGCGAAATCCATAAAGCGGTTTAGATTTTATAAAATTTTGAATTTCCGAAAAATTTTTGTTTTCGTTCTTATTCAAGTTAAGTTCGACCAAACCTGCTCAAATCTTTTGCAAGGTAAAATTAACATCCAGTTGTAGTAGATATCAAATTTGGTGAAAATTGGTAAAGTGGTTCAGATTTTATAAGACATTGAATTTTTCAAAAA
The DNA here is from genome assembly GCA_963970395.1 of Ephialtes manifestator. Lineage (NCBI taxonomy): Eukaryota > Metazoa > Arthropoda > Insecta > Hymenoptera > Ichneumonidae > Ephialtes > Ephialtes manifestator. Next base: position 7,916,657 of record OZ019969.1, on the reverse strand, counting down.
ATGTCTGTATGTTCTCCAGCTGCCACAATTTGTTAGATAATGAGCTTAAACAGTTTTTGAGGAATAGAGCAATGAAAAATGACGATCGGTATTAAATTTAAGTGAAATACACAAAGCGGTATAGATTTTATACATTTGTGAATTTATGAAAATTTTTGTTTTCGTACTTATTTTAATTTGTATTTAAAATAAGGATGCAAAGTGGAACTTTGCACATTGCTTCGTCAATAATTTTCATCTTTCGCAAAGCTTCCTCTATGAGGAAGCCAAAAATAAAATAAAGAAACTTCCTCGTAGAGGCGGCGTTGCCAAAGATAAAAATTAATGAGCAAGGAAGCAATGTGCAAAGTTCTTCTTTGCATCCGTTTTTTTGTCTGTTTGCAAATGCAGCTATCGGAACGCAGAGTACGAAATCTTTCTGGGGTTCCACAAAAAAGATCGCCTCAATGACTATGACCATTAGTTTGAAGTAGCTGGAGTTTGACGCCAAAGTTCGATCGGCCTACTCCGGTTCCCGAGGCTGATCTCGTGGACTGTCGCGCGTTTCTGAGTCATTTTAATCCTTATTTTTACAGGGCAGACTCGACGGACAGGCTGACAGCCGAGTCGCCTTCTTATGCGCCTCGCCGCGTCGGGTCGAGTGATCGGGTCTCCGGACGTAAAGAACGAAAAAGAAATGTAAGCCACGCATTCCCTTATCGCTGAGCATTAACGGTCGAGATTTAAACCAACGCTTGCGTGCCGCTCGCGTGCATCGGTCCATTGCTAATCCTTCTTTATACGTTTCGTCACGCACTCGATCGTGCAACTAGCGCAATAAAAAAAAAACGAGCAAAAACTTAGGTTCAACCAAAATTACGAAAACGAACTTTCCTAATTTAAACCCATGATTACAATGTGCGAGAGCAAAACGCAGCCAAAAATTCTATTTTATTTATACTTGGAGTAAAACTGTAGAAAATTTATCACGGTTAAATAACAAAGTAGAATTTTGCAAATTGTTTCATCATTATTTTTCGCTTTTTAAAAAGCCATCTCTATGAGGCAGTATGTTAATCGATTTTGGCTTCCTCATAGAGGAAACTTTGTAAAAAGCGAAAAATAATGCGGAAGCAATTTACAAAGTTCTACTTTGCAAGCTTGTTTATGCTCTAGATATTTTTCAAAAAATTCAAAGTGTCGAAGAATTTTAACCATGTAACCGATTTTTCTCAAATTTGTACTAAAACATTGTATCATAGTAGTCCATATGTGGACCAAATTAGAACCCGGTATCTCATAAGTTGCACGAGCCAGCGCGAGAATGAGATTTTTCGAAAAATTCAAAATGCCATAAAATTTGAACGGCTGGACAGATCTGTGTCAAATTTGTACTCAAATTTTTTTCGATGATAATCCATATGTGAACAGAATTTAAGATAAATCTGTGAGAAAAATAAAAATAAAAAAATTTCGTGACGGCATTTTTTTTCATGAGGTTTAAGATTTCTGCATATTCATAATAAAATTTTGGCAAGCTATATCTTTCGAATTACGATATCAAGAAAAAAACTAAAAAGTAGAAAATGTTCGTTTTCGTATTCTCTGGTGGACGATTTTTTAAATTTTTTTTAAAGTCCGAAATTAAGGGAGTTGTTTTTGATTTAGTACTTTGGCAAGCTATATCTTTCGAAGTATGATATCAAGAAAAAACCTAAAAAGTAGAAAATGTTCGTTTTCGTATTCCCTGATGGACGATTTTTTCATTTTTTTTTAGATATAAAATTAAGGGAGTTGTTCTTGATTTAGTACTTTGGCAAGCCATATCTTTCGAGCTATGATATCGAGAAAAAAACTGAAACGTAGTAAATTTTTGTCTTCGTATTCTCTGATGGACGATTTTTTTATTTTTTTTTAATTACAAAATTAAGGGAGTTGTTCTTGATTTAGTACTTTGGCAAGCTATATCTTTCGAACTATGATATCGAGAAAAAGACTAAAAAGTACGAAATGTTCGTTTTCGTATTGTCTGGTGGACAATTTTTTCATTTTTTTTAAGCCCAAAAGTAAGGGAGTTGTTCTTGATTTAGTACTTTGGCAAGCCATATCTTTCGCGCTATGATATCGAGAAAAAAACTAAAAAGTAGAAAATGTTCGTTTTCGTATTCTCTAGTGGACGATTTTTTCATTCGAAGTAGTTTACTTCGCCGATTAAAAACTCCCTTAATTTTGGACTTAATTTTTTTTAAATCGTCCATCAGAGAATCCGACAACAAACATATTCTTTTCAGTTTCTTCCGCGGAGCTTGAACTTAAAAGTTATAGCTTGCTAAAATATAAAAACCACAACAACACCCTTAATTTTGGACAAAAAAAATGTAATCGTCTGTTAGAGAATACGACAACGAACATTTACTACCATTCAGTTTTTTCCGCGGAGCTTTTAAGAGTTGTAGCTTGCCAAAATACTAAATCAAAAACAAATTCCTTAATTCTGGACTTAAAAAGAAATAAAAAAATTGTCCATCAGAGAATACGAAAGCGAACATTTTCTACTTTTTAGTTTTTTTCTCGATATTATAGTTCGAAAGATATAGCTTGCCAAAGTACTGAATCAAGAACAACTCCCTTAATTTTGGACTTAAAAAAAAATAAAAAAATCGTCCACCAGAGAATACGAAAACGAACATTTTCTACTTTTTAGTTTTTTTTCTCGATATTATAGTTCGAAAGATATAGCTTGCCAAAGTACTGAATCAAGAACAACTACCTTAATTTTGGACTTAAAAAAAAATAAAAAAATCGTCCACCAGAGAATACGAAAACGAACATTTTCTACTTTTTAGTTTTTTTCTTGATATCGTAATTTGAAAGATATAGCTTGCCAAAGTTTTATTTTGAATATGCAGAAATCTTAAACCTCATTTTTTTTTCTTATTCAGCAAAATCGAAATTTACCGACACATCGATAGTTTCTTTGACTAAATTCATCATTAATAATCAATAATCGTGAAATCATGTCGAAAATTGCAGCCGGATATCTCCGAATTTACAGGAGATGAAGTCTTTGAAGACATTTTTTAAACAATAGAAATTGCAATAAAAATATAATCACCCTATCGATTCTGATTTGATACACATCATCAGCCGAATTTGGTACACATCATGTTTTGATTGTAGTCCTTTTGTGTACAAAATTTCAGACCCATATCTCGTAAATTGCGAAAGTTATAACGTGAAAACGATATTTTCAAAATTTTCAAAATGCTGTAAAATTTGAATTTTCCAACCGATTCGCGTCAACTACAATCCCAAGCGTCGTTATATGACCAATCCACTTGCGTGCCAAATTTGACGAAAATACATCTAAAATTACGGCAGTTATCGTGTTTACAAGGAATCTGCACATGCACACACAGACATTTTTTCTAAACCACTTTCCTCGACGTTTTGGGCCATTCTGAGTGTCCTGACATGAAAATCTCGAAAAAAAATTTCACGTAAACAAAGCTTCCTCTATGAGAAAGCAAAATTGAAGCCATTTTGTAATAAGTGGTTTAAAATAGTCGCTATTAACATCTTGTTAACAAAATATTCAGCTTTAGCTATAACAAAGTTATTGACATAGAAGATAATGAACTCTGGGCTCCGAAATAGTTTTAAAAAATGAGAATTTTCTCGTTTTTGGTTAACTTTTACCAGGTCGATATTCTGTCGGCTAATAGTTTGTGTGCGATATTTGTATTGGCGTCGTTTTCAAAGTAAATACGTGCACACAGGACTAAGAATCGTCGTTGATGTCTGTGGCGCCATCTCGTGGGAGTCAAGCGAAATTATTACAATTGAAAGCTCCAAAGGGAACTCACCTCAAATCGCTGGAGAAGAAGATCAAGAATAATGACGATTTTGTTGCTGAGTAAAGTGTTTTCGATGTTATTGATGTTGAGATTCACCGCAGCCTTGTAAACGCGGCAGACCGATACGATGCTCCTAAAAAATCATCAAAAGAAAAGCTGTTGAATCAACGACCACCAAAAATTGCACAAAATATAACGAATAAAAAAGACTTCCATGACTTACTTATTTGGTAAGTTGTGTGAGGTATTCTGGACGTTCAGGCCGAGATTAATGAGGTTCATCAACGTGTCAAATCCGCTTAAAGTTCTGAACGCTTCCTGATCCATCGGACCCTATAAATCGATCGAAAAATGTCGATAAAGTCGATGTACTAAATGACCAAGAGAGTTAAACTCTTCGCTTGTATTTTCTATGTTTTTTTTTCTATAGAATTTCGATGCAAAAAAATTACAGAGTCCTCAAAATGCTTCGCAGAAAAATTGTCACTGATCTTTGAATAAAAACTAAACGGACTTGTTCTTCACTCATTATAACGGTGGAAATATTATTGTGTTCTTCCAAATGAAATATAACACTTTATTCATGGATATGAAGGACAGAACGTTTATTATGAGAATTCTTGAAAGATTTTAACATGGTGGCCGTTTTTTTTTCCCGGAAAAAAATTTCCTGACTTTTCCCTGACCAAAATTCTAAGGATATCTACAAAAAAATTTACAACGCGAATTAAAAAAATGTATTGGAAACAGATGTGTTTTTGATAAGTTATTTATTTCTCGATCAACAACGAATAGTACTTTTGAAAATATATTTTTTTTTTTACAAAATATAAGCGTTCTTTGGAATTATAATGCTTTAAATCCGATTAAATACTAATGTAATTTATTATGTATGCGTGATGTGAAGTGTAATACTTATTTTAATAATATATAACACTTCTTAAACTTTTTTCTTGAGTGCTTCGATTTGTTCAAATAGATTTATGTTGTAATGTTTATATCAATTTTTAATTGGTTTTTTTTTTCTTTTCAAATATTTTTCGGTTGTTTTTTTCCAAGTCTTCCTTTTATGGATTTTTATTCAGTTATTGAAAGTTTGGCAACAATCTACGTTTTCTGACCAATTTCGATATCCCCTGACTTTTCCCTGATTCCCTGATCAATTTTTGATTTCCCGGGTGGGGGTAAAAATATAGAATTATGAAACTCAGAATGTCTCATATTTCGAAATGTGAAAACCGCGTATGTTAAAATAGCTAATGATGTGATATCCGAAATTTTTATTTTCGACAGTTCACCAAGTTGAACAACATGGTGGCCGTTTTTTTCTCCGGAAAAAATTCCCTGACTTTTTCCTGATTTTTCCCTGACTAATTTATCAATTTTTCCTGACCGAAATTTTAAGGACGTCTACTAAAAAACTTATAACGCGAAAAAAAAAATGTATTAGAAACAAATACGTGTTTTTGATAAGTTATTTATTTCTCGATCAACAACGAATAGTACTTTTGAAGATATATTTTCTCTTTCAAAACATAAACGTTCTTTGGAATTATAATGCTTTAAATCCGATTAAATACTGATGTGAAGTGTAATACTTATTTTAGTAATATATAACACTTTTTAAACTTTTTTGTTGAGTGCTTCGATTTGTTCGAATAGATTTATGTTGTAATGTTTATATCAATTTTTATTTCTTTTTTTTTTCTTTTCAAATATTTTTCGGTTGTTTTTTTTCCAAGTCTTTCTTTTATGGATTTTTATTCAGTTATTGAAACTTTGGCAACAATCTACTTTTCTCTGACTAATTTCGATATTCCCTGACTTTTCCCTGATTCCCTCGTCAATTTTTTATTTCCCTGACTTTTCCCGGTTTTCCCTGACCGCGGCCACCATGAATAATTATTTTACCGAAATGACATTCATCAGAGTATTGACATATTTGAAACTACACATTCAGAAAGTCTGTACTTTGAATGGCCATAATGTCGATAAGAAAGAATTAGACGATATACATTTTCGAAATAAAAAATGATGAGCATCTTATACTTCTAATAGCCAAAATATTGAAATTGGATATGACGAAAATATGAATTTGGAATGTGTGAAATTTAGATACGTAAAATATCGATGGGCCATGATAGCGAAACCCAAAATAGCGAATGCTAAAATAACGAATCTGAAAATAATGAGTGCTAAAATAATAGCTCCATTCATTAGAGTATGAACCAAAAAAAATTGTATCTTAACGATTCGCTATATTGATCATTCTATTTTTTTAGCCTTTCGCTATTTTGACCGTTCCTCATTTTGGTCATTCGCTATTTTGATAGTTCGACTTTTTGGTCTCTCGCTTTAATAAATTCGAAATTGTAAGCGTTCTAAATATTAGTAATTCTAGAGTTCGAGAATTCGAATTATGAAATTTCGTGTTTTAGTCGATTCAATATTTCAACACTTGGAATTTCACCTATTCTCATTTTTCTGTTCGATATAAATTCAATTCGTCTTTTTGGTATTCTAAATTTTTATTTTCTATTTTGAAAAATGTCATGAAATCGGTCGTTTTACGTTTAAAAATTCGCTATTTTAGAATTACGCAATATTGGCCGTTCTACGTATGAACATTCGTTATTTTGACCCCCAACCGATTTCCCTGACTTTTCCCGGTTTTCCCCAAACGCGGCCACCATGTTTAAGTCTAACTCGCAAGCGGTTTCGTATATGTCAGTCAGTCTCTCGCTTTCCGAACTTCACCCTTTTCTCTTCTTTTTCGTTTTTTTCTTGTTCACCATTCTTTTCTACAGTCGTAGATATTGCGATCTAGCTTGGCGTATTCGTTACAATATATAAGTAAATATTTAATGAATTATTTGGTCACTTGAAAATTTGACACGTAATTTGTGTTTATTCTCAAAAATAAAAGTCGAAGCAGACTTTTTTCTTTTCAATCAACTTACCGATTTTAGGAAGGTTCTGGACATTTCACCCAGGCAACGGTCCAGTCGGGAAACCGCGACACTAGGCCAGACGGTTTTGCCATGATTGGCTATCAATCTGTCGAGTTCCTTCAAATATTGACGGAATTTAGCTTTATTCGGTGATTCTACAGTTGCCTGATTAATGGAAGTATTTTGTGCTTCCCATTCTTGGCCTCGGGCTGTCATTCGTTGTTTCAATTTCCTACTGCGCCTCTTGAGAGCCTTTTGCTTCTCCTTCGCGGCTTTCGTCTCTTCACCGTTCGAATTAATATTTTGCGGTGATGCGACGTCGCGTATCTGCGCGATATTGAATCTCTGAAGCTCGTCGCGCGATGGTTCGCGACCGTCATGCATTTTTTTCACCGCCTCAAGATGAGTCTTTCTCTTCAGGTGGCTCAGCAAACAAACTTCATTAGGTATCTGAAAAGAAAAATCAAAAGAGTTACATTTTTTCTAAACTCTTGAAACAAAAGTCAGATGCAGAATTTAAAAACAAAGTTATCAACAAAATTCACAGGTGAAATTAAGAAATGGAATTTCAAAGCCAATTGTATAAATAAAATTTACAAAAAATTATAGAAATTCATCATAGACGAAGCTTTGTGAGTCACAGATTTTTCTTTTTATGTCTTTATGTCACACTTTTTTCTTTCTATGCCTCATTACATTCCAACCATAAAAATGGTCAAACATTCTATGATTATTTTTTATGTTAATATTATTTTGTTTGTGCCAAAATTAAAAATCTAAACTCAATATCGAGCACAATTGGATATTAATTTGCTTCGCTAGAACATTTCATTAAAATTAAACTCTTGAAACAAAAGTCAGATGCGGAATTTAAAAACAAAGTTATAAACAAAATTCACAGATGAAATTAAGAAACGGAATTTCAAAGCGAAATTTATAAATAAAATTTACAAAAAATTATAGAAATTCCTCATAAACGAAGCTTTGCGGGTCACAGATTTTTCTTTTTATGTGTTTATGTCACAATTTTTTCTTTCTATGCCTCATTGCATTCCAATCATAAAAATTATCAAACATTCTATGATTATTTTTTATGTGAATATTATTTTGTTTATGTCAAAATAAAAAATCTAAACTCAATATCGAGCACAACTGGATATTACTTTGCTTCGGTAGAAAATTTCATTAAAATGAATCTCTTGAAATAAAAGTCAGATGCGGAATTTAAAAACAAAGTTATAAACAAAATTCACAGATGAAATTAAGAAACGGAACTTCAAAGCGAAATTTATAAATAAAATTTACAAAAAAATATATAAATTCCTCATAAACGAAGCTTTGTGGGTCACAGATTTTTCTTTTTTTGTGTTTATGTCACAATTTTTTCTTTCTATGCCTCATTGCATTCCAATCATAAAAATTATCAAATATTCTATGATTATTTTTTATGTGAATATTATTTTGTTTATGTCAAAATAAAAAATCTAAACTTAATATCGAGCACAACTGGATATTACTTTGCTTCGGTAGAAAATTTCATTAAAATGAATCTCTTGAAATAAAAGTCAGATGCGGAATTTAAAAACAAAGTTATAAGCAAAATTCACAGGTGAAATTAAGAAACGGAACTTCAAAGCGAAATTTATAAATAAAATTTACAAAAAATTATAGAAATTTCTCATAAACGAAGCTTTGTGAGTCAGAAATTTTTCTTTTTATGTCTTTATATCGGACTTTGTTATTTTTATGTCTCATTGCATTCCAACCATAAAAATGATCAAATATTCTATGATTATTTTTTATGTGAATATTATTTCGTTTACGTCAAAATAAAAAATCTAAATTCAATATTGAGCACAACAGGATATTACTTTGCTTCGGTCGAAAATTTCATTAGAATTACTCGAAATTCACATAAATTATCGGATCGAACTTATTGTTTTGGAATTCGAATTCTCATAAAATCTAAACTTCTTAATAGATTTGACTCAAATTCAGAACAAATCGTTCTAAAGCATTACTTAAGTTGTAAATTAAAATTTAACTCGATATCTCAACATTCCCTAGAGCTTTTACAGACATATTTCAAAATATACAAAGTACCGTACGATTAAAAACCTTATCAAAAAAATATTGATAAAAATAACAGGAAACAGATAGGTCGTACTGATTTACTTGGCTGTAAAATTTCAGCTCTGTGACTCACGCCATTCTCCAGTTATAAATGTTTATAGTTTGAAAAATTTGCTCTGTAAGGAAGCAAAAAAACTTATAAACCAAATTCGCAAGAAAAATCATCAATGTATTTTTAAAATGTTATTTAAAAATGAAACCTTGAATTTTCATGAGAAATTTTATTTACTTGAGTGCCGCAAAGTCCGCATTGTTTCTGTGCCGGATAAGACTTGAGCATGGGCGGAACTTCCTCCGATCGTAATATCGACGATTCCACCGCTCGTTGACGAATGTGTTCAATATTTTCGCCATGACGTCGAGCTGATTCTTGCTGTTTCTGAGCAATCTTCTTTTGCAACTCCTCCTGATTCGCAAGTTGAGCTGCATGTAAAGCTGATAATCGTTCCTCCCGATCTCGAGCTTTTTCTCTTGCCAATTCCTATTTTGTAAGTGCTTTCATTAATTATCAATGAAAAAAAATATCACCGGTAATAGTAATTCGTAGAATTTGTGTATTAGGCGTGGAAAATATTACCTGCCGCTCCTTTTCCCTTTCAAGCTGCATTTTGCCAACTCTTTCCTCGCGCTCTCGTCTAGCCTGTCGCATTTTTTGGATTCGAAGTAGTCGCTCCGCCTCCAAAGCACGACGACGTTCCTCAGCCGCCGCTTCCTTCGCAGCTTTTTCTTCCTGACGTCGCTGACGTTCTTCTTGAATTCCCTGAAAAATATTGCGTTATTATTCCATATTTTTAAAAATTATCACATATTGCTTCCTCATAGAGCTTTGTTTGCATGAAAAACATTTTGCTTCGAGATTTCTCTATGTTATATCTCATGTCTATATATCTAAAATGGTCTAAACATCGAGAAATGTGGTTTGGAAAAAGTGTATGTATGTGTGCGTTAAAAAAAGGCTATTTTTCAAAAATATTGTTGATCATCTAGATTCTTAAAATTTGTTGCATAAGATTAATTTTCGCCAAAGGCGATGTATGTAAAAAAATATTTAGCACTGCCTCTTGACACTTGGAATACTCAAAAGCACCAAAAAAATGCCACAAATCGCAATTTTCAAAAAGCGTGTTGTGACAAACCACATGGTATGTTCGTTATTCAATAGGAAATGAAAGTTTTTTTCAACTCCCAAGACGATGCAATTTTTTTTAGTACTCTTTTATCGTAATAAATATATTGCAAATTTAATTCTGAAAATATAAATAGAGATAAATCATTATTTTCTTTTAACCGTGCGAAGACAGTTCTAAATATTGTCGCCCAGACCGTACGTTTCGCATGACTTATTTTGTTGTTATTTGAACAAATTGGAGATGAGAGCGTAAAAATTCTCAAATTTCGGTATTTTCAGAATTAAATTTGCAATATATTTATTACGATAAAACAATACTAAAAAAAATCGTATCGTCTTGGGGATTCACAAAAATGTTCATTTCCTTTTGAACAACAAACACACCATGAGGTTTGGCGCAACGAAGTTTTTTTTATTGGGAATTGTGGCGTTTTATAGTGCTTTTAAGGGGATGCTGGAGTAGGTTTTTTTGCCGATTGTGGTCGGTAATTTTTTCGATCAGGACACAGATGGCGCCGATGTAGTTTGTTTACTTTTGGCAAAAGATACTGAATCTCCCGAAAAGCAATATGGCCGCACACGATATGTCAGCTGATCTTTGCCGTAAGATTTAATAGTTTCTGGAAATTAGATGTGTAAAATCAGACCGGACGTCAATTCTGTGATGATTTCTGAATATTCGAAAACCATCAGAATGTCAAATACACAAGCCAAACCCATGTATAATGTATACTACGGTCACGTTGCAAAGATTCGGAGCTTTGCCAAAAGAAAACAGAGTACATCGGCGCCACTTGTGTTCCAATTGGGAAACTTCAATTGTGCTCTTCTTAAGGTAGTTCTGTCGGTACGCCGGAGTCATAAATCTCAGAGTCTATATGACATTAAAAAATAATCGTACGCATCACTTTGACTGCCTCAATAATAATATAAAAAATAATCGAGAATCCTTCGGAATTGTCGTAATCAAATTAAAACGATTATTTGTAAATAGTTGATATGCTTAGTGCGAATTTGACTTCATTTTTACGATAAATAGGTTAGGAAACGTCATTTGGACCGTTATCGTGCACTTTGACCTTGGTTCAATTAAACATTATTCCGGAGACTTCACCTTTTTTCATGATGCATCAATTCCTGAATAATTTGCGAATCCGTAGTACTTTTTAGTTTTTCTCTATTTTTGATCTAAGTATGTTAATTTTCGATTTTAAGATCAATTTTTCCAGCCCTCCCGTAAGTGCCGTGTAAAAAGATCGATTTTCAAGTTTTAATTGTTCATTCAAATACTCGGTAAAAGCCTTCAAGATTTTGTGCAAGTAAAATTGAATAACTAAATTACAACATGTCAAAAATTCATGCATATGAGTTTGGATTGCCTTCACGACAGAACTACCTTAACCCACTCTGATCGCGGACAGACTACGTGAACGTAGTCTGGGTTTTGCGTGGATTCCTTTTGTGTAATTGACTTTTCGTCGCTCGTAGAATATTCAGAGAACGCTAAAGAATGGACGTACATTTCGATTTAACGTATGTGAGTTCCAGAATCTTTTATATCTTACCAAACAGGCGATGCTGTCAAACCCTGGCGGTCATTTTGATATCGGGAGGTTTAGTAATATAGGATTTTTTTCATTTATTGTACGTTTTCACCAAATATTCGAATGTACGTCCACTCGTTTATGTTGATATTACAACCATGTACAATTTGAAGCATGTGTGTAGCGTATTAACGACGAATAATCAAAACTACGAAAAAGCCTGTTTTTACCGACCAAAGTCGGTAATAAAATCTACTCCAGTACCCCCTTAAACATTTCAAGCGTCAAGAGGCAGTGCTAAATATTTTTTTACAGACATCCCTAGCGGATCTGAAGAACCGCAAAATAACCGAAGAGTGACTGGTCGTTATGGAACAAAAAATCACTCCAGAATAACCCAGAAGGAACCTAGTGACCGGCGGGTAACCATAAAGTGACCCGTAATGAACTCAATGTTCCGTTTCGGGTTACTATTCGGTTATATGAAGAACTTTCACATAACCGAAAAACAACTTTTAACAAACTGTCCGTTACTTCTGTGTTACTTTAAAGTTTGATTTTGGTTAAAACATTGGTCGCTTTGTAGTTGCAATCGGGTTCTTTTTTGTTCCAAAATAACGGTCGCTTTGTCGGTTATATTACAGTTGTTTTACGGTAAAACAACTGGAAATGAACCTCATAGCCAGCTGCACGCACTGTTGCTTACTAGAGAGGTTGCTAGTGTTTCTAGACCAGACTAGACTAGACTGGGTTAGAATAGTTTAAGATAAATTAGATAAATAAAATAGATAAATTAGTTAGTTAGTAAGACTCCTCTGTAACTGTTAATGTTCACTGTGCTCTTATGGGGCCCTTCCCTGAGCACGAAAATAAATAATAATAATAATAATAATAATAATAATAATAATAATAATGACGGTTACTTGTATGTGACCATAAAGCAACCAGAAAATGACCAGAAAATGATCGCCTTTGACGAAAACTTTTCTTTTGCATCAAATTTCAAGAATCTCGATGAGCAATGAAATAAAAAAAAATATTAGCCTTTTTTTAAAAGGTCTAGTGTGTATGTGTGTGATAAAAGTGCTCAAATTCATACCATCATAACTTGTCAACTATTTGATCGAATCGGTTCATTTTTTTATGATGAAGATGTCGAACAAATATGCTATCGAATTCGAACAAAATTGCCACTATCGGCTGAGTCTTACGGAAATTGAACGCAACCTTTGGTATTGAATTTTAGTGAAATCGGTGAAGCGGTTTCGGATTTTATAGTTTTCGAATTATCAAAAAATATTCGATATTGCATTAACTTTTGCAACACTTAATCCAGCAAGCAAAAATTATCTACATAAATGAAACAATGCTCAGTGACGTTAAATATCTAATTTAGTGAAGATCAGCAATAATTTTCGTTTATTAGTTCTCGACAACTAAGATTTCGCTAAAATTTAGTTTATTTATTTGTTTATTGGTTTAAAACAAACATTGCATCCTCATTATTTTTCGTTTTTTACTTTCAGATTCCTTCGCGAGGAAGCCAAAATCAATTAACATAATTCCTCACAGAGAAAGCGAAAAATAATAAGAAAGCAATGTACAAAGTTCTACTTTGCATTTAAAAAAAAAATCTAATTTATTTTACATTTTTGTTGAAAAAAAAATTGTAATTTTACAAGCATATTTCTTAAATTTACCTGAAGTCTTTCCTCCTGTTCCTGACACAGCGCCATAAAATCGTGTCTCTTATTCTGCGCCTCCAGTTCATTGATAAAAGCGATTTCCTTCAATTTCGAGTCTTCGTCGTGTGCTTTTCTCACGATTTCCAGCAAGTGTTGCGTGCGATTTTCCTCAGCTCGCTTTAATTTCAACTCCATTCGAACACGCTTATCCTCGATTAATTGATTCTTCGCGCTCTTAACGTCCTCGACTTTGTTCAGTAATTCACGAAGGCGTTGCGATTTTTCCGACAGAAGCTTCTGACGCTTGTGCTGAGCGCAAGCCTGCTTTGCCTGGTAACGACGCAACGTCTCGGCTAGAGATCTTTTTCGCGAAGGAGAGGAAAGCTTTTGGTGAAGCTCCAACGCTCTACCTGGATGTCGAGCCACCAAAGCTTGAAGCTGCGCCAAAGTGTCCATTCTTTCAGACCAGGACATTCCCTCCAACATATTTTCATATCTGCACAATAAAAGAAGAAGTAATACGTTGGCAAAGCGAAACAAAAACGTTTATATTCATTTGAATACTGAAATAAAATGAAATAACTATAGAAACATATGAGGCATTTCATGTCAACTCGGTCAACGGCTGAACCTCCATTTTTTTAGCGGATATTTTTTATGTTATTCTTCCAACTGAAAAATGCGTGCAGCATTCTTTACAGATTTCTTTATGTCGAAATTTTTGTGTTATGAATAATTAAAGCTATCTAAAAAACACTCTAATTTAAAAAACCCAAAAAATTCTCAAAAATACTTTGATGAACAACAACATTTTTGAGAAGGAAAAAGAGGAAGAAGACCTTTTTCAATTTTTTTTTTTCATTTTATGATATTAATTAAAGGTATTTTAAATATTAAGAAAAACGCCCCGATTTAAAAATCTTTAAAAAAACGAAAAAATACTTTATTTATTTATTTATTATCTTGAAAAAAAAAATACTGCCGGCAGGTTGTATGTGAAAACGTACATATGGAGGTCCAGACACACACTTTTGCAAGTTTAATAAAAGAATCTGAATTTTTTTTTAGGAATATATACATATATATGTATTAAGGTGTCATGACAGTATTTTTTATTTTTTTGAGTTTCTAAAATTGAAGCGTTGTCTATTCAACGTTTAAAAAACCTTTGAATAATGTTATAAAATGGAAAAAAAATAGCAGGTATTTTTTAGAATTTTTTGAGATTTGCAAATTAGGGCGTTTTTTTAGATAGCTTTAATTATTTATAACTCAGAAATTTCGATAAAAAAAATATGAAAAAATATCTGCATGCATTTTTTCGTTGGAAGAATAACATAACAAAAATGCCGTGAAAAAAAAAAATATGAGGTTCAGGCGTTGACCGAGTTGGTCGTGGAATGCCCCATATAAAATAATAAGGTATCATATAAAAATACTCCCATATAGTTATGGACCCCAATTAATTATTGGTTTTTGTTCAGTGTTAATCGACGAATTTCGAAAAATATATTTTTCGTACCTCCAATTGTGTATATCTTACGTATTAATAGAGCAAAAATCAAATTTGATCAGCGCGTTTTAATCGGAAAAACGCTCTTTTTAATAAAGCAAATAGAATGGTAATCCGATTTGTAAAAAAAAATATCTGCACCCCAAAATTTAAAAAAACTTTTTTTCTTGCCCTTAGCGTCTCTTCAATTTTATCAAAAAAATTCTGAACAATACTTCAACATGTTATAAACTTTTTGTAACGCATGCATGAGAAGTGCTACTTCTCGTGCCTGCCGCGCGTGGCGTAAGTGGCGCTTTACGGTCATCGATGCTATTTTACTTCTCGCACGCGAATTACTTCTTGCACGCGAATTATTTCTCGCACGCGCGCGACATTATACTCGGTAGAATTTCTCATGCATTTGTTACAAAAAGTATTATGCGATACAGAGCGAGAGAGCGATCATCATACGACGGTTGTGAAATTGATCGCACTCGTGGGGCTCGTGCGATCAACTTCCCAACCTGCGTATAATGATCGCTATCTCGCCCTTGTATCGCAAAGTACTATTCCATAAAATGTTCAGTTTGCCTTTCATATGTTCACTATCAATTAAATGTAAAAACGATAAACTTTATATGGGTCATTCCATGGGATTTCGCACAAAAAAAACCCGACCGACTCCAATTTTCGCCTAATTTTTTTATATTGTTGACTATGTCAAATGGAGCATCTGTGAATTTTTTGAGAATTTTATTCTTATATTTCGATGAGCCATAAAATAAAAGGTGAAAAAAATGAAAAAAATTCTGACGTCAAGTGGAATAATGATATCGACAAAAATAACTAGGTCAAAATTTTCGTAATTCAACACAGTTTACGGTAAAAATAATCAAAATAAAAAATAAACATAACTTCTATTTTATTTATGTCTTCTACCAAGAAAAGGTACTATTTCGCTAATTTGGCCCCCTCCGATTTCAATACAAAAAATCACGAATATACTACATGGAGTGTTATTATTTGCTTCAGCCGTATTTCAATAATAAATTTTGGGAAGTTCTTCGTATTTTTTTATGTAATTGGTAATATTAAAAGGAGCTTATGTGATTTTTTTCATAATTTTATATGTAGATGTATTCGATTCATTAAATGTAATCGAATTACAAATTTTAAAAATTTAAAAAAAAGAAAGCGATCAGCTGATCGCTTTCTTACTCACTCAGTGGCCGCTCGAGCGCTGGCGTCGCGAGATTCGCCTGGGGTACGCCTGGGGCGTGCGATCAGCTGATCGTCTCGTTACGCACGCAGTGGCCGCTCGAGCGCTAGCGTCGCGAGATACGCCTGAGGCGTATAGTAATTTTGTTATTTGTTTAACTTAATCGGAGAGGTCCATATAAGTAAAATGGGACCTTTTTTTGTAAAAGACGCAACGAAAATACAATTTTTTAAATTTGTAATTCGATTACATTTAATGAATCGAATACATCTACATATAAAATTATGAAAAAAATCACATAAGCTCCTTTTAATATTACCAATTACATAAAAAAATACGCAGAAGATTGGAAGAAAATTAAAAAAATCAATTACCCGAAATATTTTTTTAAAAATGGGTAAAATGCGTTCTCCATCTTGGGCTTGTGCTTAAAATGTTTGGGACTCCATGTAGTATATTCGTGATTTTTTGTATTGAAATCGGAGGGGGCCAAATTAGCGAAATGGTACCTTTTCTTGGTAAAAGACATAAATAAAATAGAAGTTATGTTTATTTTTTATTTTGATTATTTTTACCGTAAACTGTGTTGAATTACGAAAATTTTGTCGATATCATTATTCCACTTGACGTCAGATTTTTTTTCATTTTTTTCACCTTTTATTTTATGGCTCGTCGAAATATAAGAATAAAATTCTCAAAAAATTCACAGATGCACCGTTTGACATAGTCAACAATATAAAAAAATTAGGCGAAAATTGGAGTCGGTCGGGTTTTTTTTTGTGCGAAATCCCGTGGAATGACCCATATACACTTTACGATTGTAGCACATCGTAAAGTGTATATTAAAAAAATCTGCAAAGTACGAAATCGTTAATTACCGATCTTCAAGGCTAATATCATCGGTATCCGTTAGCGGTTCGACAGATTCCCGATCATCGATCTCAAGTACAGTTTCTCCATCAGTCTCGTCAGTTTCCGTATCAACATCAATTTCCGTAGACTCAAGTTCCAAAATTTGTCTCTGCAGAAAAGCCTCTTCGTCGGAAAGTTGTTGAGATCTCTGAGAATCAGCTTCTTCGGTTTTTCTCTCCTCTTCCAGAATAATTCTTTCCCTCTCAGCTTGTGCTGCCATAAATTGTTGAATTCTCTTTTCCAATAATTCAGCCTCGCTCTTAAAAACCGCGGCAATCATAGACGTGGAATTGGTGTCGTTTAGGGCATTTGGCACAGAACTTCTTCCCCTCCGTTTTCCAGCATCGTTCTTTGGCGATTTTCGCATCTGCGACTCGCCCTGTACCTTCTCGACCTCGTTGTTCCGGTTTTTACCGGCTTTTTGAACCGAGCATTGTTCCCCGCCGCTTTGTCGATCGTAACCGTCGGGCGTGAAACAACTCTTCTTGTTTTTTTCGTAAGGACTTTCGATGGAAAGTGCGGGTAAAGAAGTTGCGGTGCTTGGTTTGTGAAAACGCGTCGACATATTTAAATTGTGAGTACTGCCGCGTCTGCAACGACTTCTTACTGTTTGCCAGCCATCGCTGTCTTCGCTAGTTCGCGTATTGAACGTTCGTTTTGTTAATACTTCAACAGAACTGCTAATATCGCCGCTGTGATTAATAGCAGCGTTTTGTTTATCCGTACTCGAAGAAAAAGGCTGTAATCTTCTTCTGACCATCACACAAGTACCAGGACGAGTTTTATTCATCGAGGTGGCTTCCCGCACGCCCAAAGTCGTTTTGCTTCGTATCATCTTCGGTGTTTCCGGCAAATTAACTCCTGCCGAGTGTCGCGCCCTCGAAACCGTCGAATAAGCCGGACGAATAGGATTAGATTTAGGACGAGGCTTGTCCGAAGTATTAACAGAAATCATCGAATTTCCCGAATACTTCGACGTGATTTTCACGTCGTTTTGTGTTTTTGACGAATTTTCAACCCTCTTTTCGCTTATAACTCTATTATTTGTCTCTCTTGTATTGGTATCCTTAACACTATCATTTATTTTATTCTTCAGTACTTCGACTTCGGTTACCGAAGATTTTGCGCTTTTATTGGCAATTGTTTTTAGGCTGGAGTCTTCGGTATCTTTTTCTTTCAAGTTTCCGTTGTTTCCGGTGGTTTCCTTATCGATTATTGCCAGTCCGCATCTCTCTTTAGCTAATCTATCGTTTGGCACATCCGTGCCCGAAGCACATCCATTTTTAGCGATTTTTGTGGTTGACGAGGAGTTTTTTGTTTCCGTGAGATCTTGGTCGAAGCTTTTTTCGGATATCACGCGTTTCACGACAGTTTTAGCTACGGATTTTCCTAAAACTGTTTTTTCCTTGTTATTCACTGTACGTTCAGTTTCTTTAGTGTTGATATTTCTACGTCTGTCTTTCAGACTCTTAGGCTCTCGTTTTGCAACGTTATTCTGGTTGTCTTTTATTCTTTTGTATATTGACTCCTCTTTTATCGAATTCACGGGCTGATTCTCGATAATCGTCGGATCGAGAGGACTCGAACACATCGGTCCTGTAGGACTGAGCCTTTGTAAAGGACTCGTGCTTTTTGGAACTACGGAAGAATTCCACGCTCTGCAGGGAGAAGTTTTTCTCACTTCCCAAGCGAGTGGCGTTCGCCTCAAAGGCGGAGGCGAACTCTCGTAGGCCCATTTGACTTTGAACCATTCTATAAGATTGTGAAAATCTCGAGTGTAATTTTCAAGCACGAGGATCACCTCCTTACACTCGGATATGTTTTCGTCCTCCTCGCAGGTCTGATAAATGCCATCCACCGCACGTTGCAAATTTCCGAATAGAAAGGCCCAATAACGGGCTTGCAATTCTGTAATAAATTAAAAGCAATATCTTAGCGTTAAGAGATAAGAAATCAGTTTATTAAAAATAAAATTATTTTAAAAAAATTGATCACCTTGATCTCTTTGAATTGATTTCATGATTTTTATTGAAACTCATTTTTTCTTTGTTTATAAGATAAATAAGATCCTAAATACTATTGTATTTGAAATTATAAAAAATGAAAATGAATGCAAATAAAATCACAAGAAATGTACAAAAAAATACTCTCAAGTAGTACTAAAGATTGGCTATTTTACAAGTAATTTCTTTATTTTCTTAAATACAATCCAAATAGCCACAAAATCTTGCTCACACTTGAGATCAGTGTAACAAATTGAAGACTATATCTTTAATTTCAGAGGTGAATTAATCTATGGTACAATCTACACACCCTGTCAATTTTGTAAAGTAAACTATAATTAATTTGATGATTTTTTTCAAATTAATATTTTGCGTTTATAAGATAAATAAGACTTAAAGTGCTGTTTTATTTGAAGTATCAAAAGCAAGAATGTATGCCTGCAAATTAACAAAAAATATTCTTAAGCAGTCACAAAATTTAGCTAGTTATGAATATTTTCTGAGAGGGTTAAAAAAGCAGCCAGCCTGATGAAGAACAGTGCTTATTTACTTTCTTAACTACTAAATATTAAACTAAATAACTACAAAATCACGCTCATAATTAAGATATTGCTTATAGTATTTTATATCCTCCTTTATACCTGTTCTTTCATTTGTATCAGAATTGTAAATCCCCATTAATTCATTACATATAGTTTACAGTACAATTTGTTATATAATTATGATTTCATAATAATAATATGTAGTCATTATAAAATAGAGTGTAAACATTTGAATAGCTGAAAAAAATACTAATTTTCGCTTTAATATTGCAAGAAATAGTGGGAAAAATGGAAGGAATAAGTAATGCATTACTTATTTTTTTCCATTTTTCAAACGGATTACCGTGAATTTTTATTGAAAAATAAAAATTTTTGCAGCTATTCCAAAGTTTAATCATCGTATTACAATCGCTACATGTTATTATAAAATCATAATTATAGAGCTGATTGTATCATCATCAATATTTCTATAAGTATTAGGCATTTACAACTCTGATTTGTATTTAGTATCAAATCAATAATTTTTATGATTTTGCATAAACTTCAGGTTTTTAATTACAGAACCTTCTTTTTTCACTATGTTACACAGACTAATTATTGAATTCGTAGTACGAACATTAAAAATACTTCTATAAGCTACAAAGGCAGCTCCAGATTTCTATAATATACACTGTAAAAAAAATCTACTTGAAATTTAATGTACTTTTACTGGAAGTTTTTATCCATAAACTAGTATATTAAATTTAATATACAAGTGTAATATAAAATTAATGTATGGTACAACACATTCAGTAATTTACTTTAATTTTACCGTAAAAGTACTTGAATTTTAATATTTAATTCTACTGAAAATTAAGTAATCTAAGCTTTCATTTTGCTGGAAAAGTAAATGAATTTTATACCACAATTATATATATTTAATTCTGATTACCAGTTTATGAATAAAAACTTCCAATCTTTTCTAACAGTGTACATAATATCTCCTTTTGCTGCCTGCAAGCATTTTTATCTACAAAATGGTATTAAAAACTTTAAACCCATTATTTAGACTAGCCAGAAAGATCAGAACATAGCAGATCGTGAATTTTCAATTCTATTATTATTTGCTTTATAAAAGACTCCGGAGGCTCAATTTCTGGGATTTAGATAGCAGCAAGAAATCTTTGAGACATACCAGATTTTTTGTCACGCCCAGTGGAAGCGGATCTCACTCGGGACGAGCTCTTAATCGATCTCTTCATCGAGGCGATGTGAGCGACTCTTGGAACACTCGGTGGTTTTCTAGTCACTCTTTCCACATTATTTGTTCCGACTGGAACATTAAATGCTACCAAATTGCGTGCAGTACGTCCTTCTTCTTGTATCAGCAATCTAACGTCACCCATTTTTTATAAATCTGCAAAACGTACAATGAAACAATGAAAAATTTTGAAACTCGAGGCTGCAGAAATCCTCGATGCATTGAATCGTGTTATTTAAACTCAGCATATTTATGGATATCGTAATGTAAACATAAGGAACAAAAATAGAAGTAAGATTTCTGAAAAGTTAGGCTATAGAAAAAAGTGATTTTTTTTTTTTTTTTTTTCTTTTTATTGCACGATAAATCAAAGCAGTTGGGAAAAATTTCAATGACAGAAGTGAATTCTCATATTCGCGAATTAAAAAAGACAAAGGGATCGAGTTTTAATTGTTCGTTGTTACCTGGAAGAAAAATGTGTTTCGATAACTCAGTCACGAGTTCTCGCGTGGATCGCGAGTACGTAAATATTTTTGCCGGTTCTCGATCGCGAATCTGACATTTCAACGACGTAAACGTACATGACATTTGTGCATCGGAGTCGTATGTACGTTTGTCACGCAGTTTTCGTTCTTCGTGACTTTCCAACAATCGGTTGGTCGCACTGACTCGCCAGGCGAGACTGCTTCTTGCTAATGCTGAGGCTGCTGCTCATCACATGGTCGAGCTGATTCAGTGTTACAACCGTTACGACCAATGCCAGCTAAGAAATAAATAACTAAGTCACTGCTGCAGCGTATATACGCTCGCCGCAGTTCAACATCCGAGACACTTGTCAACTGACCAAGTTTGGAAAAGTGGCATTGATCGTATTACAGAAGAAAAAAAAATAGGTTGGACCAAAAGGGCAAGCTACAAATGCGCATCTCTTGGAACTCTTACAGTATAATTTTAAACAGATCTTATTGAATGCACGAAAATCGTAAGGATAAAAGTACGTCGCTTTAACATTTCAGTAATTTCTGGGGATATTTATAAACCCTAAAGGACGTTACGAACGCTTTTAACTAACCAAGTTTGGAAAAATAGCATTGATCAAATTACAGAACGAAAAAAAAATAGATTGGGCTAAAAGGGCGAGATACAAATGCGCATGTGTTGGACCTCTTACAGTATAATTTTAAACGGATCTTATTAAATGCACGAAAATTGTAAGGATAAAAGGACGTCGCTTTAACATTTCAGTAATTTCTGGGGATATTTATAAACTCTAAAGGACATTACGAACGCTTATAACTAAGCAAGTTTGGAAAAATAGCATTGATTAAATTACAGAACGAAAAAAAAATAGATTGGGCTAAAAGGGCGAGATACAAATGCGCATCTCTTGGACCTCTTACAGTATAATTTTAAACGGATCTTATTGAATGCACGAAAATCGTAAGGATAAAAGTACGTCGCTTTAACATTTCAGTAATTTCTGGGGATATTTATAAACCCTAAAGGATGTTACGAACGCTTATAACTGACCAAGTTTGGAAAAATCGCATCGATCAAATTACAGAACGAAAAAAAAATAGATTGGGCCAAAAGGGCGAGATACAAATGCGCATCTCTTGGACCTCTTACAGTATAATTTTAAACGGATCTTATTAAATGCACGGAAATTGTAAGGATAAAAGGACGACGCTTTAACATTTCAGTAATTTCTAGGGATATTTATAAACCCTAAAGGACGTTACGAACGCTTATAACTAAGCAAGTTTGGAAAAATAGCATTGATTAAATTACAGAAGAAAAAAAAATAGGTTGGGCCAAAAGGGCGAGCTACAAATGCGCATCTCTTGGACCTCTTACAGTATAATTTTAAACGGATCTTATTGAATGCACGAAAATCGTAAGGATAAAAGGACGTCGCTTTAACATTTCAGTAATTTCTGGGGATATTTATAAACCCTAAAGGACGTTACGAACGCTTATAACTGACCAACTTTGGAAAAATCGCATCGATCAAATTACAGAACGAAAAAAAAATAGATTGGGCTAAAAGGGCGAGATACAAATGCGCATCTCTTGGACCTCTTACAGTATAATTTTAAACGGATCTTATTGAATGGACGAAAACCGTAAGGATAAAAGGACGTCGCTTTAACATTTCAGTAATTTCTGGGGATATTTATAAGCCCTAAAGGACGTTACGAAAGCTTATAACTAACCAAGTTTGGAAAAATAGCATTGATTAAATTACAGAACGAAAAAAAAAATAGATTGGGCTAAAAGGGCGAGATACAAATGCGCATGTGTTGGACCTCTTACAGTATAATTTTAAACGGATCTTATTAAATGCACGAAAATTGTAAGGATAAAAGGACGTCGCTTTAACATTTCAGTAATTTCTGGGGATATTTATAAACTCTAAAGGACATTACGAACGCTTATAACTAACCAAGTTTGGAAAAATAGCATTGATCAAATTACAGAACGAAAAAAAATAGATTGGGCTGAAAGGGCGAGATACAAATGC
The DNA here is from genome assembly GCA_963970395.1 of Ephialtes manifestator. NCBI lineage: Eukaryota > Metazoa > Arthropoda > Insecta > Hymenoptera > Ichneumonidae > Ephialtes > Ephialtes manifestator. The sequence goes on along the minus strand of OZ019969.1, from coordinate 7,893,444 downwards.
ACATCTCTTGGACCTCTTACAGTATAATTTTAAACGGATCTTATTGAATGCACGAAAATTGTAAGGATAAAAGGACGTCGCTTTAACATTTTAGTAATTTCTGGGGATATTTATAAACCCTAAAGGACGTTACGAACGCTTATAACTAAGCAAGTTTGGAAAAATAGCATTGATTAAATTACAGAACGAAAAAAAAATAGATTGGGCTAAAAGGGCGAGATACAAATGCGCATCTCTTGGACCTCTTACAGTATAATTTTAAACGGATCTTATTGAATGCACGAAAATCGTAAGGATAAAAGTACGTCGCTTTAACATTTCAGTAATTTCTGGGGATATTTATAAACCCTAAAGGACGTTACGAACGCTTATAACTAACCAATTTTGGAAAAATAGCATTGATTAAATTACAGAACGAAAAAAAAAATAGATTGGGCTAAAAGGGCGAGATACAAATGCGCATGTGTTGGACCTCTTACAGTATAATTTTAAACGGATCTTATTGAATGCACGAAAATCGTAAGGATAAAAGGACGTCGCTTTAACATTTCAGTAATTTCTGGGGATATTTATAAACCCTAAAGGACTTTACGAACGCTTATAACTAATCAAGTTTGGAAAAATAGCATTGATCAAATTACAGAACGAAAAAAAATAGATTGGGCTATAAGGGCGAGATACAAATGCGCATCTCTTGGACCTCTTACAGTATAATTTTAAACGGATCTTATTGAATGCACGAAAATCGTAAGGATAAAAGGACGTCGCTTTAACATTTCAGTAATTTCTGGGGATATTTATAAACTCTAAAGGACATTACGAACGCTTATAACTAACCAAGTTTGGAAAAATAGCATTGATCAAATTACAGAACGAAAAAAAAATAGATTGGGCTAAAAGGGCGAGATACAAATGCGCATCTCTTGGACCTCTTACAGTATAATTTTAAACGGATCTTATTGAATGCACGAAAATTGTAAGGATAAAAGAACGTCGCTTTAACATTTCAGTAATTTCTGGGGATATTTATAAACCCTAAAGGACGTTACGAACGCTTATAACTAAGCAAGTTTGGAAAAATAGCATTGATCAAATTACAGAACGAAAAAAAATAGATTGGGCTAAAAGGGCGAGATACAAATGCGCATCTCTTGGACCTCTTACAGTATAATTTTAAACGGATCTTATTGAATGCACGAAAATTGTAAGGATAAAAGGACGTCGCTTTAACATTTCAGTAATTTCTGGGGATATTTATAAACTCTAAAGGACATTACGAACGCTTATAACTGACCAAGTTTGGAAAAATCGCATTGATCAAATTACAGAACGAAAAAAAAAATGGATTGGGCTAAAAGAGCGAGATACAAATGCGCATCTCTTGGACCTCTTACAGTATAATTTTAAACGGATCTTATTGAATGCACGAAAATCGTAAGGATAAAAGTACGTCGCTTTAACATTTCAGTAATTTCTGGGGATATTTATAAACCCTAAAGGACGTTACGAACGCTTATAACTAACCAATTTTGGAAAAATAGCATTGATTAAATTACAGAACGAAAAAAAAAATAGATTGGGCTAAAAGGGCGAGATACAAATGCGCATGTGTTGGACCTCTTACAGTATAATTTTAAACGGATCTTATTGAATGCACGAAAACCGTAAGGTTAAAAGGACGTCGCTTTAACATTTCAGTAATTTCTGGGGATATTTATAAGCCCTAAAGGATGTTACGAACGCTTATAACTAACCAAGTTTGGAAAAATAGCATTGATCAAATTACAGAACGAAAAAAAAATGGATTGGGCTAAAAGAGCGAGATACAAATGCGCATCTCTTGGACCTCTTACAGTATAATTTTAAACGGATCTTATTGAATGCACGAAAATTGTAAGGATAAAAGGACGACGCTTTAACATTTCAGTAATTTCTGGGGATATTTATAAACCCTAAAGGACGTTACGAACGCTTATAACTAAGCAAGTTTGGAAAAATAGCATTGATTAAATTACAGAACGAAAAAAAAATAGATTGGGCTAAAAGGGCGAGCTGCAAATGTGCATCTCTTGGACCTCTTACAGTATAATTTTAAACGGATTTTATTGAATGCACGAAAATTGTAAGGATAAAAGGACGTCGCTTTAACATTTCAGTAATTTCTGGGGATATTTATAAACTCTAAAGGACATTACGAACGCTTATAGCTAACCAAGTTTGGAAAAATAGCATTGATCAAATTACAGAACGAAAAAAAAATAGATTGGGCTAAAAGGGCGAGATACAAATGCGCATCTCTTGGACCTCTTACAGTATAATTTTAAACGGATCTTATTGAATGCACGAAAACCGTAAGGATAAAAGGACGTCGCTTTAACATTTCAGTAATTTCTGGGGATATTTATAAACCCTAAAGGACGTTACGAACGCTTATAACTAACCAATTTTGGAAAAATAGCATTGATTAAATTACAGAACGAAAAAAAAAAATAGATTGGGCTAAAAGGGCGAGATACAAATGCGCATGTGTTGGACCTCTTACAGTATAATTTTAAACGGATCTTATTAAATGCACGAAAATTGTAAGGATAAAAGGACGTCGCTTTAACATTTCAGTAATTTCTGGGGATATTTATAAACTCTAAAGGACATTACGAACGCTTATAACTGACCAAGTTTGGAAAAATCGCATCGATCAAATTACAGAACGAAAAAAAATAGATTGGGCTAAAAAGGCGAGATACAAATGCGCATCTCTTGGACCTCTTACAGTATAATTTTAAACGGATCTTATTGAATGCACGAAAATCGTAAGGATAAAAGGACGTCGCTTTAACATTTCAGTAATTTCTGGGGATATGTATAAACTCTAAAGGACATTACGAACGCTTATAACTAACCAAGTTTGGAAAAATAGCATTGATCACATTACAGAAGAAAAAAAAATAGATTGGGCCAAACGGGCGAGCTACAAATGCGCATCTCTTGGACCTCTTACAGTATAATTTTAAACGGATCTTATTGAATGCACGAAAATTGTAAGGATAAAAGGACGACGCTTTAACATTTCAGTAATTTCTGGGGATATTTATAAACTCTAAAGGACGTTACAAACGCTTATAACTGACCAAGTTTGGAAAAATCGCATTGATTAAATTACAGAAGAAAAAAAAATAGGTTGGGCCAAAAGGGCGAGCTACAAATGCGCATCTCTTGGACCTCTTACAGTATAATTTTAAACGGATCTTATTGAATGCACGAAAATCGTAAGAATAAAAGGACGTCGCTTTAACATTTCAGTAATTTCTGGGGATATTTATAAACCCTAAAGGACGTTACGAACGCTTATAACTAACAAATTTTGGAAAAATAGCATTGATTAAATTACAGAACGAAAAAAAAAATAGATTGGGCTAAAAGGGCGAGATACAAATGCGCATCTCTTGGACCTCTTACAGTATAATTTTAAACGGATCTTATTGAATGCACGAAAATTGTAAGGATAAAAGGACGACGCTTTAACATTTCAGTAATTTCTGGGGATATTTATAAACCCTAAAGGACTTTACGAACGCTTATAACTGACCAAGTTTGGAAAAATCGCATCGATCAAATTACAGAACGAAAAAAAAATAGATTGGGCCAAAAGGGCGAGATACAAATGCGCATCTCTTGGACCTCTTACAGTATAATTTTAAACGGATCTTATTGAATGCACGAAAATTGTAAGGATAAAAGGACGACGCTTTAACATTTCAGTAATTTCTGGGGATATTTATAAACCCTAAAGGACGTTACGAACGCTTATAACTAAGCAAGTTTGGAAAAATAGCATTGATTAAATTACAGAACGAAAAAAAAATAGATTGGGCTAAAAGGGCGAGCTACAAATGCGCATCTCTTGGACCTCTTACAGTATAATTTTAAACGGATCTTATTGAATGCACGAAAATTGTAAGGATAAAAGGACGACGCTTTAACATTTCAATAATTTCTGGGGATATTTATAAACCCTAAAGGACGTTACGAACGCTTATAACTAAGCAAGTTTGGAAAAATAGCATTGATTAAATTACAGAACGAAAAAAAAATAGATTGGGCTAAAAGGGCGAGATACAAATGCGCATCTCTTGGACCTCTTACAGTATAATTTTAAACGGATCTTATTGAATGCACGAAAACCGTAAGGATAAAAGGACGTCGCTTTAACATTTCAGTAATTTCTGGGGATATTTATAAACCCTAAAGGACATTACGAACGCTTATAACTAACCAAGTTTGGAAAAATAGCATTGATCACATTACAGAACGAAAAAAAATAGATTGGGCTAAAAGGGCAAGCTACAAATGCGCATCTCTTGGACCTCTTACAGTATAATTTTAAACGGATCTTATTGAACGCACGAAAATTGTGAGGATAAAAGGACGTCGCTTTAACATTTCAGTAATTTCTGGGGATATTTATAAACTCTAAAGGACATTACGAACGCTTATAACTAACCAAGTTTGGAAAAATAGCATTGATCACATTACAGAACGAAAAAAAATAGATTGGGCTAAAAGGGCGAGATACAAATGCGCATCTCTTGGACCTCTTACAGTATAATTTTAAACGGATCTTATTGAATGCACGAAAATTGTAAGGATAAAAGGACGTCGCTTTAACATTTCAGTAATTTCTGGGGATATTTATAAACTCTAAAGGACATTACGAACGCTTATAACTAACCAAGTTTGGAAAAATAGCATTGATCACATTACAGAACGAAAAAAAATAGATTGGGCTAAAAGGGCGAGCTGCAAATGCACATCTCTTGGACCTCTTACAGTATAATTTTAAACGGATCTTATTGAATGCACGAAAATCGTAAGGATAAAAGGACGTCGCTTTAACATTTCAGTAATTTCTGGGGATATTTATAAACTCTAAAGGACATTACGAACGCTTATAACTATCCAAGTTTGGAAAAATAGCATTGATCACATTACAGAACGAAAAAAAAATAGATTGGGCTAAAAGGGCGAGATACAAATGCGCATCTCTTGGACTTCTTACAGTATAATGTTAAACGGATCTTATTGAATGCACGAAAATTGTAAGGATAAAAGGACGTCGCTTTAACATTTCAGTAATTTCTGGGGATATTTATAAACCCTAAAGGACGTTACGAACGCTTATAACTAAGCAAGTTTGGAAAAATAGCATTGATTAAATTACAGAAGAAAAAAAAAATGGATTGGGCTAAAAGAGCGAGATACAAATGCGCATCTCTTGGACCTCTTACAGTATAATTTTAAACGGATCTTATTGAATGCACGAAAATTGTAAGGATAAAAGGACGTCGCTTTAACATTTCAGTAATTTCTGGGGATATTTATAAACCCTAAAGGACGTTACGAACGCTTATAACTAACCAAGTTTGGAAAAATAGCATTGATCAAATTACAGAACGAAAAACAAATAGATTGGGCTAAAAAGGCGAGCTGCAAATGTGCATCTCTTGGACCTCTTACAGTATAATTTTAAACGGATCTTATTGAATGCACGAAAATCGTAAGGATAAAAGTACGTCGCTTTAACATTTCAGTAATTTCTGGGGATATTTATAAACCCTAAAGGACGGTACGAACGCTTACAACTAACCAAGTTTAAAACCGGTGCGATGGTCTGGTGGTCAGTGTACTGGTCTTTAGTCCAGAGCATCAGTAGGTCGCGGGTTCGATTCCCGGTGCCGTCGATTTTCGTCGAAAATGTAAATACGGGCGCGATGAAGCTCCAGATGTATACATGGGGCCCACACAGGTATTTATACCTGTGGAGGTCACATGTATACAGCTGTAGTCCGTGTTTACGTTCTCGACGAAACGTGACGTAGCTCCGGTGTCGGGAGGCGAACTCGAGACCGGCTATATTGGCATAGGTATTCCGCAGTTTCCCTATGCCCATAGCAGAAATGCTATGGCAAATGCGATATAGAGGGGGAAGTCGGATGCGGCCGCATGCGGGCCTGGTTACTGATCCGGACCAGACCCCCAGGGGGACTGGCTACTGATCCGGGCCCACCCTGTAATAGGCATAATGCCTGCAGACGGGGGGAAATGCACCATAAAAAAAAAAAAAAAAAAAAAAACTAACCAAGTTTGGAAAAATAGCATTGATCGTATTACAGAACAAAAAAAAATAGATTGGGCTAAAAGGTGCTGAAAGCGAGCTGCAAATGCGCATCCTTTGACCTTATAGTATAATTTTAAACGGATCTTATTGAATGCATAAAAATTACAAGGATAAACGGACGTCGCTTTATCATTTTAGTAATTACTGGGGATATTTATATACACTAAAGGACATTACGAACGCTTATAACTGACCAAGTTTGGAAAAAATGACTATCAAATTGTGTAAAGCCATAAACATGTACGATAATATTTAGTACTGCCGCATCGACATTGAAGTTAACAAAATAAAAAATGAAATTCTATAAAACATTGAAATATTCATCTGCTCATCGACAATTTCGCGCGTTTTCAAATGACAAAATGGCTCATGAAACGGGAGTCTTGTGTGATCAAATTTAGTACTGCCGCATCGATATCGCAGGTTCCCAAAATTCGAAAATCGCTTATCATCATCATGATTATGATCATACATGACTCCCGTTTCAAGAGCCATTTTTTCATTTGAAATCGCACGAAATAGTCGACGAGCAGACGAATATTTCAAAGTTTTAAAGGATTTAATTTTTTGTTTTTGTTAACTTCAATGTCGATGCGGCAGTACTAAACATTATCGAACATGTTTCTGCCTATACACAATTTCATAGTCTATCGAAAGCAACCACAATTTCCATGAGCGCTTCACCACGTCAAAAAAAAATTTCTAAAAATCGCCGCTTTTCATGAATTTTGGCCTACCATCAAATTGTCGGGATAATTTGCCGACGCACGGGAATATCAATGTTCGGTAATGCAGATTCCAGTCATTTCGAATGTGTAGTCACCTACCACAAGATGTCGTTGGAAATCAATGCCACGGCGTGACCAGCGTATCAGGGCCGAACGTTTCATGTGGTTCCCTGGTAGCACAAGCCAGAAATTTATCCGAAAGTGGAATAAATGGGTGTCAAATGTTTGTCTGAAAATAACTTATATGCTAACAATCGTCCTGAACGATAACTTTTCGACATATGACTGCAAATAAAATCCGGACGGACGAATAAGAATATAATTTCTGGCTTGTGCTACCAGGGAACCACATTAAACGTTCGGCCCTGATACGCTGGTCACGCCGCGGCATTGATTTCCAACGACATCTTGTGGTAGGTGACTACACATTCGAAATGACTGGAATCTGCATTACCGAACATTGATATTCCCGTGCGTCGGCAAATTATCCCGACAATTTGATGGTAGGTTCTGTCGAAAGGGTCTTGAGCTCAAATCGCTTTGGACACAAATGTCAACTGTTCTTGTGGCACTAGCCACATGTCGCCTTTCGGAATTTTCAGAACCACATAGTTTCTCGTTACGGACTTCGTGATTTAAACGAAAAGTTCTTTTTCAAGTTATCGCCTTTCATATATTTGCGATCAGGTATTCTTTCTGGTTAAGAGAGTTTGAAGCCAACGCTTCGACTGCTGGATGTTACCGTATTTAGTACACATTGGCCAATGGCGTCTCTATATGTTTGGAGTTGGGGCTTATTGGACTTTTGCTGTCGGGCAGGTGTATGTAACCCGTAATTGCAATGTAAATGAGCGCCATTTCTCGGAGAGTGGCATTACCTTGCGGCGTCAGTAATGGGTCGCATCGGTTCAGGGAGAGTAACGTTTGAATACGTTTTCACTCAATTCTGATTTTTCGGGAGAGCTCGGCGGATGGTCAGTATTCGATGTAGAGAGCTTCGAAGAAGAGAATTGGTTGGTTGGTTGTTTAGTTGGGGCTGGCTCCAGTCGCTACTCTGCAGTAGCCTGACCATACGGCCATGGACAGAAGAGAATTGGCTTCGTGCATGACCTGCGTGACCTTCATTCGCGGCCATTTTGGACAGCCAGCGTTCGAAGCGGCGAAATTGTGCAACAATTGATAAAAAATTATCACAGTAAAGCATGCTAGCGTACGTTAATTAACGATATTATTTATATTTCTTTAATAAATCGACACTATGAGTGCGCCAAAAGGGAAGGCCTCGATGCCGTGTTGCGTTGTGAATTGTAAAAACACCTCTGTAAATTCACCGGGTGTACATTTCTACAGTTTCACTACAGGAAAGATCCAAGTTTTCAAGCAGAAAAGGCGCGAGGACTGGATTGCCTCCGTTAAACGAAAAAAAAAGTTTCAGAGTTACTGTGCGAACTAAATGTTCTCTAATCAATAAAAAGTTATAGAATACAATACTGTTACTAGGATTGAAACTTTACAATACTTACTTCCAACTTCAACTTGTACGGTGTAGTAGTGGAAGTGTCACTGACGTTTGGCGAATAACGCTGCACTTTATTAAGATACGTTTGTCTGAATCTGTTAACTCCTCCACTCGACGCACATGGCATACAGATAACGCCTTTCCTTTTATAATACCTTGTGGATTAAAATCAATTGCATACGTTATCGCCTTGAATCCCGTTCTGATTATCAATTCCATCGTTCAATGCCCTTTTAATGCTGCTGTCAGCTGTCAAAAACATAAACACCGGCGAAAAGTGCAGACGACACCGGGCACACGAAAATTTATGTACCCTTTTTACGAAATAAATCGAATAACAAAAAACTATTACCATAACCAAAATTACAAAAAAATTAATTAAACAACCTATTTCTTATTTATAACAATACTTTTCAGTTGTTCATTTAGTATAATCGGAAAATATTCTGTAAACTATATTCTACCATAAGAATCAATGCTTTTTTTATATCAACTGTTGCCGAGGTATGCCACAAGCGGCGCTGGCATCTTAACGCACTAAGCCAATATGGAACTTATATTCGTCGGCATTTTTAATATTTTGTCGATGACAAACATTAAAATATTTTCGTTTTTTTTTCTCAAATAGGCATTCATATTGGAGAACTTCGTTTAGAGATCTCACTCAACTTTCGTCACCGAGTCTGTGATTTAATAACGATTTCAGAGCGGTAGTGTGATAGAGACTTCGCGTAGGGAGAGTTTCGTCGTAAGAGAAGGTCGCTTTTCGGACACCTGTATGTTCATGTATGTTACCCTCTTGATCTTGGTGCGTCCCGTTGCTGGATGGAGATGAGAGAGAGAGTAAATGTACTTGTCTCGAGACGCTACCGCGTCTCTTGATGTGACATATTCCGTGTTAACGTGATGTGTTAGTGCTCGGTCGGTAACAAAAACTGTAAAGCGTTGTTCTTGATCACAATTGATGTTTCAGGCAAAATACGAGAAGTACTGACTGCGTCTTGGTACTCTGCAGTCAGTACTTCTCGACTTTTATTCAAAACATCAACCGTGGATACGAATAATACTTCGGGAAGATTCAGCTATCTCACTCGCGCTTATGGCGATCTGAGAGACAGACGGTATGTAACACATCACCTTAAGGGCCTGTTCTTTGCTCTAATCGTCAACAGAACTCATACGCTTCTAGAACTTGTTTAACCTGCAAATTCCACAGGTTTCGATATTTGTCAAATTGCTTTGCAGTTGTTACGTCCCGAGCTACCGAGACGTTGGAAAGGGATATATTTTTGGGAGTTCTCGGTTCGATGAATGATTAAAATCAATATTTCGAATTATCACGCATAAAATATGTTGATTTATTTATCTGAATTTAACAGCTTCAAACACCAATGTAACAGGATAAAACTTCTTATATGGTCGATGTTTATGACAATTATTTGTTGATTATTTTAAGAAACTTATACTTAAATGCGACGCGATTAATTGATTACTTTAAGAAACTTATACTTCAACGCGACGCTCAAGCGCTGGAAATATTGTACTTAACGTGATGTGTTACTCGTTTTTGTCGTTCTCTCTCGCTCTACCGCGATTGCCAATGACGCTTTCTCGCTCGCACTCACGGCGATTCGGTCAGTGTAACACATCACCTTAAGACCTGTTGATTGTTTGGAAATTGATTGAGGACTAAGGATTAAAAATTATGAAGGAACGGAAGA
>OZ019969.1:7863301-7878301 GCA_963970395.1 Ephialtes manifestator | reverse complement strand
TAAATGTTTATCCCTAAGTCTAGCCTTCGATAAGTGGAGTCTTGACTGCTGACCCTTCTCTTATCGCGTCCGTGAGAAAATGCACGGAATAGAAAATGCGTAGGAGAGCCGTTGTGTGGTTCTTCTAGCCTAGACTCAAAAAATCTTCAAAGAATAAAGTAGAACAATTTTAATACCGAAAGCGAACGGATCTCACTTTATTCTCTGACAATCCTTCCTGATTCACAAGGTGGGTTTTTACCCTTTATCAACTGGACCCAGGAAAGGACATCGTTGGATATAATTCAAATTCCCGCGAATCAAGACGCTCAGGCGTTACATCTGCCGGCCATACGCTCGAATGACACAACGTCGAATTGTTATAATCTCGAAATGACATAAGCTCGAACGGTTATAATCACGAAATGTCTTAAGCTCGAACGGTTATAATGTCGAAAGGTCACAAGCTCGAATGGTTATAATTTCGAATGGTAATAAGCTCGAATGGTTATAATCTCGAAAGGTCACAAGGCCGAATGGATATAAGCCCGAATGGTCATAAGCTCGAATGGTTATAATCTCGAAAGGTCATAAGCTCGAACGGTTATAATCTCGATTATAACGGTTATAATCGAGATTATAACTATTCGACCTTGTGATCTTTGGAGATTATAACCATTCGAGCTTATGACCATTCGAGATTATAACCATTCGAGCTTATGACCATTCGAGATTATAATCATTCGAGCTTATGACCTTTCGACATTATAACCATTCGAGCTTAAGACATTTCGAGATTATAACCATTCGAGCTTATGTCATTTCGATATTATAACCATTCGAGCTTATGACCATTCGAGATTATAACCATTCGAGCTTATGACCATTCGAGATTATAATCATTCGAGCTTATGACCTTTCGACATTATAACCATTCGAGCTTAAGACATTTCGAGATTATAACCATTCGAGCTTATGTCATTTCGATATTATAACCATTCGAGCTTGTGACAATTCGATGTTGTGTCATTCGAGCTTATGGCCGGCAGATCTTATGACAGCGCCCCCATTTCTAGGACAAAAAAAAGGAGAGCGCTCAGAATTGTAGGACTTGTTATTCAGCTACTTGCGTATAAAAACTTATTGATTTATATATAAAGTTAGCCTGAAACGAAATTGGTACACATCTCTCAAATCGATCCTCGTCAAATATAATTTTGCCCATGTCATCGACAACCCCGACGCTAAGATTTTAGAAAATGCCCTAGAACCTCTCCGAAGGAACATAATAAATGATAGTTTTAGATCTGATATATTACGAATACAGGCTTCGACTTACGCTCCAACGTATAAATACATTAAGCAAACCGACGAACTAAAATGCGAGCAATATTTATTAGAAATGCAACCTTAAACTTTGTTAGAGCTGTCGCCCAATGCAGATTGTCCGGTGGAAATACACTCGTCTTTAAAATTAAGAACATTACCTATAAAATCAAAGAAGACGAAATATGCCTAATCTGTAACGAAAATGTAAACGAAACCATGAAACATTTTCTATGTGAATGTCCGACGTACGCCCCGTACAGAAACCAATTTATTAGAGGTGCAACCTACCCAGAAGTCCTTTAAATTAGGAACAGCGATGCATCACGAAAGTTATTCTTATATATTGAAGCAAGCTGTATTCTGCGCGCGTTCGCACTAAACCAATAATATTATCGTCTCACTACATGTACATACCTTTGTAATAGGCAGTTGCCTGCGATACAAAATAAATATTCTATTCTATTCTATTCTATTCTATATATAAACTTAGTCATGCATTCATTAAAATTCATTTAATTAATTAATACATTAAAGAAAAATATAAACCGATGTCATTGTAAATTTCAGGTTAAATAAGGTGATGCATTTTATCTTTGAAGCGTGCGTATTGCATTTTTTTTTATATCCGGGAGAGCATTGAAAAGAATTTTTTTTAAATGCATAAAAAATTGAAAATACTGAAAAACGAACGTTTTTGAGGTTAAAATTCTCACAAGAACTAATTTTTTTTGTTTAAAAAGTTTACACATTTGAGTCTGAGAGAAGATTGATTTTTCAATTAAACAATGTAATTGTTTTTCAACCGTATCGGTTAAAAATAATGGAAAATATGCATATTCGTGGTTTCGTATAATTATGACGTGGGATTAAATGACAAAGCATAGATATCAGTTTTGCGGCATTAGCGAGGGAACATTGCCTCTGACTACCACCTCTTTACCCCCGGACAGGCCCTTTCGTTTCTCCGAAACACTACCCATTATTCTTCCCCTCACCTGTCACGACCAATCGGCGTGAGAAAAAGAACTTGTTGTATTGTTGCCGGGAGTGTTGAGTTCTTGAATGACCGGCACAGTCAATCAGTGGTGTATATATACTGACGATCGGACATCGCGCAACGATCTTATATATCACGGGATAAATATTTAGCTGCATTAGTCTCGAGTGATCGTTCATAAGTACAAAATCGCCGCACAGTAATAATCACGGGACATCACAACGCAATCGCTGCTTATTTTCAACAGTAAAAATCCTTGTATATAGCGTTTCCAATCCGAGGATATGGTGTTGTTCATACCTATTCCAGGAATAAAATATACAGGATTTAATGGATAGCCGTGGCGATGATTGATGATTCCCTCTGTAATTTAACGTCATTTAGCCAAGTAGCCGAGTGATTTATAAGATTTTTATACATAAATACGGGTTTTTTTTTTGTCAATATTTACCATTGATAATAGATGAATAGATATTTAAATGAGTGAAAGTGAATTGTGAGAAAAAATTGGCATCCACAATTGCCGCGGTATTTCAGTGGCGATCAAAGTGAAACGAGTTGAATCTGGTCTTCGTGTCACTCGCAGAAACTGGAGTAAGTTTCCATTTATTGATTTAATTTTCAAAATACTATTGAATGATAAAAAAAAACGACAAAACTTGGAATGCGACTGGATGAAGAAAAATAAACGACAACGCGACACTTATTAAGTTTGGCGGAACTATCGGTTTTCATTAGCACCTTCTACCGGTCTTTACGAGACATTTCGGTGCACGACGAACTGCAACAAGTAGTTGGCAGCAGCAATAAACGACGAGAGGGCAAAACGAATAGAAGAAGAGAAAAAAGGGAAATGGCTCACCAACTCTATACCTCAATCACCGTCATTCTGGGCACCGTGATTGTCATTGCGGTAAGAATCGTCATTGTTTGATCGAACCTTGCTAGCTGATCGCCCATTGTTTGCAGTCTTCTACCCGTAGGCTAACGACAATATCCTCCGCCGTTGCTGTATTAGCCTCTCTCTCTCTGTTTTTCTTCCCCGGTAGGGGTCAGGCCTAAAGCACCTGCTAGTCCTAGTGCAATAAATAAATCGAATCTAATCTGTGTCGCCCTACCCTAACACTCACGAGAACGGTCATAATGACAGGGAAAATGACACAGTCGTTTTTGTACACTTTAATAACGGCGCGTTTTGCCGAAATAACAAAAAAAATGACGGTGACCATGAGAAAAGTCATGGTCACCGTCATTTTTTTACTGTTACACCGTTATTATGACCAAAATCGCACCGTTATTAAGGTGTACAAAAACGACTGTCATTTTTTCCGTCATTATGGCCGTTATATAACCGTTATCGTGAGTGCTAGGGTACCTATGTATATGCCAACGGTAGACAAAAGTGGACATTTGTTATCGCGGTTTACCGGGCTCGCACCGACAACTAACAATATTTTATATATTTATTATTAAGGGGATGCCGGAGTAAATTTTTTTGCCGACTTTAGTCGGTAAGTTTTTCGATCAGGACACAGGTGGCGCCGACGTAGTCTGTTGACTTTTGGCAAAATATACTGAATCTACCGAAAAGCAATATGGCCGCACACGATATGTCAGCTGACCTTTGCCGTAAGATTTAATTGTTTCTGGAAATTAGATGTGTAAAATCAGACCGGACGTCAATACTGTGATGATTTCTGAATATTCTAAAACCATCAGAATGTCAAATACACAAGCCAAATCCATGTACAGTGTATACTACGGTCGCGTTGCAAAGGCTCGGAGCTTTTGCCAAAAGAAAACAGACTACATCGGCGCCACTTGTGTTGTAATCGAGAAACTTCATTCGCGCTCTTCTTGAACCACTCTGATCGCGAATAGACTACGGAACGTAGTTTGGGTTTTGCGTGGATTCCTTTTGTGTAATTGACTTTTCGACGCTCGTAGAATATTCAGAAAACGCTAAAGAATGGACGTACATTTCGATTTAACGTATGTGAGTTCCAGAATCTTTTATATCTTACCAAACAAGCAATACTGTCAAACCCTGGCGGCCATTTTGATTTCGGGAGGTTTAGTAATATACGATTTTCTTCATTTATTGTACGTTTTCACCAAATATTCGAATGTACGTCCACTCGTTTATATTGATATTACAATCGTGTACAATTTGAAGTATGTGTGTAGCGTATTAACGAAGAATGATCAAAACTACGAAAAAGCCTGTTCTTACCGACCAAAGTCGGTAATAAAATCTACTCCAGCATCCCCTTAACTAATGAATTATGCTCATAAATGGTAAATTTGCGAAAATATATAACAGAATAGCTAACAGTCTATAGGACTTGGAGTATTTGTTTATTTATATCTGTGTGCAACTAATCAATCAATAGTTTTGAAAATCGCAATTGAACAATGAAGATAGTTCTGTCGCGAAGGCAATCCAAACTCATATGCATGAATTTTTGACATGTTGTACTTTAGCTATTCAATTTTACTTACACAAAATCTTGAAGGCTTTTATCGAGTATTTGAATGAACAATTAAAACTTGAAAATCGATATATTTACACAGTGCTCACGGGAGGGCTGGAAAAATTGATCTTTAAATCGAAAATTAACATACTTAGATCAAAGATAGAGGAAAAATAAAAAGTACTATGGATTCGCAAATCATTCAGGACTTGATGCATCATGAAAAAAGGTGAAGTCTCCGGAATAATTTTTAATTGAATCAAGGTCAAAGTTCACGATACCGGGCCAAATGACGTTTCCTAACCTAATTATCGTAAAAATGAAGTCAAATCCACACTAAACAGTTCAACTATTTACAAATAATCGTTTTAATTTGATTACGACAATTTCGATGGATTCTCGATTATTTTTGATATCATTATTGAGGCAGTCAAAGTGATGCGTATGATTGTTTTTTAATGTCATATAGACTCTGAGATTTATGACTTCGGCGTACCGACAGAACTACCTTAACGATGCATGACTTTTTGTTCTTCAGATAGTCCATGGAATCGACGGATATCCCCACGAACGGTCAGATGTTATTCGCAAATCAGCGCGTGGTAAGTTGTTTGAAAATAAACACTTGTACTATTTACGGGTACTAAAACTGTCGAGATATAGGGATTTTCGGAATTGGCGGTTACGACGCTTGTAATCCACCAACTCCAATCGTCACATCTGCTGAATTTTGCGTTATCCAATTTCTTTTATGTAGTTGAAAATTGTACTGATGAACTAATTTTACTTTTCCAGTAATTTTCATCGAGTATCGGATAATATTGTTACTTTTCTCGAATATGATGAAAACTTGTGGTTATAGAGACCTTGTAATAATAATGATAATAATAATAATAATTTATAACAAAAGCGACAAAGAGTTTTTAGCTGTGTAGTCAAGGAGCGTATTTACCAAGTGTTAGTTGTAGCTCTGATTTTCAGCGTCAAGGAGCCTCGAGCATAACAACCGGAATGGACCCGTACCGTCGTGTCGAAATCTTACGTATTGCACCGAAACCCCGTACTACCCTTCCGACTACGTCGACAGTTTGTTGAGCATGAACGAAAGCTTGAAGTACCTCGCTACCATTGATGTAGTAAGTGTGTCTCAGAGCCGAGTCGTTTTTCTCTTTGTTTTTTTTCGTTATTTTTCAAAGTCTACCTTGTAATTAATTTGCTTATTTTTTTTCGTTTAAGCCTTCGAAGATTTCACATCGGATGGACGAGGACGATGAAAAAGCGCTATGTACATCAAAGGTAAAATGTCTTCATTTTGCTTCCGCATAAACTAATCTTTGTTTTCGGAAATAGTACATTACGATACGAGTGCGAAATAGTATATTACACAAGTAGGGCAGTACCCGACTAGAAATTCAGTTATGGGGAACATCAGGGCCGGACCTGGTAACCGGATTCTAAATCCAAGGCCCCTGCCTGGCTACCTTATACGGCCCTGATTGGAAATGTAACGCTTTGGTACATCAGGGCCAGTTCAAGTTTACCACATAAGGACCTGATAAAAATAACCATTTAAGGGCCTGATAAATATAATCATAGATATATAAATACATATACTTATCTTTATATTAAATTAAAAAATTAATTATTAATTTCCGCGCATTATGCCGCAATATGAACAATAATATTCTATTAATATTACAAAAAAAAAAAAACAAGTCGTCTTCAGATACGGTTTTTCGTAACATCATTCGGGAAGTGATGCACGCGGGATTTGAACCTAAGACCTACGGGACACTACCTATTTACCTAACTACCTAACCGAGCACGCTAACCACTTTTTTTTTTTTTTTTTTTCAACTTGTTTATTTCACATGGTAATACAGTATTACAGATTTTAGGGACAAATAAACAGTTTTGAAAAAAGGTCCTTCCAATATGAGGTATGTGGCTCTTGCCCTCGCGCATGAGGGATCGCGTCGCCAAACAGAATAATGTGACTAAGGTTATAAAATAGTGTAGTGTTTTAGAACATGGTTCATACAATATTGGCGCATGCAGTATTGCGCATTGGAGGTGGGGGAAAAATTTTCGTCATAAAAAAAACCCCTATAACATATCTGTTTCTGCGATGTCTTAACCTAGATAGCTTACAGACTAACAAAAACAAAACAATATATACATATATACAAGGGTGCCATGTGGCTATCGCAGTTTTTTTTTTCTTTTTTTTCTTTGGCGGAGCTGCTTAGTTATCAAGTGTGTTGCTAGCACGCTAACCACTAGACCAAACCGACTATGTGGATATCTCGTACAGTAGTTCCATAATAGTTCAATTTACTATTTATTTAAATAATAGTTCAGTTTTTAACGTAACTAATTAGGAATTTGAACTTAAAATTTGTAAATTCAAAATGACGGGTTTAAAATTAAAAACATATTGAATGCGACATTTTGATTTTATAAATGATATTCTTAATTCCACCAATATTTCGATCAGGTCTACCTTATCTATGCCAGGTCTGAACCTGAATATGGAATACCTTATCAGGTCAACCTTCCCTATGCCAGGTACGGTCCTAATAAGGTGCACCTTATCAGGGCAACCTTTCCAATGCCAGATCCGGTTCTAATAAGGTACACCTTATCAGGTCAAACTTATCTATGCCAGATCAGGCCCAAATGTGACGGCAGGGCTGCCCTACCAGATTTCTAGTCGGGTAAAGTAAGAAATGTCTCAAATCACATGTAATTGTCGGCCGAGGCGAAGCCGAGGTCGACAATTACATGTGATCTGAGGCTTTCTTATTTACTGCCCGAGGAGTGTATACGATTTTTCTCATCGACGGAGCCGAAAACCGGGAACTTCGTTCCGCGCAGCGGAACGAAAGTTGTCGGTTTCGGCTCGGAGGTGAGAAAAAACTTTTTCTGACGAGTGTGAGTTTGCAGCACGAGCCGAAGGCGAGTGTTGCAATCACACGAGTTAAGAAAACGTTTTTCGCATGAGTATCGCACAAAATTTTATTTCACGAAGTGTGTAAACGATGTTTGACGCACGCGAAGCGTGCGTAAAACCGCGTTCTACGCACTGAGTGAAACAAATTATATTTTATGTCACACTGTGCGTAAAATGCGATTTGCGTTAAACTGCATTTTCTCACATCGTAACATAAAATATCGTTCGACACTCGTGCGAAACATTTTTTCTAACTCGTGTGGTTGCAACCCTCGCCTTCGGCTCGGGCTCCAAACTCGCACTCGCCAGAAAAAATTTGTATCGCACTTGTATCGAAATATACTATTTTGTAACACGTGCATGAACAGTGGTGCTTTTCATGGCAGATTTGCGGGCCGAAAGTGGCTAGTTTCATAGCAGTGTTGAAACGATAGGTTGGCGCATGCGCAGTTCGCGATTCCTTCATTTTCGACCCTGCTGTTTCACTTTCGACCCTAGGGTGAAAAGTTGATAACCTCACTTTTCACTGTTCGTCCCGCAAAACTACCATTCAAAGCACCACTATTCATGCACTTGTTACAAAAAATATGATGTGCAACACGGGCCAAAATTGGCGTTGGCAATCGCCAACTTTCGGCCCTTGTTGCACAATATACTATTTTGTCGTAATTTTCACGCCCGGATACTACCGCGAATGTGGTCTAAGTCTCTGAGAAAAGTACGTAAGATTAAAAAACATCTGGATGAATGTGTTCGTGTTCGTGTATTAGAGTAGCTCTGCGGAGATTTGAAAATAAAGAGGCAACAAAATCCATCGGCGGTCTACAACTGTACAGAATTTTCTTTTTTCTGTTTCAGGAAGACGTAGTGCGACCAAAAACGGCGTTAAGTATAGACGATCAGTGGCTGTATATTGTCAACAATGACAACTACTTGCAGAGGGTGCGAGTCGAGATATGCCAGTGAGTATATAAATATGTATATATACATTAGACAAGAATGAAAATTAAAAAAAAACTTTTTTTATTCAGTCTAAAATATCGGCGAAAGAAATGTCGATATTTAAGATTTTTATGTTATATAACTTGATTTTATTATTTAGGTCACACAACACTCCGTGCGGTATGATCGACGGATTTGCCGAAGGCTACAAAACGACTTGCAGGCAAACATACATTTATCGACAATTAATAGCGATTGGCTCGGGCGGCACAATAATGCCGGAATTTTTTAAAATTCCAGCGAGTTGCAAGTGCTTCATTAAATTCATTGGCGATCCGTGGTTAAGGATAGGTGTAAATCCAAATAAGAGTAATAAGAGAGTGCGGTACTCGAGAGATCCACCGATTGAAAAAACATTCAATTTTCCGACCGGCAAAGATTAATCTCGAAACTTTTACCAATTGATTTACTGCACGGTAATTGCAGCGCTGGTAACGTATTCACCACAGTAAATGCAATGCCTTCGTAATATCAACTATATTTTTATAAAATAATTTATTCTAGTTTCAATATAAATTATCGTAATAATATTGAAAATCGTATTATCGTTGTTAACAATTAGGAAATGATTATGGCGGTCGTGCCAAAGGAGTTAAACACATTCGGTAATGTGAATGATGGCGACGCTGAGGTAGATATATAATAGATAAGAAAGTATATAAGGTATCGTTGTAAAAAAATCTATTTCATCATGACATGTCATTGGTTGAATCATGGTGAAAAGGAAAAGGATATTGGAAACAAGAAGGGACATAAAAAAATGGCGTAACTGATGAAAATAAGCTGCGTTTCTTTCAAAGAAAGTAAGTCGGCTATAGAGATTTTTGTTTTGATTTAGGACAAGTTTGCGCGAATCTACGGTTACCCATTGACTTAACCTTTAAGGTAAATAAGTAATATGTAAATGCAATATATGCGACAGCACATAACGATAAGATGAATAGTAATAGTTTTGTTAGAGCCAAAAGTTTGTTTTTTTAATGCCGATAAACCAAGCTGAGGTAAATGGACAGTTCGTTAAAGCGAGTATTAGTAACTGTCAACACCAGTCGCACTGTTATTCGAGCGAGATTAAGCTCTGCTTGCGATTTTAAGTATTTTTAAAGAAAGGACATTCCGCGTACGAGACATTCTCGGACCCTGTGGACACTACTTAGTTTTATATTCAATATTTTTGTCAAACAGCATATTGATATTACGATCGTAACTGTATA
Organism: Ephialtes manifestator; assembly: GCA_963970395.1. Classification (NCBI taxonomy): domain Eukaryota; kingdom Metazoa; phylum Arthropoda; class Insecta; order Hymenoptera; family Ichneumonidae; genus Ephialtes; species Ephialtes manifestator. Next base: position 7,868,353 of record OZ019969.1, on the reverse strand, counting down.
TATAGCATGAATTTCCTGTAATAAATAGTGTAAATATATTAAATGATTAGCAAACCGAATAAAATAAAATACCTACAGTGTACTCGTCCCATTACGTACCTCATAGATATTTATTTATTTCATAAGTGACGGGACGGTGCGACAAGTCTGAAAAAGAAAAAAACCTGGTAGGAGCTGCTTATATTCAATACTGACAAAAGCAATAACAACATTCCTTTCGGGACAAATTGTGCCGATGATTTCGACGATGTAATCACTGTGTGTGCGTCGGAAAGAATCGTTTTTAGATTTTGGTAATTGGAACACTCGGCAAAGGAATAATTTCTGTAAATGAACAAATTAACAACGTTTCGTTTATTCCATAACAAAAAAAATAAATAAATACATTATTGTGTCAACAATTAAACCTATGAAATAAATAATAAAGCCCGACGTTCTCCAGTCGAATGCCGCGTATCATCGTCATAACTGATATCGCAAAAGTTTTCGACAAGTCATTTCGAGATATGAAAAATATAAATTTTTGTTTAGCAACGACCGTATAGAATTCGGAAAAAATCGATTAAGACAAAATGGCAGAGTCAATAAATAATGAGTATTCGTTTATACGAAGTCTCGAGGGTATATACAGCGATAAGGAATTTTCGTCACTCGAAGAAATTCTTATTGTTGGGCCTTTATAGCGGTAAGACGAGTGCCGAACTCTGAACCCGGATTGTCCTTATAAATCGTTGTTCTACTGTCCGATGAAATAGTCGTTCGCGCGTCATCACCGTCGGCTTCTGGATTTTCGTAATCGTAATCTTGGCTTGTATTTTCCGTTTCCGATGTGGTTTGCTGCCTTATTTCTTCCGAGTATTCCTCGACTTCTGGAACCATGATTCTCATGGGTTTTGCGTTGCCTTCTTCCAGTTGATCATCATCGTTTTGTCGTTGCTGATTGGAATATCTTTGCCGGCCGTATTGAGCGTTCAATTCCTATTAAAAATAAATAAAGAAATCACAATTACGCATAATAGGGAATATCGCGTGTTTACAATAATAATCGATTAGGGCAATACGTCAGTTCTACAGAACCCATCTCTACACAGACCCATCTGTACACGAGCATCTGTACACCATTTTTTTTACACGCGTTTAATTGAGCACAACGAAATTGTACACAACACGAACTTCACAAAGCGGAATTTAAAACGGATAACCTTGTCACGACGAAACCTTGCGGAAATTTAGTTCGACACGGAAAAACTGATCACGTCAGTAATCGTTATGACAAAACTTTGCACAGCATACTCTGGGCACCATCAATCTGCTCAGAGCACTAGTTCGACACAACAAATTTCTTCGTAGCACAAGATCGAAATGGTAAATCTCGACACGACACCATTTTGTAACGACAAATATCTACACAACGCGAGTACGGCCCGGTAAAGTTTGCCACGACGAACCTTCGACACGACACAAGTTGTACACGACGATGTACTACACAGACCCATCTCTACACAGACCCATCTCGACATCGACGCTAATCTTCCGATGGTAAATCGCACTCCCACTGCAATTGACGAAAACTCTGTTGCATATCTATTTTGCCGGCTCAACGCAAAATTGCCAGTCGGTAAATATATTATTCGATTTACCATCGGAAGATTAGCGTCGGTGTCGAGATGGGTCTGTGTAGAACATCGTCGTGTACAACTTGTGTCGTGTCGAAGGTTCGTCGTGGCAAACTTTACCGGGCCGTACTCGCGTTGTGTAGAGATTTGTCGTTACAAAATGATGCCGTGTCGAGATTTACCATTTCGATCTTGTGCTACGAAGAAATTTGTTGTGTCGAACTAGTGCTGTGAGCAGATTGATGGTGCCCAGAGTATGCTGTGCAAAGTTTTGTCATAACGATTACTGACGTGATCAATTTTTCCGTGTCGAACTAAATTTCCGCAAGGTTTCGTCGTGACAAGGTTATCCGGTTTAAATTCCGGTTTGTCAAGTTCGTGTTGTGTACAATTTCGTTGTGCTCAATTAAACGCGTGTAAAAAAAATGGTGTACAGATGCTCGTGTACAGATGGGTTTGTGTAGAGATGGGTTCTGCAGAACTGACGTATTGCCTCGATTAGACAAAGTTCGTACCTGTTGTTGCTGTCTATAGCTCAATCGATGATATTGCTGTTGATCGTACAGCTGTTGCTTTTCGTCATAGCGTTGTTGCTGTTTCTCTTGTTGATCGCTGTACCGTTGGTGTTGTTGCGCATCGTAAGGTATATCGTCATCTTGTGGTTCATTAACCTCGTACTCGCCATCCTTATGGTTCGTCGGCATAGGTTCGTCACTTTGCTCGGTATCCCGCCGCCGGTCATCTTGCAACTGTTGTTGCCGTTGTTGATCTTGTTGCTGCTTTCTGATCTGTCCTATAAGGTGACTATTGACATTTCCAGCTGCCGCAAGTGCCGCCAACTTTTCCGCTGCCTCTTTATTAGGCAAGGTCGTATAGAATTGCGTCGACACGCTATCCTCGTTTTCGATGTTACTCAAGTATGTCAGCTGACCTCTTTGATTGACAGATTCTTCGTACCCGATATGATTTTCATTTTCATCATTAACCTCAGAATTTTTGTATCCATGTTCTTCACTGTTTACGCTATTCCCGTTAATATTGTCCAAGTGGATGTTGGAGGTTTGTGCATTTTCCGCGGTTTCCGGTTCCAAGTTGTAATCCGCGGTTACTCTTCCCGAAGCGTAATCCTGACCGACGAGAATCTGATGTTGTTGCTGTTGTTGCTGCTGCTGTTGCTGCTGCTGCTGCTTGTTTGCTTGCTCGTCGTAATTAAAAGAATGCATCTGCGGCTGGGAAAAACTAGTGACTCCGCCGGTAGGCTGGAAAAGTTGGCCTATCTGTTGTTCAAGTATATGTTGTTGTAATTGAGGCTGCTGACCGGTTGTGTATTGTTCGTTGACTTGCTGAGGAAAACTATTGAGAAGATCATAGAGTTGGGTGGCTGACAATGGTGGACCTGCGGGCGCAGGATGCCCGACGTGAAGATCAGGCGCCTGATGTCCACCACCACCATTCAGTGACGACGGCGCCTGGCCCGCTGTTCCTGGAAAACCAACGTGAAGCGAACTGTGCAGATTCGTGTGCATCGGCGCATTCGACTGACCGAATTGTACATTTGTATCGACCAGCCCGGGTTTTAAACCATTAACCAGCCCCGGGTGATTGATCAACAGTTCGTTTGCTTGAAGATCGGTATTGAGCGGTGTTCCTAGTCTCGTTGCCTCCAACTCCGGTGTGTAAAACGTCGGCTGTACAGTCTGATAGTCTTTTGAACCTATCTCGTTGCTTTCCGTCACATCGTATAGATTTTGTGTCGAACTTGGACTCGTAATCGTTCTTTGAGGTGTCACGCTCGTCACTAGACTTCCGAACCCGAAGTTTGTCGTCACAAGGCTACCTAAGGAAAGAGCTTTACAATGACGATGAAGCTATCTTTATTTTTCTAAATCGCCAAATGCTAATTCAAATTTTCAAGTTCAAGTTAAACTCTAAACAAAACAACAACAAGAAAAATGTCTTTTCTTTTGCGTTTATTACCTGGAATATTGGCGTTGTACGACGATCCATCGTTCGGGTACTGATGTCGCGGCAGCTGGACCTCGAGATTCTCATTGCCCTTGACAAGGCTGTAAGGCTTATCAGCGAGGCTGAGATTGGGCGCGGGAATCGTATGAATTGCACCTTTATCGTCGTCCATTCCACCCCTGTGTGTAGACGACATAACCGCAGTCTCCGGTCTGTATTCCGGACTGTACTCTGGAACTTTGTTCATCGAGTGAAACTCTTTCACCGGTGGACGTTGGGGTAGTACCGCATGATTGTTGATAATACCAAGAACGGGAACTTGGTTCTTCCACGTCGTTGGCAATACGCTGTACATTGGGGGTCGACGAATTCTAAACAAATCATACACTAAAAATTTTCAATATTCACCTTTCTCTATTTTTTTGAAAGCATTAGCATTTGTACATTAAACTTCAAGTGTAAAATAATAAGAAGAGCCAGTGGGTGATAGTTTGATTGAATCGATGATGATAATAAAAATAAAAAGTCGTACCGATAACTAGCTGGTTTGTACAACGGTCGTTTGTGTCCAAAATTACCACCGATATGCAATGTGTTTCCCATTGACATTCTGTGAGAGATCGGCCAAGATTTTTTAAACATCTGTGGCGGTGATTGGGCCGATGGTGGCAGAGGCCTTCTCATCTTGTATCTCGCCTCCGAAAGACAGACGCATGCTGCCAGCAGCCAGAAAATCCAGCTGACCGCCTTAGAAATTTTTCATCAATTTATTGTATACATAATACCGCGAATAATATCGTATAACTATATATATATTCAACTATAATTTACTGATTCAGATAGATAAAAATTAAAACAAGGATGCAAAGTAGAACCTTGCACATTGCTTCCTCATTATTTTTTGCTTTTTACAAAGCTACCTCTATGAGGAAGTATGGTATTCAATTTTGGCTTCCTCATAGAGGAAGCTTTGTAAAAAGCGAAAAATAATGAGGAAGCAATGTGCAAGGTTCTACTTTGCATGCTTGTTTTAATTATATAAATAAACATGTTGTGAATTCCCTTTTTCTATTTCGTTATTCCGTTATTTCGTTATTATTAAAGCGTATCCGAAAGTAAATGTGAAACGGATATTTTTTAAAATAATTCAACATTCCATAAAATCAAAAATTTCATACCGTTCGTCACTAAATTATACATATGTAATGGCTGAATATTGTTTCATTTATATACAAAATTTGAGCTCGCTATCTCAAGTTTTGCAAAAGTTACAATAGAGCGATAATGTCAATTTTTGGAAAAATTCAAAATTCCATAAAATCTGAACCATTTTGCCGATTCGACCCAAATTCAATACCAAACAACATTGAGTGCACTTGCTCTTATAACCACCTATTTAGTAAAATAGACTAAATTTTACGAAAGTTAGAGCGACCACCTCCTTTTTTCAAAAAATTTAAAACGTCAGAAA
>OZ019969.1:7583301-7858301 GCA_963970395.1 Ephialtes manifestator | reverse complement strand
TTTCTTAAATTTAAATTAACAAATACGCCTTTGTACAAATGACGAAATATACACTTTGTAAAATGAAAATTCAAAATTCCTAATGAAATATGTCTACTTTATTTTTCGCTATTGTAAAATTAAGAACAGTTGAAAAATATCCTTTGAAAAATAACGATAAAGTTGCTGCGAATGTTTAAAAAAAATATTAACCTGACAATTCAGTTTATACTGTGTATTCTCGATATCTTTCCGAATTTGTCTGGAAACGCTCGAAACTTTGTTATCATTTGATTAATTTATTCAACAAATAGAAAACTCATCTCGAGCGGAATTGGCGGAACCAAACGTCAAGTCGTATGATTACATGTCGAACACACTTTTCGCAGCGATTCGTAAAAATCGAAACAATTGCAATGATCTAATTTGTCAATGTATGAAATGATATCAATGTTAAATCGGTACCTTGGAAATTAGGGACCTTTTACCAGTGTTTTAATGCTGTATTTGCATCTAACGAGATTTCAACGTTATTTTTTTTTAAATACAGCATACGACTGATGGAATATTTGCACTTTTAAAAACCTCTATTTGAATTATCGATGGTTAATAGAAACTTGAATCGGATTTCGGGGCAACGTCGTCCATATGTCTATGATGGAAACGCGAGCGTCGATCGTGTTGTACACCGAAGAAAGTAATTGAAAAAAATGTGTATTTAAATCTATTGATTGCGAGGTAAATATATTGAGGAAAAAAAGATGTAAAGATGTTTGGAGAATAATTGAGTATAGAATTTGCTTACCTTCATGATTATCCTGCAAGTGGTAACGTTAATGTTGGATGCTTTTGTCGTCGGTCCTCGATCACTCGGTCCTTGCCGCAGTTGATCGGAAGACGAAGAGACGTACGCGCGGTCGGTCGCGTGGTCGCGTGAGAGCGAGTTCCGATTCCGGACTAGACCCCGGTGATTGGTCGGTGAGGAAGCACTGATCGTTCTGCACGCAATTAGGTCATTGTCCTTCATTTATACTCCGGCCTGGCGAACGTATCTTCAAGAAGCGAAGAGTAGCTCATCGGGTCTCTCCTACCTGGCTGCGAGCTCGCCCGCACGCACGCACACACGCACACAAACAAACATACTTCATACCTGCCGCTGTCTTTTCGAAACTCCTTAGACCACGTGATATGTGCGATACATCGCAACCAAACGCTACATGCATATTTCTTGCAGTTAAAATATTATTAATATACGACAAACACATGGGACGTTTGCTCGTCAACATTTACCGATAAATGATCCAGTAGGGTAGAAGTACCGGTGTGGCCACCCCCACACTTAAATACGTTTTTCGTGGCTATTTTAATTCTGTACCTGTATTTGATCATAATTTTTTATAACGTTGTGTATTTTCGAAAAATTTATCGTCATTTTGACGTCCGTTCGTCTCCATTACAAAAAGTACTGTATCAGTAATTAAAGTATCATCAGCTGATTCATCAAATTCTCAACTCCTTACGGAATTCGACAAGATTTTGACGAAAGCTCTAGATACATATTCGGATTATATAGTTGGCGAATTGCATGCAGCTTTGCACATATCAATCTTAAGAGTCATCACTGCAAATGTTGATGAACTAACAGTTTGAAATAAAGCTATACATCTATAAAAAATACGATGGTCACAACTGGTATATGGAATAAGCATGTTGCCCCGGATATGGCCATATTAATATAATCATTAATTTTTCGTTAATTATTACACAATAAATTCATAAATTCGTAAAGAAGAAACAAAAAAAGCAAAAAACACTACGAAAAATATATCCTTAGAAATGTATAGTAAAAAAGAAGGTAAAGCGGTGGAACACCTTTCATGTTGAAGATTCCCATCATTATGCAATGCGAAAATCTACTTTCGGAAAGAACTCTGGTAAAAATAAAAATAAAAGTGTAAAGAGTAAAACATTAATATAATGTATGACTATTTGTGACAAAGAAAGCTGCTACGAAAAAGTGCAAAACGAAGGAGACGAATGTAAAAAAAGGTTAGTTAGGTTCACAGATGGCATCTGTGCTTTAAAGACATTTTCGTGTAGAGGAATTGGATGCTTTCATAAGAATACGATTTCGATTTATTAAACACTCCTTAACAAATGTTTCAAGTGCAATGAATATTGAGTTATTCTAATTTTAAGCATGGCCAAAACCGGTACATTACTGTGGCCAAAACCGGTGCATAGGTGGCCAGAACTGGTGAAATGGCTATGCTCCTACTTTTTTTCTATTTTCCAGTGTTTTCTCGACACATATGAAGATTTTAATGCTAGAAACCTGAAAATATATTCTTAGATATGAAAAGTATAGGTCCAAAACAGTTTTATGATATTTGGTCCCAATCACAAGTACTTGAAAATGAGAAAATTCTTAAAGTGGCCACAACCGGTACTTCTACCCTACCGATAAATCATCCAGTAGGGTAGAAATACCGGTTGTGGCCACTGTACCGGTTTTGGCCACCCCCACACTTAAATACGTTTTTCGTGGCTATTTTAATTCTGTACCTGTGTTTAATCATAATTTTTCATAACGTTGTGTATTTTGGAAACATTTATCGTCATATTGACGTCCGTTCGTTTCCATTACAAAAAGTACTGTATCAGTAATTAAAGTATCATCAGCTGATTCATCAAATTCTCAACTCCTTACGGAATTCGACAAGATTTTGACGAAAGCTCTAGATACATATTCGGATTATATAGTTGGCGAATTGCATGCAGCTTTGCACATATCAATCTTAAGAGTCATCACTGCAAATGTTGATGAACTAACAGTTTGAAATAAAGCTATATATTTATAAAAAATACGATGGCCACAACTGGTACATGGAATAAGCATGTTGCCCCGGATATGGCCATAATAATATAATCATTAATTTTTCGCTCATTATTACACAATACATTCATAAATTCGTAAAGAAGAAACAAAAAAACCAAAAAACACTAAGAAAAATATATCCTTAGAAATGTATAGTAAAAAAGAAGGTAAAGCGGTGGAACACCTTTCATGTTGAAGATTCCCATCATTATGCAATGCGAAAATCTACTTTCGGAAAGAACTCTGGTAAAGATAAAAATAAAAGTGTAAAGAGCAAAACATTAATATAATGTATGACTATTTGTGACAAAGAAAGCTGCTACGAAAAAGTGCAAAACGAAGGAGACGAATGTCAAAAAAGGTTAGTTAGGTTCACAGATGGCATCTGCGCTTTAAAGACATTTTCGTGTAGAGGAATTGGATGCTTTCATAAGAATACGATTTCGATTTATTAAACACTCCTTAACAAATGTTTCAAGTGCAATGAATATTGAGTTATTCTAATTTTAAGCATGGCCAAAACCGGTACATTACTGTGGCCAAAACCGGTGTATAGGTGGCCAGAACTGGTGAAATGGCTATGCTCCTACTTTTTTTCTATTTTCCAGTGTTTTCTGTTACATATGAAGATTTTAATGCTAGAAACCTGAAAATATATTCTTCTCAGATATGAAAAGTATAGGTCCAAAACAGTTTTATGATATTTGGTCCCAATCACAAGTACTTGAAAATGAGAAAATTCTTAAAGTGGCCACAACCGGTACTTCTACCCTACCGATAAATCATCCAGTAGGGTAGAAGTACCGGTGTGGCCACCCCCACACTTAAATACGTTTTTCGTGGCTATTTTAATTCTGTACCTGTATTTAATCATAGTTTTTCATAACGTTGTGTATTTTCGAAAAATTTATCGTCATTTTGACGTCCGTTCGTCTCCATTACAAAAAGTACTGTATCAGTAATTAAAGTATCATCAGCTGATTCATCAAATTCTCAACTCCTTACGGAATTCGACAAGATTTTGACGAAAGCTCTAGATACATATTCGGATTATATAGTTGGCGAATTGCATGCAGCTTTGCACATATCAATCTTAAGAGTCATCACTGCAAATGTTGATGAACTAACAGTTTGAAATAAAGCTATATATTTATAAAAAATACGATGGCCACAACTGGTACATGGAATAAGCATGTTGCCCCGGATATGGCCATAATAATATAATCATTAATTTTTCGTTAATTATTACACAATAAATTCATAAATTCGTAAAGAAGAAACAAAAAAACCAAAAAACACTAAGAAAAATATATCCTTAGAAATGTATAGTAAAAAAGAAGGTAAAGCGGTGGAACACCTTTCATGTTGAAGATTCCCATCATTATGCAATGCGAAAATCTACTTTCGGAAAGAACTCTGGTAAAGATAAAAATAAAAGTGTAAAGAGTAAAACATTAATATAATATATGACTATTTGTGACAAAGAAAGCTGCTACGAAAAAGTGCAAATCGTAGGAGACGAATGTCAAAAAAGGTTAGTTAGGTTCACAGATGGCATCTGCGCTTTAAAGACATTTTCGTGTAGAGGAATTGGATGCTTTCATAAGAATACGATTTCGATTTATTAAACACTCCTTAACAAATGTTTCAAGTGCAATGAATATTGAGTTATTCTAATTTTAAGCATGGCCAAAACCGGTACATTACTGTGGCCAAAACCGGTGCATAGGTGGCCAGAACTGGTGAAATGGCTATGCTCCTACTTTTTTTCTATTTTCCAGTGTTTTCTCGACACATATGAAGATTTCAATGCTAGAAACCTGAAAATATATTCTTAGATATGAGAAGTATAGGTCCAAAACAGTTTTATGATATTTGGTCCCAATCACAAGTACTTGAAAATGAGAAAATTCTTAAAGTGGCCACAACCGGTACTTCTACCCTGCCGATAAATCATCCAGTAGGGTAGAAGTACCGGTTCTGGCCACCCCCACACTTAAATACGTTTTTCGTGGCTATTTTAATTCTGTACCTGTGTTTAATCACAATTTTTCATAACGTTGTGTATTTTGGAAACATTTATCGTCATATTGACGTCCGTTCGTTTCCATTACAAAAAGTACTGTATCAGTAATTAAAGTATCATCAGCTGATTCATCAAATTCTCAACTCCTTACGGAATTCGACAAGATTTTGACGAAAGCTCTAGATACATATTCGGATTATATAGTTGGCGAATTGCATGCAGCTTTGCACATATCAATCTTAAGAGTCATCACTGCAAATGTTGATGAACTAACAGTTTGAAATAAAGCTATACATTTATAAAAAATACGATGGTCACAACTGGTATATGGAATAAGCATGTTGCCCCGGATATGGCCATATTAATATAATCATTAATTTTTCGTTAATTATTACACAATAAATTCATAAATTCGTAAAGAAGAAACAAAAAAACCAAAAAACACTAAGAAAAATATATCCTTAGAAATGTATAGTAAAAAAGAAGGTAAAGCGGTGGAACACCTTTCATGTTGAAGATTCCCATCATTATGCAATGCGAAAATCTACTTTCGGAAAGAACTCTGGTAAAGATAAAAATAAAAGTGTAAAGAGCAAAACATTAATATAATGTATGACTATTTGTGACAAAGAAAGCTGCTACGAAAAAGTGCAAAACGAAGGAGACGAATGTAAAAAAAGGTTAGTCAGGTTCACAGATGGCATCTGTGCTTTAAAGACATTTTCGTGTAGAGGAATTGGATGCTTTCATAAGAATACGATTTTGATTTATTAAACACACCTTAAAAAATGTTTCAAGTGCAATGAATATTGAGTTATTCTAATTTTAAGCATGTCCAAAAGCGATACATTACTGTGGCCAAAACCGGTGCATACATGGCCAGAACTGGTGAAATGGCTATGCTCCTACTTTTTTCTATTTTCCAGTGTTTTCTCGACACATATGAAGATTTTAATGCTAGAAACCTGAGAATATATTCTTCTCAGATATAAAAAGTATAGGTCCAAAACAGTTTTATGACGTTTGGTCCCAATCACAAGTACTTGAAAATGAGAAAATTCTTAAAATGGCCACAACCGGTACTTCTACCCTACATATCCGAAAGTTATAATCCGGATCGATATGTATGTGCATCTGCGCAGAAAGATTTCGAGAACTATGGTGTAGAATGCCAAGCTGAAATAAAAACAAAGCATCGAATAAAATGGTGCGTCGCTAGGTTATATAGTCGGATGATTTTATGGAGAAAACTTGATGTACTCGTCTCCTATTGCAGCGAGATAACGTTTTCAAGGCTCTCGAAAGCGGACAACGACCCGCGAGCTAGTCTCGCGGCTCTCGCACCAGCTTCCGACCAGTTTCGGTACGAGTGTCATTCTCCTGCAGTAGCATCGAACAAAAACTGCACGCTCTCTGATAATTAACAATTACGTTTAAGGAATTGAGAAAACGTATTTGTACAGCTTTGACTGTCGTTCGCCGTCTCCCATATGTATACCAAGTTATATCGAGTTATATATTGCGCCACCAATTGTACGATATCGCCTATTCGACTGACATGGCTTTGTAGCACACACACATATGAGAAGACACTCTACTTATAAAAACGCGTGAATCATAAAATGATTTTTCCCATTAAGATAGTTCTGTCGGTACGCTGGAGTCATAAATCTCAGAGTCTATATGACATTAAAAAACAATCATACGCATCACTTTGACTGCCTCAATAATAATATAAAAAATAATCGAGAACCCTTCGAAATTGTCGTAGTCAAATTAAAACGATTATTTGTAAATAGTTGATATGTTTAGTGCGGATTTGACTTCATTTTTACGATAATTAGGCTAGGAAACGTCACTTGCCCCGGTATCGTGCACTTTGACCTTGGTTCAATTAAACATTATTCCGGAGACTTCACCTTTTTTCATGATGCATCAAGTCCTGAATGATTTGCGAATCCGTAGTACTTTTTATTTTTTCTCTATCTTTGATCTAAGTATGTTAATTTTCGATTTAAAGATCAATTTTTCCAGCCCTCCCGTGAGCACCGTGTAAAAAGATCGATTTTCAAGTTATAATTGTTCATTCAAATACTCGGTAAAAGCCTTCAAGATTTTGTGCAAGTACAATTGAATAGCTAAATTACAGCATGTCAAAAATTCATGCATATGAGTTTGGATTGCCTTCGCGACAGAACTACCTTAAACGGCTCGGCCACTCTATGATTTAGAATTTAAAAGTCCTTAAAATTTGCTATCTATTATGTGAACGAAGAACTATCTATGTTGTAACTTTCAAACTTTCTTACAGTTTTCGATGATATTCTGCAGAAAGATAGATTAGTTTTATATATACATATCATAAGACAATGCTCTTCTCATAACATATCCGTTATTGTCTTTAAATAATATCTAACGTTACTGCTAAATATTATAATAAGTCACCGTTAACGAATTTCGAATCTCTCAGCGTGTAATTATTCTATTTTATTCGCGCAATATATGCTAATTGTAGAATAAGCTGCAATATGAGTTTTTTGTTATCAATAAACCGCGCGTAAATGCAATGGTGCTGTGAGGTGACACCTCCCGACTAGAAATCTGGTAGGGCAGCCCTGCCGTCACATTTGGGCCTGATCTGGCATGGATAAGTTTGACCTGATAAGGTGTACCTTATTAGAACCGGATCTGGCATTGGAAAGGTTGCCCTGATAAGGTGCACCTTATTAGGACCGGACCTGGCATAGGGAAGGTTGACCTGATAAGGTATTCCCTATTTAGGTCCAGATCTGGTATAGATAAGGTAGACCTGATAAGATGTACCTTAATAGGACCGGATCTGGCAAAGGGAAGGTTGACCTGATAAGGTGTATCTTATTCAGGGCCAGATCGGGAAATATTAAGGTAGACCTAATAAGGTGTATCTTATTCAGGGCCAGATCGGGAAAAATTAAGGTAGACCTGACAAGGTATTCCATATTCAGGTTCAGACCTGGTATAGATAAGGTAGACCTGATCGAAATATTGGCGGAATTAAGAATATCATTTATAAAATCAAAATGTCGCATTCAATATGTTTTTAATTTTAAACCCGTCATTTTGAATTTACAAATTTTAAGTTCAAATTCCTAATTAGTTACGTTAAAAACTGAACTATTATTTAAATAAATAGTAAATTGAACTATTATGGAAATACTGTACGAGATATCCACATAGTCGGTTTGGTCTAGTGGTTAGCGTGCTCGGTTAGGTAGTTAGGTAAATAGGTAGTGTTGTCCCGTAGGTCTTAGGTTCAAATCCCGCGTGCATCACTTCCCGAATGATGTTACGAAAAACCGTATCTGAAGACGACTTGTTTTTTTTTTTTTTGTAATATTAATAGAATATTATTGTTTATATTGCGGCATAATGCGCGGAAATTAATAATTAATTTTTTAATTTAATATAAAGATAAGTATATGTATTTATATATCTATGATTATATTTATCAGGCCCTTAAATGGTTATTTTTATCAGGTCCTTATGTGGTAAACTTGAACTGGCCCTGATGTGCCAAAGCGTTGCATTTCCAATCAGGGCCGTATAAGGTAGCCAGACAGGGGCCTTGGATTTAGAATCCGGTTACCAGGTCCGGCCCTGATATTCCCCATAACTGAATTTCTAGTCGGGCTAGCGGACAGAAGTAAGTTATTTTTTATAAATTAGCATATTAGCCTTAGTAATAGTCGTTATTTCATTGTATATCGCTATAATTGTCTTTTAGATTCCATCCCATTCCATTGTTTCATTATTAGTTCTCATAACCGGTGGTTACAAATATATGACGAATGCTATCATACTAAATCAGTGTTTAGTTTAGTTCGGATACTTAATACACAAAAATAATAATGCAAGATAATTCGAAAACTTGATTTTTATGATTAATCGAACGAGATCCCTAATAAACATTTGAACCTCGTCTCGTTAGTCCGAAACGTAACGGCCCGTTTGTATAAAATGGAGGATGAGGAAACCGAAAGCGATTTGAAAATGGCTATTAATATTTATTTAGATTTGGTATTTTCGACTGACGATACTTATTTGATTGTAGGACATGATGAATTAATCGTCATCCGGAGGATATCAATATTTGCGCATTTATATATCTACTATAATCGTCTTTATCAATGAGCGTATCAAAGAGCAGTCTTCAATACATTTGAAATGCATGCATATGTTTGATATATGGAAAATGCATACATCTCATATAAAAGCGAAAGGGAAGATAAAATAAAAAGATCGGAAACGCGTGATTATTTCACGTCGTATTCCTCAACGCATAAACAACACAAAAGCATTTACTAATTAAAAAATAAACATCTTTACATAATTAATTGTATACATCACACATAATTCGGTACTATAACATAAAGACACGATGACATTGAGTTTTCATGATCTGTCTATAAATTAAATCATCTATATTATACATAATTTATGCTTATAACTATGTATGAATTAAACACGGGCCACACACTTTACTCTCCTTCTTCTCTTATCGATATAATACTATAATAATAGTAATGTTTGAGTATTGCACTTGGTTTATCACTGCAACTCTTGGATGTATCGATTCGAATAATCCTATTTGTTTTTACTCAGGCAAGTATATGCCGCAAATTTGCGATTATTTATTATCTATTGTGGCGTTGAAAAAAGTTCAACAATATCGTTGAGTGAACATGAACGTAAGTCGACGACTTTCCCAAGTCACTTTCAGCCTTCGTGCGTTGGAATTCCTCCAGATCCAAGTACTTGCTGGTAGTTGATTAGTGATGATACCTGTACGGTCGTATCATACGATAACCCACACTGTACGGATGATAGTACGTGTACGAAATTACGACTGAAACATATTATGCACAAACGAAATTATATGCCTTTAACTTGATAAAGGTAACGCTCGCGTATCCACAAGCACAGGATTTTTTACTAATAAGAATTTATAAAATCAATTTTAATAATTCGCTATTCATTTTAAACTACGTAACAACAACAACAACAACAACAAAAAGATGGATCGTGAAATTCAGGGCGCATTTACTCTCGACGTCATAACAGAATTTCCAAGACTATATATATGGGTCATTCCACGGGATTTCGCACAAAAAAAACCCGACCGACTCCAATTTTCGCCTAATTTTTTTATATTGTTGACTATGTCAAACGGAGCATCTGTGAATTTTTTGAGAATTTTATTCTTATATTTCGACGAGCCATAAAATAAAAGGTGAAAAAAATGAAAAAAAATCTGACGTCAAGTGGAATAATGATACCGACAAAAATAACTAGGTCAAAATTTTCATAATTCAACACAGTTTACGGTAAAAATAATCAAAATAAAAAATAAATATAACTTCTATTTTATTTATGTCTTCTACCAAGAAAAGGTACCATTTCGCTAATTTGGCCCCCTCCGATTTCAATACAAAAAATCACGAATATACTACATGGAGTCCCAAACATTTTAAGCACAAGCCCAAGATGGAGAACGCATTTTACCCATTTTTAAAAAAATATTTCGGGTAATTGTTTTTTTTAATTTTCTTCCAATCTTCTGCGTATTTTTTTATGTAATTGGTAATATTAAAAGGAGCTTATGTGATTTTTTTCATAATTTTATATGTAGATGTATTCGATTCATTAAATGTAATCGAATTACAAATTTTTAAAATTTTAAAGAAAGAAAGCGATCAGCTGATCGCTTTCTTACTCACTCAGTGGCCGCTCGAGCGCTGGCGTCGCGAGATTCGCCTGGGGTACGCCTAGGGCGTGCGATCAGCTGATCGTCTCGTTACGCACGCAGTGGCCGCTCGAGCGCTAGCGTCGCGAGATACGCCTGAGGCGTATAGTAATTTTGTTATTTGTTTAACTTAATCGGAGAGGTCCATATAAGTAAAATGGGACCTTTTTTTGTAAAAGACGCAACGAAAATACAATTTTTTAAATTTGTAATTCGATTACATTTAATGAATCGAATACATCTACATATAAAATTATGAAAAAAATCACATAAGCTCCTTTTAATATTACCAATTACATAAAAAAATACCCAGAAGATTGGAAGAAAATTTAAAAAATCAATTACCCGAAATATTTTTTTAAAAATGGGTAAAATGCGTTCTCCATCTTGGGCTTGTGCTTAAAATGTTTGGGACTCCATGTAGTATATTCGTGATTTTTTGTATTGAAATCGGAGGGGGCCAAATTACCGAAATGGTACCTTTTCTTGGTAAAAGACATAAATAAAATAGAAGTTATGTTTATTTTTTATTTTGATTATTTTTACCGTAAACTGTGTTGAATTACGAAATTTTGACCTAGTTATTTTTGTCGATATCATTATTCCACTTGACGTCAGATTTTTTTTCATTTTTTTCACCTTTTATTTTATGGCTCGTCGAAATATAAGAATAAAATTCTCAAAAAATTCACAGATGTACCGTTTGACATAGTCAACAATATAAAAAAATTAGGCGAAAATTGGAGTCGGTCGGGTTTTTTTTTGTGCGAAATCCCGTGGAATGACCCATATATAATTTAAAAAGTATATATAAATGTCAACAGGTTTACTGCATCGGCCAACTTGCGTTTACAGATTTTCTGTATGAAAATTTGTTGAACAAACGATAACTAATTAGTTGGTGTTTTTTACAGTTTTTTGTTTAGTTATTCGTAATTTTTTGAACAAACAATAACTAATTAGGTATTGTTTTTTGCAGTTTGTTGTTTAGTTATTAGTAATTTTTTGAACAATCAATAACTAATTAGTTATTGTTCAAAAAATTTGTTGTTTAGTTATTCGTAATTTTTTGAACAAACAGTAACTAATTAGTTATTGTTTTTTACAGTTTGTTGTTTAGTTATTAGTAATTTTTTGAACAAATAATAACCAATTAGTTATCGTTTGTTCAAAAAATTTTCATACAGAAAGTCTGATGGTAAACCAGATAAAACTGTGCAAAAGTAAAAGAGCATTCTCCTAGCGGATAAACTTGAACTTTTCTGGGTATTCTCGACTAGAAATATACCGCCGATTTCCCTCGCCAAATATTTCGTAATTAAATAATTATATAAATAAATAACGTTGATTATAAACTTTAGTTTGTGAGTTATGACAATGTAATGTAAAGTACCTCGCATAATATTCTTGTGCGTTTGTCGGTATCGTTTATTGAGAAAATGATTATACTTGAAAAATCACGTTATTCCGACAATGGTTATATTCGTTAAGGTAGTTCTGTCGGTATGCCGGAGTCATAAATCTTAGAGACTATATGACATTAAAAAATAATCATACGCATCACTTTGACTGCCTCAATAATGATATAAAAAAGTAGAACCTTGCACATTGCTTCCTCATTATTTTTCGCTTTTTACAAAGCTCCCTCTGTGAGGAAGCAGTATGTTATTCAATTTTGGCTTCCTCATAGAGGAAGCTTTGTAAAAAGCGAAAAATAATGAGGAAGCAATGTGCAAGGTTCTACTTTGCATCTTTTTTTTTTATACCTTGTGTCTCTTTTGCAGAGGTGTTTTATACAGCTATAAATCACCTCTGCAAACACCGTTACATCTAATTTTGATTAGATCCAAATTTTTGTCGTACTTTCTCAACTTTTCCGGAAGTTATAGCGAAAATCTACATTTTTTTAAAATGAAAAATGGTGTAAAATCCGAACGACTTTACCGATCATCACCAAATTTGGTACATGGCATTTCTGAATGTTATTTTTCGTCTGTACAAAATTTCTGTTCATTTGTTGAAATTCGACGTAATTTAGATCAAAATCTATTTTTTTCGAAAAATTCAAAATTCTATAAAATCGGAACCGCTTTACCGATTTCGCTGAAATTCAATACCAAACGTCATTTAACGTGTCTTCATTTATAAAGAACTATTTAGCTAAATTGGCGAACTTTTACGAAAGTTAGAGCGATCACGACATTTTTTGAAAAAATTAAAAATTGCATAAAATCTGTTTACATTGATACATTTAATTAAAAATCACGTCAATAACAGAGGAGTCAATACTCTACCTGCGTGCAAAATTTTAGCTAGATCCATCATGCCGTTCGTGAGTTATGGGCAATTGAATTTTCAGTGTCTGGATACATACACACACACACACACACACACACACACACACACATACACACATACAGACATATTTTCTAGACCACTTTTCTCGAATTTTTAGGTGATTCTAAGCATACTGACATGAAAATCTCGAAAAAAAAATTTTTCACGAAAACAAAGCTTCCTCTATGAGGAAGCAAAAATAATCGAGAATCCTTCGAAATTGTCGTAATCAAATTAAAACGATTATTTATAAATAGTTGATATGTTTAGTGCGGATTTGACTTCATTTTTACGATAATTAGGTTAGGAAACGTCATTTGGCCCGGTATCGTGCACTTTGACCTTGGTTCAATTCCCGACTAGAAATCTGGTAGGGCAGCCCTGCCGTCACATTTGGGCCTGATCTGGCATAGATAAGTTTGACCTGATAAGGTGTACCTTATTAGAACCGGATCTGGCATTGGAAAGGTTGTCCTGATAAGGTGCACCTTATTAGGACCGGACCTGGCATAGGGAAGGTTGACCTGATAAGGTATTCCCTATTCAGGTCCAGATCTGGCATAGATAAGGCAGACCTGATAAGATGTACGTTAATAGGACCGGATCTGGCAAAGGGAAGGTTGACCTGATAAGGTGTATCTTATTCAGGGCCAGATCGGGAAATATTAAGGTAGACCTAATAAGGTGTATCTTCTTCAGGGCCAGATCGGGAAAAATTAAGGTAGACCTGACAAGGTATTCCATATTCAGGTTCAGACCTGGCATAGATAAGGTAGACCTGATCGAAATATTGGCGGAATTAAGAATATCATTTATAAAATCAAAATATCGCATTCAATATGTTTTTCATTTTAAACCCGTCATTTTGAATTTACAAATTTTAAGTTCATATTCCTAATTAGTTACGTTAAAAACTGAACTATTATTTTGAATAAATAGTAATTTGAACTATTATGGAAATACTGTACGAGATATCCACATAGTCGGTTTGGTCTAGTGGTTAGCGTGCTCGGTTAGGTAGTTAGGTAAATAGGTAGGTCCCGTAGGTCTTAGGTTCAAATCCCGCGTGAATCACTTCCCGAATGATGTTACGAAAAACCGTATCTGAAGACGACTTGTTTTTTTTTTTTTTGTAATGTTAATAGAATATTATTGTTCATATTGCAGCATAATGCGCGGAAATTAATAATTAATTTTTTAATTTAATATAAAGATAAGTATATGTATTTATATATCTATGATTATATTTATCAGGTCCTTAATTGGCAATCTTTATCAGGTCCTTAAATGATTATTTTTATCAGGTCCTTATGTGGTAAACTTGAACTGGCCCTGATGTGCCAAAGCGTTATATTTCCAATCAGGGCCGCATAAGGTAGCCAGACAGGGGCCTTGGATTTAGAATCCGGTTACCATGTCCGGCCCTGATATTCCCCATAACTGAATTTCTAGTCGGGAATTAAACATTATTCCGGAGACTTCACCTTTTTTCATGATGCATCAAGTCCTGAATGATTTGCGAATCCATAGTACTTTTTATTTTTTCTCTATCTTTGATCTGAGTATGTTAATTTTCGATTTAAAGATCAATTTTTCCAGCCCTCCCGTGAGCGCCATGTAAAAAGATCGATTTTCAAGTTTTAATTGTTCATTTAAATACTCGGTAAAAGCCTTCAAGATTTTGTGCAAATAAAATTGAATAGCTAAATTACAACATGTCAAAAATTCATGCATATGAGTTTGGATTGCCTTCGCGACAGAACTACCTTAAGAGCGGTTTAAAATTTTTTTTTTTGGAAATACGTTTTTTCATTTTCAAAAAACATTTCCCTTAGATCGAACTTGATCAAAGAGTTGTGACAATTCGGAACATGATTATATCTCGTTGAAAGCGAGATTGTAAACAATAGAAAAGAAAAGAAATGCGAGGCTTTTTTCCCATTGTAATTATGATTCTCGGAGCGAGCGACGTTTTGTCGCACTTGAAGTTCTTTTTACCGGTTGGTAGACGCGTTAATTGAATAGTTTATACAGGACTGACTCTCGCAAGCTGATCGTCAAAGCGATAACAACCGGAAGGATGGGAAGACTGACTGCTCGATGAACTTGACTGAGGAGCGTTTAGATGGTATGTGTAAAGAACTTGGTAAGCTGTCAGAAGTAAAAAAAAAACGGGGCTATCGTTATAGATGTGGACATAAACCGAGACTCATTCACCGCGGATTAATGGTTCGAATCTACAGCACATTGTTCGCAAGAGGGCGAATAGTGTGTGATCTCTAGAGTTTCACGAGGTTGGAAAATTTGGTGGCACGCCCTTCCGTCACTCGAATCGCCGGCCGCGCAAGAATACGGAAAAAATGAAAGTAACAACAATACAGCACTTACAGGGATATTCAATGCACTTTCGAAGCGGCTCGGGTGAAACGACTACAATTATCTACACTTCCTCGAGGCCTTGAAATTCAGCTCATATTTAGTTCCGTGGGATTCACCGCGTTTACGGTTTCCAACGCCTCACAATATTTTTTTTCTTTTTTCTAACTACGCATCTCTGGATTATTGTCAATTAAAAGGAACTATCCGTTACGATAATTAATAACAACAAAAACTTTATGTTTTAATATTACGAAAATGGTACCGAGACAACCTAATTGAGTTATTTAAAAAATACCTATATCGCATATTCGAAAACATAAAATTTGGGCCATTCCAGAACAAGTGGGGCCACCTCAATTTTCCGTGGTGTCAAAAAGTGGTGATAAATTTTTGTAAATAATCCATAACTTTTCAACGTTTGCTCGAGTTATTGACTAATTAGTGACATCGATTTAACAGTCCCATCATCAACAGCAGCAGCAAAAACAACAATAACAACAACAACCACACGGTTCCAATAGATTGACACTCTACTCAAAGCAGTTTTACCTTTGCAGCCGAGCGTTTTTTTTTGTTTTTTTTTTTGTCGCGGTTTTTGACCAATTTATATCCTGGTAAGTTTTGCATTCATCAACGTGTAGCCAACGGATCTTTGAATATCCAGTCCCTTGCTAGTAGTCATCGCAGCCTTTTTTACCGGACGGTTCGTTCTTCTGCTGATTCTACCCCAAACACCCAAAATGGCCGGTCTTCCGAGATTCGACGATGAATGTCGTATATGCTGATCGAAGCCGTTGTGCAGTTGATAATTATTGTAGTCGGGAAACGATAGTTGCGAGCTAGTGGCGTCAAGTCCGATATGAGAGTGTACCACCGGTAAACCACCACCATCGCCACCACTTGTACTGTCGTAATTTGGCGAGCCATAATAATTTAATGATCCGATTTGATTATCGTGAGACTGATCCAGAGAGTTTTGATAGTTGCCGAGTATCGGTATTTTCAACGGTTCCGAATGATGCTGCTCATTGCCATAATGATAGTCCGCAAAAGACGAAATATCCTTGAAGACGGTGGTCGGTGCCTGATGTTTCGGAACCTCCAGATGTGTATTCAATGGCGTCAATGCCAGTGGCTGATGATTCTGATCTGATCCTTGAAGACTACTACTCCCTGTGTGACTACTAGCCGTAAACTGTGGCGCGTATGGTTGCAGTTTTGTGCCATAGGAATCGTAGATTTGCCCGTCGTCAGGCTTATAAGCTTGATAATTCCCATCCGCATCTTGATTATATTGAGAACCAGATTCGTAACTCGTGACCGACGAGAGATGTTTCGAAGGCGGTTGCTGATCTTTGTGTTCCGAGTAATAGTCGTCTTCGTGGTGCTGCTGCTCATCCCTGTGATCTTGATCGCTCACGGTCAGCTGACCGGAGTTGAAAATTCCATTAATTTTCGTGATTATACCACTAGGGGCTTTCGATGGAGGACCTCCAAAACTGTCCTCTAACGCGGATAGATTCGGATTCGACTCGTCTATCGATGACGTTGGTGGATGATCGTCGAGCCCGTCTCCAGGTTTCGTCTCCTTAACGATCAGGATACCCGCTTGCTCGTCCACGCCGTCTTCTGTAAACGTGACGTCAGTAAGTCCGGTCGTTAACTTTACCTTTATTATATTATTTTGTTAAGTATTTTATTTCCTCTCGTTTATCAATACTTGTTGTTAGTCTCTTTATCACGTCAACCGGAATACCCAATCTACTTGACTCATTAATCGTTACTTTTTGTATTGTCACGCGTCTCATACACTTCGGGGTTACGCTTCTGTCAAGCTAAAACGAGAATACCGTGCGTTACGATCATTTTTACCCTGAATCAGCATTCACATTCAACAAAGGCACAAGTCCTTTCTCATCCACCATTAATTTTTCTAAAACAACAACAACCTCCTATATTGAGCAGCCTGTTATAGACGCGCCTATTTGTAATGTAGCCGATCACAGTAGGCACTGTGATGGTGTTATTTATAGCAAGCATGTTTAATCATGTTGGGCTGTTATTGTTATAATGGGCCGAAAGGTAATGAAAATAACTGAAGCAACGTACCGTTAGAGGGTGCAGCATAACTCGAGTGTCCCGCGTTATAAGCGTCCTCGGGACCGGCGTAGGCATCTTCACTAGGAGGTGGACCGTCGTAAGTCAGATCATGACCTGCCATTGAAATTTTCATGAATTAAGTAAACAAAATACTCATCTTCTTATCGGAATTACAAAAACGCCTCGTAATTGTTTTAAATTTCCCGTATCGATAATCAAGCATCGTCTCATGCTACTAATATGATATTATAAATGTGAACGTTCGTATGTTGGTTATTCAGTCACGCAAAAACGGCTGAACCGATTTGCAGGTTGAACCATGCCCTAGCAGGTTGAACCATGCCTGGAATTGACGCTGTTCACGGTCGAATCACGGTGAAAATCACGCGTAAGTTTGGACACCGAAAATCACGGTCGAATCACGGCGGAAATCACGGACCCTCTTATACCGATTAAGCTTTTGAGCTTGCGGACCCTGATTTTACAATAAATAACGGTTGAAATCACGTCCCGAATCACGGCTCGACGGAATTTTCAGTGGCATGGTAATTCGCAGAATCACGTCTTAAATTACGGCAGTCTTCACGTTTCTGGGATTTATCTTGTCGTGATTTTTCTTTTAATCATGGCCTGTATGACGGCTGAATTCATGGTACTGAAATTCGTCGTGCTGGAATTTTTTCCAGTAATCATGGTCGAAATCACAACTGAAATTGCTGTTGGGAATTTTTCTGTACCCTAGCATATATTGTACCACTCATAAAAGACAGTAAAAATGACCTATGTCAGTACATGGGTGGACGGTAACTAACGATAGTCCGTACTTATGCATGGAACGATGAACAATCACTTGCGAGAAAAGTTTCAGCTCGTTCGCCATCTAGCGGGCTAACAGCGGGCGCCTCTCTTTTGCCACGCGGAGACCTGGCTTAGCTCCGCTAGATGGCCAACAACCCGAAACGTTTCTCGCAAGTGATTGTTTACCTTTTCCTGCATATAAACAGGCAGCTTATCGCAAGTTGCTGTGCTCTCATATACTGAAGGACCACGATTTGGAGATGTCCTAACCATTTGACATAGATGGCCTAGCCATTTAGAAAAGAGGACCAAGAAAAGACGACATTGTCTTCTCTTCAAAGTTTCAAATGTTACACATTTTATATAATTAAAAATTAAATACCGACGGTAACAGCATTTCATTGGCATCACGGCAACGTGACATCTGCCGTGATTCTGACCGTGATTATTAAAGAAAATCACGGCAGGCTGGATTGTAGGGCCGTGAATTCAGCCGTGATATCGGCCACGATTAAAAGAAAAATCATGACAAGTAAAACCCGGAAACGTGAAATCTGCCGTGATTTTGCGAATTACCACGGCACTGAAAGTTCCTACGAGCCGTGATTCAGGCCGTGATTTCAACCGTTATTTATTGTAAAATCACGGTCCACAAGCTCAAAAGCTTAAACGGTATAAAACGTCCGTGATTTCCGCCGTGATACGACCGTGAATTTCGGTATCAAAACTCACGCGTGATTTTCACCGTGATTCGACCGTGGTCCGAACTGCTAGGGACTCGGCACACAAATAGAGCATGTTCTGAATTAACGCATACGATACTTTTTATCCTGATGAACGGATTAAAACACGGGAATGGCAAGTCAACGCAAACTAAGTCGCGGGCAAAAGCTAGTGTTTTTATATATTTTCTCATTGCAATAATTCCAAGTGCCAAATATTTTTGCTAATTCTCGTGTTGCGTGCACAATTTTCAAAGCTTTCCTTAAAAATTTAATAATGCTGTATTTCTCGCTTATTTTCCTCGAACAGCTCGAGAGAGTAGAATAAATAATATTAAGAAAATTATTTAAAAATTAACGACTCTCGTTCTCGCTCACTTAGGAGATCCTCAATATGCGATTGAGTTTAAATTTTGTATAACTAGTAATAATGAAATTCGTGGATTCGTGCGGCTGATCAGCGACGAGGCAAACACGTGCAACCGGCTTCCCCGGTTGAAACTTTTGGTAAAATGTAGTGTTTTTAATGTAAAATCGGTTAAAGTGAATCGGTAAGGATTTCTGTCATGCTATTTTTAAGGTGTTTTGGGATTAGTTTCAATTTTCTACAACATTTGTCTCTCTGTTTTTGATTTTTCGGGCTGGCAGTCAAATCTAACCTAAAACTCGAGGCTCCAATTCCAACAGGTGGCTAAAAGTTTCAATCGGGGGACCCGGTTGAAAAATCGAGACACTAGGCGTCTTTCCCCATAAGGGCATAATTTTTATAATAATATTGGGTCAACAATTTGCATCAAAAATCCGCAGTCTCATTTATTCTACTAAATAAATGGGTACGACGGTGGGTGTCGAAGGCACTATTCTTGATGCGCATTGATTAGCGCAATAAATTTCTGAAGAGGGCTCAGATCAGAGCCGAAACGTAAACTTGGATTTTCCTTCCCATCGACCGTTTCTTTGCCGAAACTCTCCAACTTCAATAAACAACAGCGGTCAACAATCACATTCAACAAAGTAATAATGAAACGCAACTTACTTGGTTCCTGCGGGCTTGGGTGGTTGTATGAATATCCTGGATGTCCGTACACTGGTTTGGGTGAAGCAATTATAGCGCTGCTCGCTATCGATTTTCCTAGTGAAGTGATAGCGCTTCCCGCGGAGCTTATAATTTGTCCTTTTGCCGATACGAGATACCCTCCGCCCTTGACTAACGCTCCACCACCGGCGATTGCACCACCACCAATCGCTTTGATCGCTTGTACAAGTGTGTTGATGATTGCTTTTGCGAAATCACCAATATCGAATTTCGTTTGGTACTATCGACAGAAATTTCAATTATTCGATTAAACAAAAGGCTAATGAGGAAAAACTTGTTGTATTTTTTACGTTTCGATTCTGGTCAGGAGACCTTCTTCGCTTCAAATACTTATATCGAGTGTCGAGAGACATTGATTGATTGATTGATTGCAATTTATTTATGCCCTAGATAACTATGGGGCAAAGGTATACATGAGTTGAAAAACAAGACATAGTGCGGAGAGGAATAAGCAAATCGTAGCATACAAATGTAGATTAAGGTAGTTCTGTCGCGAAGGCAACCCAAACTCATATGCATGAATTTTTGACATCTTGTAACTTAGCTGTTCAATTTTACTTGCACGAAATCTTGAAGACTTTTACCGAGTATTTGAATGAACAATTAAAACTTGAAAATCGATCTTTTTACACGGTGCTTACGGGAGGGCTGGAAAAATTGATCTTTAAATCGAAAATTAACATACTTAGATCAAAGATAGAGAAAAAATAAAAAGTACTACGGATTCGCGAATCATTCAGGACTTGATGCGTCATGAAAAAAAGTGAAGTCTCCGGAATAATGTTTAATTGAACCAAGGTCAAAGTGCACGATACCGGGCCAAATGATGTTTCCTAACCTAATTATCGTAAAAATGAAGTCAAATCCGCACTAAACATGTCAACTATTTACAAATAATCGTTTTAATTTGATTACGACAATTTCGAAAGATTCTCGATTATTTTTGATATTATTATTGAGGCAGTCAAAGTGATGCGTATGCTTATTTTTTAACGTCATATTGGCTTCGTGCGTGACCTTCATTTGCGGCTATTTTGGACAGCCAGCGTTCGAAGCGGCGAAATTGTGCAACAGTTGATAAAAAATTATCACAGTAAAGCATGCTAGCGTACGTTAATTAACGATATTATTTATATTTCTTTAATAAATCGACACTATGAGTGCGCCAAACGGGAAGGCCTCGATGCCGTGTTGCGTTGTGAATTGTAAAAACACCTCTGTAAATTCACCGGGTGTACATTTCTACAGTTTCACTACAGGAAAGATCCAAGTTTTCAAGCAGAAAAGGCGCGAGGACTGGATTGCCTCCGTTGAACGAAAAAAAAAGTTTCAGAGTTACTGTACGAACTAAATGTTCTCTAATCAATAAAAAGTTATAGACTATAATACTGTTACTAGGATTGAAACTTTACAATACTTATTTCCAATTTCACCTTGTACGGTGTAGTAGTGGAAGTGTCACTGACGTTTGGCGAATAACGCTGCACTTTATTAAGATACGTTTGTCTGAATCTGTTAACTCCTCCACTCAACGCACATGGCATGCAGATAACGCCTTTCCTTTTATAATACCTTGTGGATTAAAATCAATTGCATGCGTTATCGCCTTGAATCCCGTTCTGATTATCAATTCCATCTTTCAATGCCGTTTTAATGCTGCTGTCAGCTGTCATAAACATAAACACCGGCGAAAAGTGCAGACGACACCGGGCACACGAAAATTTATGTACCCTTTTTGCGAAATAAATCGAATAACAAAAAGCTATTACCATAACCAAAATTACATAAAAATAAATTAAACAACCTATTTTTTATTTATAACAATACTTTTCACTTGTTCATTTAGTATAATCGGAAGATCTTCTGTAAACTATATTCTACCATAAGAATCAATGCTTTTTTTATATCAACTGTTGCCGAGGTGTGCCACAAGCGGCGCTGGCATCTTAACGCACTAAGCCAATAGACTCTGAGATTTATGACTCCGGCGTACCGACAGAACTACCTTAACAAAATATAAAGTAAAGTAGAGTTCAAAGCTTAACACAATAAGAAGTGGAGACGGTGCTCTCACACTCACTCGCGAGTACTAATAATATTGAAACAATACATAATAACAGAATTATACGCTTTCAAGCTTAAGATACGACTCAGACCGATTATAATGAATTAACTTAAAGTACTAAGAATGATCAACGAAAATAAAGATTTCAGAAAACCTAAGTAACAAGCATAAGAAAAGAAGAAAAATAGTAAAACGCAAAAAATAAGAAAATAAGAAATAAGAAAATAAGAAAACGCAGTGCAGAGAAATATCTAGAAACTAACTAACTAATAACTAATCGGCTCACGCTGACATTTCGAGGAATAAGAAGTGATTGAAAACTGACGTTTTGAAGACTGCTAGCGACGAGGATGAAGTGATTGAGATATTTGGCTTTCACTATCGTTCTCAAATCGAATATTCAACCCTAGAAAATACCGATTATAAGCCCTCTTACGATGGTTTAAAAAAAAAGTTACTTTTTCCGTTTTTAATTCGAGAAAACGCATATTCTACCATGATTTTAAATGAAACAAAAAAGAAAGAATGCAAAGTAGAACCTTGCAGATTGCTCCCTCATTATTTTACGATTTTTACAAAGCTTCCTCTATGAGAAAGCCAAAATTTATTAACATACTTCCTCATAGAGGAAGCTTTGTAAAAAGCGAAAAATAATGAGGAAGCAATATGCAAGGTTCTACTTTATTTATTATCAACGCTGACGACCCAGAGGAACGAGATCTTTTGCCGTTGTTTTGTATTTAGAAATTCTTTCTCTGTCCTCGATACCTCGACACACGATCATATCGATACTCCATACGCGGCGCGGCGCGGCGCCCTTCACCACTCTAAAATAGTCGGTGTACGGCTATCACATGTTCTTATTCCTTCGCAACACTTGTTTCTACAGACTAGAGTTCCGAAACCCTCTAATTCAAATAATGACCGATCACGTGGAGAATTGACCAAATGTCGAATGTCGAGTGCACGAAAAACCGTGCACTAGCGACGAGTTATTATGCTTTACATTCACGGAAATAAGGACTTGTCCGCTTATGAATTCTCGGTCCACGATCAACATCTATATAACCGAGTAATTGTAAAGACGAAAAAAATGAAAAGATGTTTATCAAGGACCATGGAATAATTATTTAAAAGTATCTAGGCTAATCTATTGGAACGGGAATAATTTTCTGGGTTACCGTATGTACTTTGATTATAATCATATGGAATAGTAGATTGTAATAGCGGTGTGCGAGAAAGCGGAGAAGATTCGACGAAGGTTGGGAAAGGGCGCGAGAGAAGGAGAGTCCGCCAGTAGGGTCCGCTTTTTCCGCGAGTATCGCGTATCCCGCGTTTTGCTTCCTCATAGAGGAAGCTTTGTTTTTTTTTTATCAATACAAACGGAAAGCCACACATCTAACTGTAAATGACTATGTGTAAAAATAAAGAAAGGAATGTCTGCTTGAAAGTAAGAAAGGACGCCGCGACAAGATTACAGATATAATGTAATGTATTGGAAATTCTATACTGACCGAATGCCCGTACGATCCGTATTCGCTTGGCGTGTTGGAAGAAGAAAGTCCGGCAATACCACGTGATGCACCACTGGCTGCACCAACGACACCGCCAACAAGCTTATTCGCTATTCCAGAAATAAATGATCTTTTTATCCTGTCTTGCATCATAGCTTGATATCTGGGATCTTGAAGGAGTGCAGATGCTGTCGCTCTAAGC
Source organism: Ephialtes manifestator (assembly GCA_963970395.1). NCBI lineage: Eukaryota > Metazoa > Arthropoda > Insecta > Hymenoptera > Ichneumonidae > Ephialtes > Ephialtes manifestator. The sequence continues at coordinate 7,834,423 of OZ019969.1, read as the reverse complement.
TCATCGATTCTCTTCTGAGCTTCAACTATGTCCTCCTCTGGCCTCTGAGGATCTGACGTAATTGACCGATACTCGTCGTTTGTCGTGTGGCCACCTTGCGGTAATAATGGTGGCTGTTCAGTCATAAGTTTTTCATTAGGTTCGCTGCTCATCCTGCGGAAGGCGGACAATCTTCCGAGTTGCAGCGCAGCGCGCTCTAGCAATTCTTCGTTCATCGTTATCTGTGTCGTCGACTTGGCATAACCATCTTTCAACCGAGTACAAAACACGGCGAAGATCAAGAGTAGTCCTGTCAGCTGAGAAAACAAAAATCGTTCGTCATTCGGAATTCTCCTTTACGCTACCTCTGAGTTAAAAACGCACACGGTGTTTAAAGTGGCTCAATGATCTCGTAAAACCCGTGATTTTCGGACGTATATAGTAGAAATAAAAATAATTAGACGCATTTTAATAAACACGTTAATGTCAATAATAATAATCACGAATAAAGCTAAATTCCACGAAGAATAGTTTTTCCATCTCCTTGGCGAGTTTTACACGGAGAGAAATAGATCGGCGAATATTGGCTTCGTGCGTGACCTTCATTCGCGGCCATTTTGGACAGCCAGCGTTCGAAGCGGCGAAATTGTGCAACAGTTGATAAAAAATTATCACAGTAAAGCATGCTAGCGTACGTTAATTAACGATATTATTTATATTTCTTTAATAAATTGACACTATGAGTGCGCCAAAAGGGAAGGCCTCAATGCCGTGTTGCGTCGTGAATTGTAAAAACACCTCTGTAAATTCACCGGGTGTACATTTCTACAGTTTCCCTACAGGAAAGATCCAAGTTTTCAAGCAGAAAAGGCGCGAGGACTGGATTGCCTCCGTTAAACGAAAAAAAAAGTTTCAGAGTTACTGTACGAACTAAATGTTCTCTAATCAATAAAAAGTTATAGACTTCAATACTGTTACTAGGATTGAAACTTTACAATACTTACTTCCAACTTCACCTTGTACGGTGTAGTAGTGGAAGTGTCACTGACGTTTGGCGAATAACACTGCACTTTATTAAGATACGTTTGTCTGAATCTGTTAACTCCTCCACTCAACGCACATAGCATGCAGATAACGCCTTTCCTTTTATAATACCTTGTGGATTAAAATCAATTGCATGCGTTATCGCCTTGAATCCCGTTCTGATTATCAATTCCATCTTTCAATGCCGTTTTAATGCTGCTGTCAGCTGTCATAAACATAAACACCGGCGAAAACTGCAGACGACACCGGGCACACGCAAATTTATGTACCCTTTTTACGAAATAAATCGAATAACAAAAAGCTATTACCATAACCAAAATTACATAAAAATAAATTAAACAACCTATTTTTTATTGATAACAATACTTTTCAGTTGTTCATTTAGTATAAACGGAAAATCTTCTGTAAACTATATTCTACCATAAGAATCAATGCTTTTTTTATATCAACTGTTGCCGAGGTGTGCCACAAGCGGCGCTGGCATCTTATCGCACTAAGCCAATAGCTGCCAACGCAGAAAATATTGTACGGTGGTGACACATGGGCTCTATTGTAAAAGCTCATATAAACAACTTACAGCTTACGATACGTATAGTAATCGTCCCAAATTTTCTTCATTACAACAATGACTTATTCCTTAACAATATAGTAATCCGTTGTATCTGTATCTTTTTGAAAGCTGAAAACATCCCTAGCGGATCTGAAGAACCGCAAAATAACCGAAGAGTGACCGGTCGTTATGGAACAAAAAATCACTCCAGAATAACCGAGAAGGAACCTAGTGACCGGCGGGTAACCGTAAAGTGAACCGTAAAGTGACCCGTAATGAACTCAATGTTCCGTTTCGGGTTACTATTCGGTTATATGAAGATCTTTCAAATAACCGAAAAACAACTTTTAACAAACTGTCGGTTACTTCTGCGTTACTTTAAAGTTTGTTTTTGGTTAAAACATTGGTCGCTTTGCAGTTGCAATCGGGTTCTTTTTTGTTCGAAAATAACGGTCGCTTTGTCGGTTACATTACAGTTGTTTTACGGTAAAACAACTGGAAATGAACCTCATAATGACGGTTACTTGTATGTGACCGTAAAGCAACCACAAAATGACGGTTGCTCGGATCCGCTAGGGATTGGAGTAATCTTCATTTACATGGGACTTATTACCGTCGATTAGTATTAATTTCGTATTCTGCTTTGGGATTATTAACATATAGGGATTTTTTAGATTCGCAACTAAGAACATGGTTAATGATGACGTCGCGAATTTATGCATCCAGTACATATGTAAAATTTTCCTAACAGCATACGTTTGTTGTTTGAGGTTTTTTAAAAGTCTTTCTTTTCTTCAAAAGCGCTGGGTCGTTACTATTTTGGATAGACCCGAAGAGAGCGACAAAAAATCGATATATTGCCCTGCGGTATAATGCCACAGGATGAATCGGCATGAAACCTCCCCGCTTATATGCGACTCCATAATCACTTCCTTTTACGAAAATCGTTACACCAATTCGCCATCAAGCGACATCACAAATAAGTAGAACTGTAAATCTATAGTGTATAAGAAATGTTGTAATTACTATACACCATAAGAAACATTGACTTGTCATATTTATATAGTAAACAAACCCAGAGAACATTTATTGAGTTTTAAGCCGCTAGATGGCGAATAACCACGATTTTTCTCGTAAACAAAAAGATCTACGGCGGTGCATATAAAGAGCAGTCTTTTCGCCCAAAAGTGTCTTTCGTGGGACATCGAAGACATGGCAGTGAAGCTGCCCAATATTTATATTTTTGGTCGAGTTGTCATATGATAAGTTACAACTCTGACTTATCGACCTACTTTAGCTAACGTGTTGCAGTTTCAACACAACAGTCAGAGAAACAAAATTGAATTACAAAATATGATGGCGTCTTCAAAAATGTTCACATTTTTCAAACACTAACTTGCAAATCATACTAAATACATTTCCCCTTCCTTAAATGTATTTCAGGGAATGCATAGAAAATCCTTCCATAATTAATTCCTGTATCATATTGAAAATAGTACAAAAAATTTACTAATTGTTCCTATATAAAAAGGGAATACTGTCATACGTATACGTATAAGGAAAATTTCGGTTGGAAACATTAATATAGGAATAATGAGCATGGTACTAAAGCAAAATCGGAAACATTACAATACACATTGTGAAAGCTTCTACGTGTATAGGAACAACTTTGATAAAGCCCTTGTGTCACCGCGGTACGCAAGTTATAGTAATTAACAACAGAAACCCGCGTAGCTACATACAAACTTTTCTCTCCATGTACACAAATTTTGGTTGATGAAAACGTCAAAGACATTTTTATTTGAAGTTTGAGTAGTATCTTGGAGAGTATGCGCGGTCTACAATGTTCTACAATGCACGTAATTGAAGGTAATCGGTCGAGCTATTAAACGCTGCTACTACTTCTATACTATGTTAACACCGTCCATTGTGTAGAAAAATAATGATATTCGCGAAAACACAAATTTCGATTTTCTATGTGGAATAATTTTTAAAAATGACAAGGCAGTGAATAGTACTTGTATTTGATATAGCGTTCGAGTCAAGTGTTGTTTTGAGGATACAAGACTCACGTAAATGTACTAGTCTCAAGTTTTTACAGCGTAATATTGGTAATACCGGTAGGATTATATGAGGTGTCTACGGTACAAAGTCTCTGGACTTTTGTAGAGACAGAGCTTGCCCCAACTCGGAGTAGCCATATAAGACCCGTTGGAATGACTCGGCGGGGGAAGTAAGTTGGCAAATTAGTGTACAACGGTAATTGAGGCACGAGAGCAAGAGATGGCTGTATAAGAATTTCCGTCAACTTCGGGGTGACGTTTAAATAGTTGTGCATGTATGGGTTTATGTCATGCGGTGGTTGACTCGACGACGGCTACGGGCGGGAAATCACGTGGAGTCATAAGCGTGAAGACTAGCGAAGTGGAGCGACTCTGGTGAAAGTCAAGGAGGAAGATGATGATGGGCAGCCACTTATGCCCGTGCCGCCCGCCCATCCACAATCCGCAACGAGTGTACAGTTGTATAAAACGTAGTAACATAGAATAAATATTGTCGTCAACTTTTAGCAAATATTTTTAAATAAATTCCTCATTATATGGAAATGAGTGATTGTTGAAAAAAATATTTCGGTACACGTAACAAAATAGTAAGGATCGATGTTTTTCGTGAGCGCCGACAACCTGAGTAGAAATTTCATCAGGCATGCCTGCTGTCACACGAGGTCCAGATCAGTTTTAGGTACGGTAACCTTATTTGGGGCCGCCGCAAATTTACCTGCTCAGGTCAATGTAAGGCTGAGATATGGCATTCGTACTTAAGGGGAGAAAATCCTTTAGACGCGCGAAAATTCGTCATTTTGTACGAATTTTTTTAAAGGTGTTAAAATAATCTTATCATTCTGAAACTTTAACCTTATTTTATTAGATCTTTTAACATTTGAAAATTGTTTTTTTTTTTTCTTAACACAAAATGACCGCGTTATGAAGTCTTCTTTCAGGCTTCTTTTCGGCGGCATCGAAAACTGCTCCATTTACAGTATTTTTTCGAGTGATCTGAATCAGAAAACTAAAGTTTTTTTCGTTTACTTACAATTGTAGGTGAAGGATGAACCTATAAAATTATTTAAAAAGTATTAAATTAAATATTAAATAGACTTTTGAATGAAATGCCCCAATTTTCGGCTATTTTTTTCGACAATTTTCACCTCAAAAAAATAATTTATTTAAGCGATATTCTTGAAACTTTAGGTATATCCTTCCGCTAATGATATAGACAGAAACCTCCCAAAATTTCAGCTAGATCGGTCGATAACTTTTTGAGCTACAGCACGAGCAGTTTTTGAAAATGTAGTTTCGGGATAATCGCGGGACAACGCCGCCATTTTGTGTTGTAAAAAATAAAAATGTTTTTCAAATGTTAAAAGATCTAATAAAATAAGGTTAAAGTATCAGAATCATAAAATTATTTTAACACATTTAAAAAAATTCGTACAAAATGACTAATTTTCGCACGTCCACAGGGTTTTCGCCCCTTAATAATGCCGTCTTTCCACCGGATCAGTCTGATGTCAGGCTAGATATGGTAACCTTATTTAGGGGTCGTCGTAAGTTCACCTGATCAGGTCCATGTAAGGCCGAGATATGGCATTCTACCTTAAAAATGCCGTCTTTCCACCGAATCAGGCGCATGTCAGGCTTTACATACGGTAACCTCATATAGGTATGCCATTCATCGACCTTATCCGTTTCGCATAAGGTCTTCCTGTGGCATTTGGACCAAGATTTTGTCCAATTTCCCTTTACTTTCCCTGGTCAGATCCGCATACGGTCTTCGTATGGCATAGTTTTTTTAAACATGCCGTAAATTTACATTATCAGGTTCGTGTAAGGGCTAGATACGGCATTCGTTAAAAACATTAAAAAATTATTGTTATGCAAAATCAATCTTTTTAGCACCTTGCCTGTGCTGGATTTTTTCACATCTCAATGGGATAACCATCGAGAAGTATTCGAAATTTTCGCTGAAACTGACGTTTTACGGGACTGTACCGCTAGAATAACTTTGTAATCTATCCAGGTACTGACCGTCAAACGCCAATACCTGGATGGGTGACCGCCCCATCATGTTTGAATTTTGAATATTTCGGTCGTAGTCACAACAAATGGATGTACAGTCTTGATGTGTTTTCATTTTAAGTGTACTTTAAGGAGGATCGGTGGCCACTCCCAAAGTCAAATCAGAGATAAATTTTCGCGATCGATTCTTTAAAGTTTAATGCATTAAACAATAACAGTGGAGGGTGATTTGTATTGAAGCATGTAGACTTAATCCAGAGAAAGATTAATAGTCACGGATTTGCATAAAGATTAACTGATTAACGTTTCTTTTCAGTGTGATATATTTTCGTTCAGTTTTTTCCAAGTATTATCTTTAATTCTTTGCCGATTTTTATGAACGATAGCTCATTGTTTTTCTTAAAAGATACTCTACGCATTGACCTCCTAGATATTTCATAGTGTTCATAGTTTTGTAATTATAGCCTGTTGTTTATGAAAGTATTTTAATTTCTGTTAAACAACAGTCTAGAATTATTAAACAATTAACACTATGAAATATCTAGGCGGTCAATTCGTAGAGTATCTTTTAAGGTAGAGAATGAGCTGTCACTCATTCAAATCGGCAAAGAATTACAGATTATACTTGAAAAAAACTGAACGAAAATGTATCCCGTTGAAAAGAAACGTTAATCAGTTAATATTTATGCAAAACCGTCACTATTAATCTTTCTCTAGATTAAGTCTACATGCTTCAATACAAATCACCCTGCACAGCTATTATTTAATGCATTAAACTTTAAAGAATCCATTACAAAAATTTATCTCTGATTTGACTTTGACAGTCGTCACCGATCGTCCTTAAATAGACAATAAATATATAAACTTTCTAAGATGTCAATGGCCGAGTGGGCTAAGGCGCAGAACTGTCACCCAAAGGATCAAGGTTCGATTCGCACCAACGGCAAATAAATTTACATGTGTTTTTTTCAGCAATTAATATGTACTGAAAACTAAATAAGCTCGAATATCCAATAGAAAGTGCAAAATAAATCGAATTCGATGAGCGCAGATAATTATTTTGTAATTTATTTGCCGTTTTTATAAGTAGGGGCTTAGTAGGGCAGCATCTATCCGGCCCTCATCTGGAAAATTTAATCTGGCCCTGATCATGCGCTGCGTTATTTTCCTGCAAGGCCCGTATAAGGTTGCCAGGCAGGGGCCTTAGATTTAAATCCGATTACCACGCTAGGGCCTGATATTCCCCGTAGCTGAATTTCTACTTGGGTAATCGGCGAAACCCGCCACATATGTCGAGTCATTAGTTATTAAGAAATATAAAAAATATTTAATGTGTCGACTTTTTCACGCGCATTAAATGCAACTAAATTAATAACAGGTTAGCAAAAAGCACTACATTATATGCAATAATTGTCCAACGACTATGTAGAGGCAACGATTCCTTGGCGATACTGTCTTTACTCGATTATTATAAAAAATTCTAATTATATAACGTCATATATGGATATTTTTTAATATTTACATGAACGTCATGGTAAAAGAGTTATAGTAATTGAAATGGGACTGTACGAGAAATTGGAGAAAGTATTCTATCAATCGGTACATACTTCACTGCAATCAATGAGCAAACCAAGTGGAACAATATCAGTAGGCGGTACAGTTAATTTGACTTGCACTCACCAGAACGTAAAAAATGTTTGTTCTTGACCTATTCATATTGATAACGATCGAAATAAAAATTTCAAATAATAAAGTTCCTTATTTTTGCCGATCTTGATAATTGTTTGACATTTTTTTTTTTAACAATTCTTAATAAATATCAAGATACCGCTCGCTCAGCACGTTATAACTCGTGAATTATATTAATGACCTACCGAATACGTAGGGATTGACAAATGTTAAATAAGGCCCTGATGAAAATGCATCAGCCGCACGGAAAGAAAAGCTTGGTTGAAACAACCAAGTGCTATGGTTATATATGCGCCAGACAATTAATTGGTTAGACCGACCAATTTCTTGGTTAGGCTACCAATTTCTTGGTTAGACTAACCAAGTGACTTGGTAAGCTAACCAAGTGACTTGGTAAGCTAACCAAATGACTTGGTTAGACCAACCAAGAAATTGGTCACCTAACAAATTACTTGGTTGGTCTAACCAATTAATTGTCTGGCGCATATATAACCATAGCACTTGGTAGTTCGAACCAAGTCTTTTTTTGCGTGCGGCGGGTATACCGCTCTCTCTGACATATTGCTACAATTGTAAGGGAGATACAGCCGGATCTAACCGACAGCAGTGGACGCGCGGTCGGTGTGTGGCTTCGGCGGTCCCCAGAGTTAAGCAGCATTATTTGCGGTCATAACTTGGATGGGTGACCGCTTAGCCTTGCACTGGTTTGCGCGCCAACTGCTGAGCGGGAGGCAGTTTTTCTGAGTTTCTAATGTATATCCTCATACAGTAGAAACTCAGTAAAAATAAAGCCGACTGTATCGGCCAGGTTTTCTGCAGTTTCCCTGTGCCCTCGTGCAAATGCGATACAGTAGTGCATTATGATGAGTGGCTGCGGACAACACTCATAGAGGGGTCTCTATGAAGGAACGGCGAAAAGGGGAGAGGGGAAACGTAAAAGCCTGAAGAAGGCATACGGAAGAAACCAACAATAAAAAAAAATAAAAATACAGCCGGATCTTCCCAAAGCGGCGGTGTCCTTAGTCACGATTAACGTTTCCGTTGAAAGACGAGATGCGTTCGTTCCACCATTCTCATACACAGTGAACGTTTTTCGCTTGCACTTTTTTAAAAACCCGTTTTAACGAATAATGCCTTTAAATTTCATATCGGGTTTTTGTGTCTTTCGAAAATTCACATGCGTGTAGTCAATGACGTTTCTATAGATAATTAATAATACGATTGTAGTATAGGTCTGACACGAAATGCTGCCCGTAAAAGTGGATTAAGATATATCGTTGAATTTCTACTGTTATGAATATATTTGACCCGGAAGGATGAAAGACGTGTGTGTGTGTGTGTGTGCGGCTTCGCTGTCCTCCGGGTACACCCGGTGAGAGTGTTTTCTCGGATGACGTCCGTGATCTTGTGGCAAGTAAGCAAGCAAGCAGGCAGGCAGTCAGGCAACCAGGCAGCTGGGACAAGAGCGAATGCGCTACACTCGCGTACGCGCGTTCTTTCACGACCCAGATAACGCGGAAGTTAGAAAGGTTCGGGCGCGACTTGTGTTTCCGAATCTTTCGTACAGGCATATTATTATACATATTTGGAAGCTTTCGCGAGGCATCTTTAAGGAGGTTGGAGCGCTCCACACTAGTCAAATCAGTACTAAATTTTTAAAAGCGTTTCTACAATTTCAGATGGTTTAATAATCTGTTCCAAGATGTTAATCACATAGCAGCATTAGTTCTTGATATTCAAATACATTCACAGCTGCCATATGAACAGTATATCGATCAATATCTCCAAATTTCCGATGTCATGTTTTTTCATCCAGTTTTGTAAAAGAGTAAACCATAATATCAGTCCGATTATGACGAAACATAGCTCATTTTGGTCAGTGGAAGATCCTTAATCGATTGACCGTCCGGATTTTCTATAGTATCAGGCGTTCAAAAGTTACAGCCATTTGCATACTTGATGTTAGGTTATGATAGGATAAACAAACGGTTGTATCTTTTGAACTACTAATACGATTTAAAAAAATAGACGGCCAATCGATAGAATATCTTTTAGTAAACAAAATGGGCTATTGGTCGTCATAATCGGACTGATATTACGGTTTACCCTTTTAAAAAACTGGATGAAAAAACATAACATCGGAAATTTGCAGATATTGATCGATTTACTGTTGATATCACAGCTGTGAATGTATTTGAATATCAAGAACTAATGCTGCTATGTGATTAACACCTTGGAACAGATTATTAAACCATCTGAAATTGTAGAAACGTTTTTAAAAATTTAGCACTGATTTGACTAGTGTCGAGCGCTCCAACCTCCTTAACTCGATTGCACGCACGTTAATTGCGAATCGGTTGAGATTTTCCTCATCGTTCGAGAGAAAGGTTCTTACGATTTTTTAATGACCGGTGAATATCAACATCGAAACAAATCGAATGAATAAATCGTAAGAATGTAATTATCTTTAAACGTATAGGTTTTATCGGTAATTTCTAGATGAGACAACATAGATTCTTTCACTCTAAACAGGTCGATTCTCATGGAATGGAAAAAAGAAGAAATGAATTGTACAGTTTCTTACGCCGATGAAAACAACCAGAACGAGTAACTCGATATATTCGATGGGGGGACGTACGTCTCGCCATATCGGTTGGAAGAAGAAAGGTTACGGGCAAGAGCAAGCAGCCGCAACTTTCTCGCGAGAGGTCTGACGCGGAAAACGGGTGGGGTACGAGTGTCTCTCAACTTTGCGCACAAATGTCATCCCTGCTCCATCAACTCATTTATGATTAAATCGAGAAATCGACAGAGTAGCGAATAGTTTCGCTGGAATTTCGGTATCTCGGTTTCTCGATAATTCAGGGTTTTTATTAATCTTGTCGTTATCCATTACTATTATCTATATACGTTGCGGCGATTTCTTTTCTAACGAAAGCTTTGAAAATAGTCGTTTCAACACTCTTCGTCCAAAACAAAATGGGTACAATTTTTCAGTTTTTTGTTTTACCGAGGGACCAATTATAAAAATTTAAATCCCCGGTTTTCTTCGTTTACTGCAAATAAATGGTAATATCAGCCATTTCCGAAGGTTTCGGGGAGGACCTTTGAATTACCATCTCAATTTTAGCATTTCATCAATTTTCTCTCATCATTCGGATGTTTGTTTATGAAAAAATGTTATGAATGAAGAAATTATCGGCAAAATTATCTAGTGGACGTAATTAACTCAATTACGCAAAAATTTTAGACGATTTTTAATATTCGAGGATTGTCAATAGACCAATGTTTACCGCGTTCGGTAGACCGCGGATTTTAATATTTGAAAGATGACATCGGTAACTTTAAACTCATATAACGCGCGCGGCAGCACTTTGAACATGATGATCGGTAAGAAATATTAAAAAATTAAAAATTGCCAAATGCCGATTATAAAGTTCACTCTCAATTGAATTGGAATTGTGGCTTCAATTATATATCCTAATGCTGGAGCGACACACTCTTTCTAAAGTCTGAGCAATGAAACAAACATGATTTAAAATTTTGATGAAATTGAAGATCTTGAATTATGAGAATGATACTAATCCCGACGCGTGCATTACTGTGCCGAAAAAAACTGCCTTTGATGACTGCCGCTTGTTGATGTAAACTCTCTCTTCTCCCGTAGATTACTTGCAAAAAGCTTGGGGAACAATGCCAAATTGAATTTTGTGATAGTCTTGGAACATCGTAATTGGAAATAAACAAACTTCACGTATGATCCGGTAGCGAGTAGCACTTTACACAACCGCGATTGGCCTGCGTTTCGACTTCCACCGCATGTAGTGATTAAATTGGCTTATTGGAAACTCCCGAGTTTTTGTTGTTGCGTATATGTACCTTCATGGTGAAGTTCGCGAGGTAGAACGTTGGAATCGCACGGGCACTCTCACTTAACTCACTGAACAGCGCCATCGTTATTTCCTCTACTTATATCGACTCCCACCTCGACGCTTACCAACCGGTACACCCGGTGTTGTTCGCTTATGCACGTGTTTTCCGTGCATCCCCTTTGAGGACATTCAAATTTCACGGAACCGTGCTGCGACGATTCTCGTCCTTCTCTCACCACTACTGCGTCTTGGGCCAATGCCGATATAGTACAGAAACTCGAAAATTCGGCAATCCGACTCTCGGTTAAAATCCGGTTCGGGAAGGCACTCGAGTGTTACTGCCACTAAAGCTATCACCCGAGGGCAAGTGTCACTCGTCGCGCTCGACATGAGAGAGGAAATTATAAACAATACTCGAGGATAAACAAGTGAAATATAATTATACCTAAAAAATCGGGTCACGAGATAAATCGAGGCGACGCTGGTGCCAATGGAAGGAAACAATGTGTCCATTAGGAATGATAAACGATGGACTAGCAGTTTTCCGTTATCCTTGAAAGTTATTAGATAGATAATAATTTAATTCATTGTACACAGCTTCTTCAGCCTTTTACATTTCCATCCGTACGTATACAGTTACATTTCTCAGATAGACAAACGTGCCGTGGAAGTATCGTATCGTGTCACTGTGACAGCATAAACGCGCCACACAACGGCATGCTATGTCGGAATTAACGTAGCGATGTACGTCCGAATTGAGCTATTATGTGACGGCATACCGTGCCGTGCAGACTTAGTGGCATTCCACTGTCGCCATGCTGTAAACTTAGATCATGTCTCCATGGTGCCATAATTGGTCCATGTCGTGGTGTGAACGTCTGAGGTGTGAACGTCATTCTGTTACTATGGTGTTATTTTTATACAATTTTTAAAATGATAAATGCAGCACGGTGGCAGCATAATGGTGGCACGTTCTGCTGTGCTGAAAGTCGTTATGGATATTTTTTTATTGTCAGCTAAACATTTTTAGTTTTAGTTTTTTTCTTGTCTAACATTTCAAATTCCGAGTCAAAAGAATAAGACAGAACAGATTCTTTTATCTTCTTCAATATTACAGGGTTGGTAAACCCAAGAGGATTGACACATTCAAAGAGTAGACCCCTCGTGTGTAGTCGAACACAGGAAAACTTTGCATTCTTATATATACTCTCAAGCTTCAAAACACTTGCGAGAAACGCTCCGTCCGTTCGCCATCTAGCGGAGAATTAGGCACCAGTGTTTCGTATGATACCACTAGATGGCGAACGGACGACGCGTTTCTCGCAAGTGTTGTGAAGCCTCAACGTATATACGAATGCAAAGCTGCCTGAGTTCGACTACACACGAAGGGTCTACTCTTCGAATGTGTCAAACCTCTCGGGCGTACCAACCCTTTAATATCGGAGAAGATAAAAGATTCTGTTCTGTCTTCCACTTTTGACTCGCGATTTGAAATGTTAGACAAGAAAAAAAACTCAAACATAACGCAAGTAACAGATACAAAGAAATAAAACGCTTACGATTCCTAACTGACAGTCAAGATCGATAACGACTTTTAGCACAGCATGGTGTGCCACCATTATGCTGTCACCGTGCTGCAATTACCATCCCAAATATTCTGCAAAAATGGCACCATAGTAACAGAATGACGTTCACACCTCAGACACTCAGTGATACGACATGGAGCAATTATGGCACCATAGAGACATGATCTGAAGTTGAAGCATGGCGACATTGTAGTGCCACTAGTGTACCACGCCATAATATTTCAGTACGACAAATATGGCTTTGCATTGGCGTCATGAAAAGATTGCACGGTATGCCGTCACATAATAGCTCAATTCAGACGACATCGCTACGTTAATTCCGACATAGCCTCCGTTGTGTGACGCGTTTATGCCGTTCCTGTGCCACCAAATGTCTATCTGGGTTTGTTTTTATGTTACACTTGATACTTGAAATATTTTACTTAACTTGGCTTATAAATAGATGCCCAGATAGACACGTGCCGTCACCGTGCCGTCACCGTGACGGCACCATGCGTTCAAAATTTTTCGGATGGCACGACGTGCCGATACGGTGATGTCCACGGTGACAGCACGCCGTGCCATCCGAAAAATTTTGAATGCACGGCGTACCGTCACCATGCTGTCACGGCGTGCCGTCACCATGCTGTCATATGCAGACGTACATGACGGCACGGTGACGGCAAGCCAAAAAAAAAGCACGATTGTCTACTGGGTGTATAAATGTTTGTACTTGTGCCTATCACACATCGTTTCTCTGTCTCTCGACCCCTCGATAATTCTGCTGCTGCCGTTGCTGCTGGTGGCATAGAGTAAAACCATACGAAATGTTTGGGCGGCTGTGCCAGGCTATGCGTCTGGATAAAAACTTTGCTCACGATGGAAGTTGTGTTTTATGTATTTAAATTCTCTTCGAGGCCCGTGAACGTGTAGAAAGTTAAAACCAGTAGGTGAAATCTTGTCTGGTTTTTCTTCTGAATAATTTCGTGAATATAATCCGCTCACGTATTTCGCATATCGCTTCGTGTCATTGTAACTTTGTCGGAAAATGTTGGGCTATTATTATCATGTACTAGCAAACGGGCGCTTCGAGTTCCAAGAGCAAGGTTAAATAACAACAAGTCAGCGGTAGTATCCCACCTAACACAGAATGTAACAGTTACATAACTTTCGAATTGTAAAAAAACATAACGTTATTGTGTAACATCGACATAAGTGTGATGTTTTGTTTTAATAACAATCGTATCTAGTTGTGCCACAAAATTCTGTTTAAATAATATGTAAACGTTATATATTATTTCTGTAACAAAAATAAGTAACATTTGTTATCGAGATTTTATTAAAATGTGACGTAATAAACGTACTTGTTACATAAATGTTATGTAATGTAATATAAATGTTACGAAAATTCTTCCATATCTTGTGACCTTCTTGAATGAGAAATAATGTATCACTGGAGCGTGACTAGTGACGTTATTTTGACAGAACACGTTATTTCGTTAACGTAAATATTATATCAAAGTTACGAATCTGTGTTAGGTGGGATCGTATGACGTTTTAGCAAATAAAGATTGAGAAAACAATAAATAGTATAATGGCAGCAGCCGATATTTTTCTTTCCAAAACTTTGGAAGCTTATAAACAATGTTCGGTGACACGTTGTATTGTCGCACCACAATACTTATACATGGTGTATGTAATTACCCGAGGCTGGCTAATATTTAAAGCAAAAAGCTAATTAGTTGATTTGCTATTTTTATTTAAGGTAGTTCTGTCGGTACGCCGGAGTCATAAATCTCAGAGTCTATATGACATTAAAAAATAATCATACGCATCACTTTGACTGCCTCAATAATAATATCAAAAATAATCGAGAATCCTTCGAAATTGTCGTAATCAAATTAAGACGATTATTTGTAAATGGTTGATATGTTTAGTGCGAATTTGACTTCATTTTTACGATAATTAGGTTAGGTCATTAACTCGGTATCGTGCACTTTGACCTTGGTTCAATTAAACATTATTCCGGAGACTTCACCTTTTTTCATGATCCATCAATTCCTGAATGATTTGCGAATCTGTAATACTATTTATTTTTTCTCTATCTTTGATCTAAGTATATTAATTTTCGATTTAAAGATCAATTTTTCCAGCCCTCCCGTTGGCGCCGTGTAAAAAGATCGATTTTCAAGTTTTAATTGTTCATTCAAATACTCGGTAAAAGCCTTCAAGATTTTGTGCAAGTAAAATTGAATAGCTAAATTACAACATGTCAAAAATTCATGCATATGTGTTTGGATTGCCTTCACGACAGAACTACCTTAAGGTGATGTGACACATGTTCGAAAACTGCTGGGAAACTGCAATCGGTATAAAAAACTGTAATCAAAACTACTCAGTGGCGCTTAATATTTTAGATGAAAAAAAAATAGGTTTTACACCGTCGTAGATAGACGAAGTCAAAGCTAATTTGCTTTTGTCTGAAATATTAACCGGCTTTAAGTAGATTTGATTACAGTTTTCGATATCGATTGCAGTTTTCGAACATGTGTCACATTACCTTAAGGCGAGGTGAAATATTCGTGAGTGCGAGAAGGATAGCGAATATCTTTCGGAACAAGAATTCTCGGAAACTGGACATTTTTTGGGAAAAATTAAAGTTTTGCATCATGCAGAATTAAGAGACCAATGATGTAAAACTCTTCTTTTATCAAAAAACGTTCGGTGTCGTCTGAAATATTGTTTACAGTTTTTGTTACCGACTGAGTAGGTTTCACCTCGCCTTAAGGGGATGCTGGAGTAGATTTTATTACCGACTTTGGTCGGTAAAAACAGGCTTTTTCGTAGTTTTGATTATTCTTCGTTAATACGCTACAAACATGCTTCAAATTGTACACGATTGTAATATCAACATAAACGAGTGGACGTACATTCGAATATTTGGTGAAAACGTACAATAAATGAAAAAAATCGTATAATACTAAACCTCCCGAAATCAAAATGGCCGCCAGGGTTTGACAGCATCGCCTGTTTGGTACGATATAAAAGATTCTGGAACTCACATACGTTAAATCGAAATGTACGTCCATTCTTTAGCGTTCTCTGAATATTCTGCGAGCGTCGAAAAGTCAATTACACAAAAGGAATCCACGCAAAACCGAAACTACGATCACGTAGTCTGTTTGCGATCCCCGCGATGATCCAGGCTTAATATACGAATATCTTCATTCATTGTACGTATTCCCCCAATATTCGAAGGTACGTCCACTTGTTTATGTTGATACTACAATCGTGTATAATTTGAAGCATATCTGTAGCGTATCAACGAAGAATAATCAAAACTACGAAAAAGCCTGTTTTTACCGACCAAAGTCGGTAATAAAATCTACTCCAGCATCCCCTTAACGAGCTTGGAGCAGACACGATTACAGTTTTTAATACCGACTGGACTCGGGGTGGAGAGAGGGAGCATATGCTGTTACTGCTACTGAGAGAAACCCGCCGGCGCCACTGCACTTAGATACTCACCACCAGTCCACGTGCTGTTGTTGTTTGCTTTTTAAATCTTAATCGGTAAATCATATTTTTTCCTGTATTACAATTGGACTTTGTTATGGTTAATGGTGGTGGTGGTTGTTGTTACTGTTATTGGTAAGCCCTGAAATTGAGAGTCTTACCTCTCTCTATATCAAATAGATGTCAACATTGAGCTAATACCAAGCTTCCGGAAGTTGGTCCTCAATAGTGTCAGTGGCAGTGCAGTGAGCATCATTGTACGAATCTAACCTTAAAGTCAAACAACCAATGTAATATATATTGAATTATATGTTATTATTAAAAGAATGAGATAATTTTTTTGAGAGTGGTGAATCAAGGAATTGTGTACTATTTTGAGGGTGTGATTTATCGACGATGACAAGCAATCTTAAGGTAGTTCTGTCGTGAAGGCAATCCGAACACATATGCATGAATTTTTGACATGTTGTAATTTAGCTATTCAATTTTACTTGTACAAAATCTTGAAGGCTTTTACCGAGTATTTGAATGAACAATTAAAATTTGAAAATCGATATTTTTACACAGCGTTCACGGGAGGGCTGGAAAAATTTATCTATAAATCGAAAATAAACATACTTAGATCAAAGATAGAGAAAAAATAAAAAGTACTACGGATTCGCAAATCATTCAGGAATTGATGCATCATGAAAAAAGGTGAAGTCTCCGGAATAATGTTTAATTGAACCAAGGTCAAAGTGCACGATACCGGGCCAAGTGTCGTTTCCTAACCTAATTATCGTAAAAATGAAGTCAAATCCGCACTAAACATATCAACTATTTACAAATAATCGTTTTAATTTGATTACGACAATTTCGAAGGATTCTCGATTATTTTTAATATTATTATTGAGGCAGTCAAAGTGATGCGTATGATTATTTTTTAATGTCATATAGACTCTGAGATTTATGACTCTGGCGTATCGACAGAACTACCTTAAGATTCTAAAAAAGTCCATTCATACACTCCTTGTTATGGATTACTGTAAATGGAATGTTAAGCTTTGTTGTATTGTATTGTATTGTATTTATTGATTGATGCACCAGGAATGAGTATGTTTTACATATTTGATTTACATGTTTACATAGTTACTTATAATGCTAATTTCATTGGTTGTGGCAACTTAATCACCATATCATTCACCTAATGCGAGTCGCATAAGCCCTAGCCTGGGCTTGTTCGCGACTACAATCCATAATTACTTACAACTAAGAAAAATAAAAATAAAATAAACTATCTTTCTATATAAAAATAAACTCTTTCATGTCCTTACGACAAATTGGACTAACAATAAACAGAAGATATATATATACATTGAGGGTCTTCTAGCTGTGCTCTTTCATATAGTCAGAAACTAAGCTCTTGAAATTTGTATTCGTCCATCTTTCACGAATATTTATAGGAAGCTCGTTGAAGGCCTCGTTGCCCTGGTATACATAGGATTTTCGTCCTATTTCCTTACTGACTCTCGGTACTACAGCTCTACAATTTGCTGCACTTCTCGTGTTACCCTCACGAAATAGAAACTCTTTATCCTTTGCAAGTTTAACTAAGGATTCTCGTTTGAAAAAACTTTTAATATCCATCACCTTTATTTCTTGGAAGAGCCTTTCCATGGGGAAGAGTCTATCCTTCCCTAGGATTATTTTCAAAACGCTTTTTTGCAGAATTGAGACACATTTAGTTACATTCTCATAGGCACCCCCCCCATGCTATAATGCCATATGTAGCAATTGATTGAAACAAAGCAAAGTATATCTCTAGGACTTTATCTCTTTTTAGTCTCATTTTTAGTTTCTTAAAAGTGAACGGAAGACTTCTTAGTTTTTTTGTAACGGTTTGTTGTTTTTACACTTTTTAATTAAACAAGCAACTAGAAAATGTCACGGAAAGAGCTCTTTGGAATATCTGTATGCAATTGAGACAATAGTTGTACCGAATTGTTAATAAATTGCTAATTGCTAATAAATATATAACAATTTTTTTTTGTCGTTTTACTGTATAGAAAAATGTGTAGAAACACTGACACAAGGTGTTCTCATAAGGCTGTATTAGATAACCGATACTGAAATGTACACCTCGCTTTATCTTATCGCTTCTCAGGTATTTCCCATTAAGCTCCACGGCTAAAAATGTTACGTTCGGATTCTGAAGACTCTTTAACGACTATCAACACGGCACTGAATAAATCTATGGTACTGATGGACAGCCCTGTCGATTGTGAACATAAAATAAAAGGAGGGAAATCAATAAAAATCAATACAAAAGCGCAACCCCCGACTACGCCTGGTGGAACACCTGACATGGCCAGAAAAAGCATTCTGAAGAAATCCAGAGCTCTTGATATCATTGACAATGAAGATAGTCCAATTAATAACAATGCTCCAATTGAAGCAAATATTAGCTCAATTACAAATCGCATGCCAAGGCCGCATAATGTAAGTTATCCATTTCTCTATTTCAAAGGTAACATAGACCTTACGCAATTACTATCCGTAATTCATATGCCCACAGCTTGAGGATTTTGCTAAAGAGGATACTGTAATTATGGGTCCGACACATTCAACTTTTAACTTGGAGGATTTATCGGACAATGAAGAATTGTGGCTAATGGATATTCCAAAGACAGTGAGTATCCGATAGAGAATTGCGAGTTTTTGAGTGCACATGATACGAGCTATATTTATTACTCGTTTTAAAAGTTTAAAGTTTATTGATATATCAATATTAATATATACATTAGTATTAACATATCCTTATCCTATTGCCCCTTGCTGATCCTGCAGCAGAGGCACTTAACTAATTTATTTATAGTAGCCCACGATAAGCGCATTACGCTTGTGTGTGGGTATGTGTATGTTGCTTGTTTTATTGTATATATGTTTATCCAGGTGTAGTTTTATTCCCAGTTTTGTGTGTGTTTGTACTTTGTGTGTAAGTCTCTAGAAGTGTTTTATTTTATTTATGTATTTATTTATTTATTCCTCTCGCGAATGTTCTTTTTAGTTTAAAATAAGTTCTGCTGCTTCCCGCCCAGCTAATTTCACATATAACTGTCTATAATGTCTTTATATTTTTTATTATCACAGTTGTATAGTTTCACTCTTTCTAATTTTGGCGTCGCATTTATATTTTTAAATAAGTGTTTTAATTGAAACTATCATATCACAACTAAAAGTAACTTGAAAAAAAAGTATAATTTGCAAAATATTATGTATTGACCTCTAAATAAATGTCAATGTATACTCGCTTCGTTTTGTTCGACAGTGAGAGGCGCCAGCAAAGATTTCGGATAAATCAAAGCTAATTTTGGGCATTTAAAATATAACCTCTGCGAAATATCGTTTTTTGTACTATTGCCGCGCTGATTGCATCTGTTTCTAGACATCCGTCGTTTCCAGTAGAGATAATGCAATGATTCAAAAGAATATTTGTCGACGGAAAATCAATTTTACACGAGGTTTGCTCAATGCGATATGTCGCATTTCCGTACTATCGAAATTACAGTAGTGGATGTTGTAACAAAAATTTTTCACCATACCTGCGCGGAGAGTTCGACTTCGCGCCCTACGGGCTTTACGTAATTCGAACTTTCCGCTGCAGATATGGTGAAAAATAGTATACTCCACTGGGGAGTGAAAGTAGACTATCCCCAACCGCGTGTTTACCACCCTAGCCTTCGGCTCGGGTGGTAATCTTACACGCGGTTGAACATAGTCTACTTACCCTCCCTAGTGGCGTAATATACTATTTTGTAACGCATGCACGAAAAGTACCAGGTTGTGTATGGGCCGGCTGTGACAGAAGATGGCGCTTTTCGAGAAGGCGTATCGAAAATATGCTAACCGTATCGAAAATACGATAACCGTATCGAAAATACTGTGCGCGCATGCGCACATCGGTTCTTTTCCTTCGTGTCACGGCCGGCCATACATAACCTGGCACTTCGTGCATTTGTTACAAAAAGTAGTATGCGATACTTGTACGTAAAAGCGGAATCCCGACGGCGGTTGTAAAGTGTCCGCACTCGTCTTCCCTCGCGCTACAAACAGCACTCGGCTTCGCCTCGTGCCGTTGTAGCGCTCGGTTCGACTCGTGCAGCCACTTTCCAACCTTCGCCGAAAGTCCGCTTTTACGCACTAGTATCGCAAAGTACTATTATAACACGTGCATGAACAGCGGTGCTTTTCATGGCAGTTTTGCGGTCGAAAGTGGCTAGTTTCATAGCAGAGTTGAAACGATAGGTTGGCGCATGCGCAGTTCGCGATTCCTTCACTTTCGACCCTGCTGTTTCACTTTCGACCCTAGGGTGGAAAGTTGATAAGCTCACAGGACGAACAGTGGTTCGTCCCGCAAAACTACCATTCAATGCACCACTGTTCATGCACTTGTTACAAAAAATATGGTGTGCAACACGGGCCAAAATTGGCGATTGCGACGAGTGTGAGGTTTGCCGCCCGAGCGAAGCGAGGGCTGCAATCACACGAGTCGCAAACGCCAACTTTCGACCCTTGTTGCACAATATACTATAACGTCATAGCGAATGCACGGTGTGGATAAATGAAAAGAAATGCCGGTCAAATCTCTCCTGCCACCATCGGCCACCACATTGCTTATCGGTATTGTTTTTTTTATTTTTGCAGGTGAACCCTAGAAAACTCGTAGGTCAGACTTTGTTATTAGGAGAAAAATCGAAACTCAAGATCGGAGATGAGCGCTATTGCGCTGTGAGCAAAGATCACGGTGGATGCCTCACCTGGGTGTTCGGTACTGGCAAAGACCGAAAACCGTATAAAGCGGGTGAGTGTTGATAATAACATAAACGAGTCGATCGAATCTACCAATTAAAAACAACAACGACAAACGTCTATTACGAAGGGGGCACTATATAAAGGGAAATTATAGATGCGAAAGAGAATAAACAATTGTCTACTTACACTACTTCGTAATATATCATTCATTTATAACCATTCGATATTCTACAAATAATGTCAAAGCTTGCTTATTCTGGAGGAGGGGAGGTCGAAAGCCGAGATCTATGAATAACACGTGATAAAACATGGCTCTAATGACTTTTAAGGTAAACGGCCCTGTTTGCGACCCTGCCTCGGATTGTGACCCCCGATAGCTATTTTACACTATCATAAAAGTAATTAACGTCGAATTTTAACCTTATTATCGCTAAATCAAAGAGCTTTTTTAATAGTTTTTTCTGCAATAAACAAATTTAGTAACAAATTATTTAGAAATACATTTCACCGGTGAAAGCCGTGGTATTGCGTCTCAGTGAGTTCGAACCGCCATTCCTAGACGGAGCTTACTAACTGCAACGGTCGCGTATTTGATCGTTTCCATCCTTAAGTAAGTATAATACAACATAACAATTATATGAAAATGCTCACAATAATTAGCTTTATCGACGAGAAATAGAATACTTAAGCTATTGATTAGTTTTTCCCATAAACTCGCAGGGTCAATAACTCCCAACGTAATTGTGCTTACTGACGTTGTTGCTGACCCTCTCAATATTTACGATTTTGACTTGTTGCTGAAAATTAGTTTAGGATTGAATACTGTATAAATTTCAACATTTAACGTTGTTCTGGTTTCGTTTGATTGTCATGTTGCTTTGTCAGTGTACATTTCTATACTTACCACGCACATGTAGAAATATATAACACGTTGAAGCTAATTAAATCTCGCTCATTACTTACACCTGTGTCAGAAACCCGGTACTCACGTGGGTCAGGACCTACGGCGTCAGTGTCACAATCCCGGTACACGCGAGGGTCACAAGCTACGACATCAGTGGTTCTGCAAGGTCAGGAAACCCGGCAGTAGACAAGCAATATTTAAATAATGTTTTTATTAATTTTCTGATCATTTTGCCTTTGAAGAATAGTCTAATCTATTTCAGAAGGTTTTTATGCACGTATTGAAAACGTTCATTTTCAGTTTAACAATATCATGCATCTGTAAATAACGGAAAATCGACCCCGCTGCTCTAAAGGTGTCACAAACTGGGCCGTTTACCTTATACTTGTGTCTTTTTCGTTTACGATGCCCGCTGTAAAGCGTTATAAATTTGTTGGGTAATAATAAGCAATTATGTTGCAGTTAATATAAAGCCACAAACTGGGCCGTTTACCTTATACTTGTGTCTTTTTCGTTTACGATGCCCGCTATAAAGCGTTATAAATTTGTTGGGTAATAATAAGCGATTATGTTGCAGTTAATATAAAGCCGACTGGAACAATCACCGTCAGGCGTAAGCTAACTGGTATCTCGAAACCATCTGCGGAGTCGTCCAACTATACTGCAGTGCCATTTCCATCGAATTTGAAAGTTCGACACCCATTTTTTGGTCCTAGCTACGATAGGGACAGGACTACGCAACAAAGTTGTAAAGCAAAAAAAGAAGCAAAAGCAATGCAACGTTCACTTTAGGAAATACGTGTAATATATTTAGACTAAAATCCCGTTCACCACACACACACACACACACACACACATTTCCGAATTTAAAAGCATGCAAGATTTAATTAACGAGCGTAAACACCAATATTTGCCGATTCGTTATCCATGGAGGTGAATATCCTTGTCAAAACTTTGTAAGCATTGTAATTTTCTTACATGATCAAGACTGTTAGAAGCGTTATATATTATGTATATAAAACAATATACAATAATCAATGTATCACATACCCTGTTGAAGATTTTGACTATGAAATTACTGAAAAATCCTCTTTTAAAAAGTTGGTGGCTCGAGATATCTCGAAAATATCGAAAATATCGCAGTCATTGTCGTCGTTTTATTCGTGCTATCATTGGTCGGAGGTGTCGTCAGTCAGTCACACTGCGATCAGGATCAATATCATGCATTCATTTTTTTGTTTATGTCAAATGTCAAAACTTATACAAAGAGACTCGGGCGCTTAAGCGCCCGACTCCGTTTAACCCTAGTAATCTCTTTACGATCCGAAGATCTTGATTGTGCTCTCGCAATCGGTTCATTCAAGTGTCTCGAAATATCTTTCTATTGTTCCAAGTGTCCTTTGCGAATAGAGTATGCACTTGATGGCTGTTGTACGCTTTATCGTCAGTCGCTCGTGAACGATCAAGGGCTGCCTGAATTCCACCTTGTGCCACAGATACCATATTGTTTGAATTTATTAAGCGTACGATGGTTGATTTCCGGAATCCACGCTCCGTTAGAACCCTGTTTTGTTCTTTGGTTCGCCCCATTCGCCTCGGTCACGGTGTTTGTGCCCATGCGGAGCGTCCGCAATCATGTTATTTTCTTTACGGACACTGTTAGGACTTGTTACGGCTTCAATGAGCAAATAACTAGAATTTTCTGCAATGGCAATCTCTCGTCAGCTTTTGTGAACTTGTTTGGTCGCCCGTTGTTAGTCTTTAATAACTCTCTTAATCTTTATGCCTCGTGTATCGAATCTATGTAAAATGTGCTATTTGCTTGTTGTTTATGTTATCCCTCTATTGCATTTTCCCTATTTAAAATTTTTTTTTTTACGGATTATATTTACAGTTGCTAACTTACTGTTTGTCATCGATGTTATGTTTTCGATTCAAGGGCTTGTCCCGTTCACTGTTTAATAAATTGTAACGGTCCCTTAATATTGAATATTCAATCTTTCTTTATATAAAATGCTGCATCAGCGATCCCACTTCTGACACCAAATGTAACGATCAAAAGATCGTTAATTAAATAATTATACACTTTTTGAATATATAATAAGTCTTTGTTGGATGCTAAAGCTCGAGGGATTGCACGTAACACTAGTTCGGGAAGAAGTCAAGAGATTGAATGCATATACGCTGAGTCCGTTGATATAAAATGCTGCATCAGCGATCCCACTTCTGACACCAAATGTAACGATCAAAAGATCGTTAATTAAATAATTATACACTTTTTGAATATATAATAAGTCTTTATTGGATGCTAAAGCTCGAGGGAGTGCACGTAACACTAGTTCGGGAAGAAGTCAAGAGATTGAATGCATACACGCTGGGTCCGTTGATATAAAATGCTGCATCAGCGATTCCACTTCTGACACCAAATGTAACGATCAAAAGATCGTTAATTAAATAATTATACACTTTTTGAATATATAATAAGTCTTTGTTGGATGCTAAAGCTCGAGGGAGTGCACGTAACACTAGTTCGGGAAGAAGTCAAGAGATTGAATGCATACACGCTGAGTCCGTTGATATAAAATGCTGCATCAGCGATCCCACTTCTGACACCAAATGTAACGATCAAAAGATCGTTAATTAAATAATTATACACTTTTTGAATATATAATAAGTCTTTATTGGATGCTAAAGCTCGAGGGAGTGCACGTAACACTAGTTCGGGAAGAAGTCAAGAGATTGAATGCATACACGCTGGGTCCGTTGATATAAAATGCTGCATCAGCGATCCCACTTCTGACACCAAATGTAACGATCAAAAGATCGTTAATTAAATAATTATACACTTTTTGAATATATAATAAGTCTTTGTTGGATGCTAAAGCTCGAGGGATTGCACGTAACACTAGTTCGGGAAGAAGTCAAGAGATTGAATGCATATACGCTGAGTCCGTTGATATAAAATGCTGCATCAGCGATCCCACTTCTGACACCAAATGTAACGATCAAAAGATCGTTAATTAAATAATTATACACTTTTTGAATATATAATAAGTCTTTATTGGATGCTAAAGCTCGAGGGAGTGCACGTAACACTAGTTCGGGAAGAAGTCAAGAGATTGAATGCATACACGCTGGGTCCGTTGATATAAAATGCTGCATCAGCGATTCCACTTCTGACACCAAATGTAACGATCAAAAGATCGTTAATTAAATAATTATACACTTTTTGAATATATAATAAGTCTTTGTTGGATGCTAAAGCTCGAGGGAGTGCACGTAACACTAGTTCGGGAAGAAGTCAAGAGATTGAATGCATACACGCTGAGTCCGTTGATATAAAATGCTGCATCAGCGATCCCACTTCTGACACCAAATGTAACGATCAAAAGATCGTTAATTAAATAATTATACACTTTTTGAATATATAATAAGTCTTTATTGGATGCTAAAGCTCGAGGGAGTGCACGTAACACTAGTTCGGGAAGAAGTCAAGAGATTGAATGCATACACGCTGGGTCCGTTGATATAAAATGCTGCATCAGCGATCCCACTTCTGACACCAAATGTAACGATCAAAAGATCGTTAATTAAATAATTATACACTTTTTGAATATATAATAAGTCTTTGTTGGATGCTAAAGCTCGAGGGATTGCACGTAACACTAGTTCGGGAAGAAGTCAAGAGATTGAATGCATATACGCTGAGTCCGTTGATATAAAATGCTGCATCAGCGATCCCACTTCTGACACCAAATGTAACGATCAAAAGATCGTTAATTAAATAATTATACACTTTTTGAATATATAATAAGTCTTTATTGGATGCTAAAGCTCGAGGGAGTGCACGTAACACTAGTTCGGGAAGAAGTCAAGAGATTGAATGCATACACGCTGGGTCCGTTGATATAAAATGCTGCATCAGCGATTCCACTTCTGACACCAAATGTAACGATCAAAAGATCGTTAATTAAATAATTATACACTTTTTGAATATATAATAAGTCTTTGTTGGATGCTAAAGCTCGAGGGAGTGCACGTAACACTAGTTCGGGAAGAAGTCAAGAGATTGAATGCATACACGCTGAGTCCGTTGATATAAAATGCTGCATCAGCGATCCCACTTCTGACACCAAATGTAACGATCAAAAGATCGTTAATTAAATAATTATACACTTTTTGAATATATAATAAGTCTTTATTGGATGCTAAAGCTCGAGGGAGTGCACGTAACACTAGTTCGGGAAGAAGTCAAGAGATTGAATGCATACACGCTGGGTCCGTTGATATAAAATGCTGCATCAGCGATTCCACTTCTGACACCAAATGTAACGATCAAAAGATCGTTAATTAAATAATTATACACTTTTTGAATATATAATAAGTCTTTATTGGATGCTAAAGCTCGAGGGAGTGCACGTAACACTAGTTCGGGAAGAAGTCAAGAAATTGAATGCATACACGCTGGTTCCGTTGATATAAAATGCTGCATCAGCGATTCCACTTCTGACACCAAATGTAACGATCAAAAGATCGTTAATTAAATAATTATACACTTTTTGAATATATAATAAGTCTTTATTGGATGCTAAAGCTCGAGGGAGTGCACGTAACACTAGTTCGGGAAGAAGTCAAGAGATTGAATGCATACACGCTGGGTCCGTTGATATAAAATGCTGCATCAGCGATCCCACTTCTGACACCAAATGTAACGATCAAAAGATCGTTAATTTAATAATTATACACTTTTTGAATATATAATAAGTCTTTATTGGATGCTAAAGTTCGAGGGAGTGCACGTAACACTAGTTCGGGAAGAAGTCAAGAGATTGAATGCATACACGCTCCGTCCGTTGAGTTGGGCCCTTGGGCCCGCTGCGTATCCCTGCGCCAGTGATAGGGCGGCCATCGCGCGCTTGGATGCTGCGCGGCGGTCGCCTCGAGCGTGGGATCGCTGATGCAGCATTTTATATAAAGAAAGATTGAATATTCAATATTAAGGGACCGTTACAAAATAAAATAAATGAACTAGAAATTTAGTTTGGAACGTGGCAACCAATCATTTCTTTCCACCCACAGACAAGCAGTGGGATATATCATTAGGTACAAATCGTTCTATTAAAGCATAATACAAAAAGATAGAAAATTTGTAAAACATGTAATTTTTTCAACAGTCCAATTATTCATTATTTTTGCTTGGAAAAAAGCGCCCACAAGGGATTTGGCAAATGTTAGTCCGATCAATGCAAGAGTTTTGAAAGAATATTAATTTCTTTCATTATTGCTCAGTAAGAGTAAATGGATAGTGCACCACTCCTTGATGGTTACTCATTCATTTCTGCTTTAAATACAAAGGCTTATGGTGGGATAGCAGAAACGGGCCGTTTAACAAACAGGTAAGAAAAATGATTAAGTCGGTGGTCGCTTTTTTTAAATTTATTTTTCGCTTTTTTTTTTTCAATAAATGTCCTTACTTTTTCTTTCACTTAAATCTACGGGTAGCAATAGTAGTTTTATAGCAGCAGCAATAATGATAATAATAATATTAATATTTATAATATCTGTCTCGTTAACGTGTATCGTTAAAATTATATTAAACATTAAATCGTAATCGTCATGATTATCATTATTATATTATATACATGTGTGTATTCATATATTCGTACAGACGTGGGCACGCGCACAATTCTACGTGCGGCTATAGTATGTATTATGTCGTGACACACGTGGAAATTGTCCGCATGAGCGGCGATAGATTCTCTCTTTTTTTTTCCTTGTTTTCCCGTCAACCACGTTTGTACGCCACTATCCAGAGCGTCTCGAAGCCGTATACTATACTTGATGTGCTAACCTTTTTTTTTTCGTTTTTCATTGTTTTTTTGCTTCCATTTGTTTGTTTTTTTTTTCATCCTTGATGTTGTCGTGTTTGTCGTCGTCTTATCTCTCATACAAAATAGAGATGCTGTATCCATTCTCCATGACGGCAATTCGATAGTAAAGTCGCACAGAGCGATGTTTGTTCGTAATAGTCGGGAAGCCACTTACGGTGTCTCCGGATTACAACATCTCGATCAAGTACAAGCGTTTTACCACTATCCGTACTCGTTTGATCTTCGTGTTAACAAAAATATCATCCGACAAACCCTTTCCCTCCTCACCCTGTTTATATGTCGTTGGTCTTGCAATATTGATATATACGGCGATGCTTCGAGACGCGTTAAGCATTTTTTTATTACGTATGCCGGAATTATTACTTGTATAGAAGAAATTTTCATACCTGAATTGTTCGATCAAGTCTCTCATGAAATAGTCATATTTATACACATCAGATATTATTGTTTCTTTCATTTCGAACAATCTCGGATGTAGTTGGAGACGGCATTTTAATTTTAATTTTTATGTTCTACGTGCAACGATAAGAACTTGTTTTACCCGATTTATCTCTTATCGTTTTCGTTTCTTTTTTTCTTTTTCTTTTCAAAGTTTGGAGATCCGTCGAATTATACACAAATGAATCGATAAATGTGAATTGGGCAATCCGAGAATCATAGTTCCTACGAAATAACGAACTGGCAAGGTCAGCGACATTAACGACATTCGTTTTTTTGTATTTGGTACTTGGACAATAACCCGAGTTTCGAATATATATTCTCCCATGTTAACCCTTTGATTCGATAGATTTTAGCCGCTGACACTTGAGGCACGAGTCTCGATAACTCCGACGATAATCCACTGCGAACAACGCTTATTTTTGTCGTCTATTCGGTGTGACTCGAATTTGCAGTCGATATGTTATTACACTAACTATCCGGATTTTCTACGAACACGTTAACTTACTAATTCTTTTGCAGCTTCCCATTCAACGCTTGCAATACGAAGCTCGATATTTTCTCGTCTTCTCCATTTACCTTTCTATTGCGATTCTTTTGAAAATTTTCTAAAATATAATCGAGAACTTAATTTTTTGTTTGGCAACAACATTCCATAAAATATGGATGGTTGAAATTGATGCCACATTTTGCAAATACTATTGAGATTCAGAAAAGTGAAAAAGTAGTGCCGAAAATTTTGATTAATTTTCACTGTTAATGAATGTCAATGACGACGGTGATGATTAGTATATTATTGCTTTTGTTATTAATATTATTGAGTCGAGTACAGCTATTGCGATTATTGGCGTCTGTGTACAGATAACCAAGACATTGACGTTATTATGTTCTTTACGGTAAGAAATTATAAAACTGAATGTATCGTTATATAGTATGGTTAAAAAAAAGGTAATTAAACGCCCGTGGATAACCTTACGTTATTGTTGATCGTGTCAAGGTTGAGTAAAAAATGGCGATATCAAAAAAAAAATCGATTGCTTCTGTTTGTCAAAATCATGTAGAAATTTCAATGTTACAGAAACAATAAATAGCGCACTACATGTCGCAACATGTATCACGTTTCTCTTTATCTCTCACTCGGAATACTACAAGCCCAACGGAGATGGCTGAATCTTCGCAAAGTAAATTTCTCCACTAAAGATATCTTTCGGATAAAAAATGAGAACAACCGACTGGAAATAGATATTCCGACGAGAAAAATGGAGTCTTGTATTATGAATTGCAAACTGCGTTGGTTGGGAAATCCTCTGAATATCGGTAACACATTGAAACGCGATAACCTACCGAAACGAAGGGGTAAGCCCAAAGATTTTCCCTCCGTAGAATAATCGCGAGTCGGAAAGTGCAACACGAGTCTGTTCTTTCCGCAGAATTGAGCAGATTGAAACGTGTTCTTTATAATCTTCAAAACTATTTCTTTTTTCTTCCATTTTTGTTTTTCACGGCTTGAGGCTTTTTTTCTTCCGCCATTGTCTATTTACGGTTGTTTTATTCACTTTTCTCACTCCCAGTATAGACTACCCGAACGTACCAAAAGTAAATAAAATTTCGCGATGACTCAGGATGGGTATAGTATTAGTGATATTCGTTTTTTTTTATTAAAAAAAAAAAAAAGAAAAAAAAAGAAAAAAAAACTTCTTGATTACATGTATTTAACGAAAAAAAAAATTGGTAAATAAGTGGGTGAGAAGGGTGCGTCGAGAAACTGATTTCGCTGAGCCGATTTTCGCGCACATCCCTAGGCTCGTCACCGCTCGGCTTTCTCTTAGTCACGAACCCGCGGTGACTTTTCACGGAGTGTACAACAACCTGACCTGCTTTTATGTATGTATGCGTGTGTGTGTATTTTATCCGTGATTTTTGTTTCTTTCTTCATTGTTATACTCGCCCTGGATTTTTTGCAACTGTCGCTCTAACAGGCACAGGAATCATTCGATTTTCCGTTGCCCCTTTGGTCGTTGGTCAGTTTGATCTGATCCGGAAATTCATTGTAGAGTTCGACCTGCGATAAAAACGTTATCGATATAAAGGTTGACTTATTGTTCTTGACAAATATATACGAGACATTCCATACCATTTGAGCCCGAGAGCCCCTCCCGAACTTTCACAGCTCAGGTTTTTGTAATTCGGTAAGATCAAAGTACTCGCAACAAATATACCAAATTTCAAGGGGTTAAGGAGGTTCGTCAGTACGTACGGGAGGTGAGGAGTGCGAGCGGTAGTCCTATGCTTATTGGCTTAGTGCGTTAAGATGCCAGCGCCGCTTGTGGCACACCTCGGCAACAGTTGATATAAAAAAAGCATTGATTCTTATGGTAGAATATAGTTTACAGAAGATTTTCCGATTATACTAAATGAACAACTGAAAAGTATTGTTATAAATAAAAAATAAGTTGTGTAATTAATTTTTTTGTAATTTTGGTTATGGTAATAGCTTTTTGTTATTCGATTTATTTCGTAAAAAGGGTACATAAATTTTCGTGTGCCCGGTGTCGTCTGCACTTTTCGCCGGTGTTTATGTTTATGACAGCTGACAGCAGCATTAAAACAGCATTGAAAGATGGAATTGATAATCAGAACGGGTTTCAAGGCGATAACGCATGCAATTGATTTTAATTCACAAGGTATTATAAAAGGAAAGGCGTTATCTGTATGCCATGTGCGTCGAGTGAAGGAGTTAACAGATTCAGACAAACGTATCTTAATAAAGTGCAGCGTTATTCGCCAAACGTCAGTGACACTTCCACTACTACACCGTACAAGGTGAAATTGGAAGTAAGTATTGTAAAGTTTCAATCCTAGTAACAGTATTGTAGTCTATAACTTTTTATTGATTAGAGAACATTTAGTTCGTACAGTAACTCTGAAACTTTTTTTTTCGTTTAACGGAGGCAATCCAGACCTCGCGCCTTTTCTGCTTGAAAACTTGGATCTTTCCTGTAGGGAAACTGTAGAAATGTATACCTGGTGAATTTACAGAGGTGTTTTTACAATTCACGACGCAACACGACATTGAGGCCTTCCCTTTTGGCGCACTCATAGTGTCGATTTATTAAAGAAATATAAATAATATCGTTAATTAACGTACGCTAGCATGCTTTACTGTGATAATTTTTTATCAACTGTTGCACAATTTCGCCGCTTCGAACGCTGGCTGTCCAAAATGGCCGCGAATGAAAGTCACGAACGAAGCCAATACACGGGCCTATTTCACGATAGCCAACGGCATAAACGATGCATCTTGATTCGGAGAAATGTCAATTTGGGACGAATAATGTAATTTCAAACGGATATATAAATGTTTTTTAGCAGTATAAAGTTAATCGATATAAGTTTATAATGCTCAAACATATAGAAATTAGAATTTGTAGTATCGCGAATTTGTGGAGAAGTGCGGCAACAAGGTCCGTATTTTATGCGGTTGCCTACCATGAGTGTCATGGTGGCGACTACCAGCTGACTACCAGCAGTTCAGCAGTTATGCTTTTGCAATCATGGCAAGTCGACGTTACAGGTGGAAAGGGAAGCTTATTAGTGAAAAGTGCTATAAGCATATGTTAAAACGAGTACAAAAGGGAAAGGATAGGAAAAAAATGCATCGAATATTCGATTTTCGCTCAACCACGTCGCGTTTATCGATATAAGATCGTCTGAATCGCGCACCTGTCGCGCTGAGCTTAGCCTAACTCTCAACTCTCCAATGTTGCCGTACTTCCTGCCTGTTATATCGGCAAGCTGCAAACAACTGCGAAAGTCGTGTTTTCATTCAATAATTCTCATGAACAAAGTAGACAATCAGTCTGATTTTTTCGTGGTATTTACCCAAACTATAACTACAGGGAAATAACAAGGTTTGCAGTTTCTCTCTGCATTTTTCTCCGAGTTATAAAGCGATGGAGCTGTCATGTCATAAGAGCCCATGTTAAACAGTATGCAAAAAATACTTTAATTTTATGTGAATGGTGTAGGTAAAAATTCCCAAATAATTCAGGTACATTCAGCACAAAGTATCGACTATGCGATAATATTTTCAGATTTTTCTCTACATTTTTATATTTCTGATGAACCTCCTTAAGGACTCTATTTACGATATAAAATGGTATTACAGTTTTTTCTTTTTTTCAACGATGGTATCTCGACAAACCAAAAAACCCTTATTTTTTAACTCACTTTCAAAATAAGCTTCACCATCATTTTTAGCACGAGGGTTATTCGATATGAAACTTATTTTTTTCCTATGTTCATTAGCCAATTATTATTAATAAATATACATCAGGACCGCATCGAAAACGCACAAATTCTCGAGATATGAGATTTGTAAAGAACTTTAGCTTCCTCGCGGAGGAAGGGATTTGTAATGATCAGAAAGAACAACGTATAGAAAGTGTGTATATGAAAAAAACAAAATTGACACCTAATTTTCAGAAATTATCTAAGAAAAACTTTTCTTCCTGAGACTAAATGGGTAACGCGTGAAAATCTAGTTTTTTAAGATTAACAAAAGAATCTCACCTCGCTTTCCTGGGCTAAAGCATTCTTTGCTATCGTCTGAAAAGCTTGTTCCACGTTGATGGCTTCCTTAGCACTAGTCTCGAAATATGGAATATTGTTTTTAGATTGACACCACTGTTGTGCCCTTTTACTGGAAACCTGAAAATTCAAATAAACGTATATTTCTATGCCTTCTTAATCGCGTTGTTTTATTACACTTTGGTATATTTTGTAAACTTTCCTAAAAAACAAAAAAAAAACAAAAAAATAAAAAAATAAACGTGTTGCAAGTTGTAACTGGCAAAGATAAAAGACTTGCCGCTCTGGTTTCGAGGTCGACCTTATTTCCCAGCACAACGAATGGAAAATTGTCAGGATCTCGGGGTGATGCCTGAATTAAAAATTCGTCTCTCCACGAGTCGAGGGACTTGAAGGTGCTCGGTGCCGCGACGTCAAATACCAAAACACAACAATCGGCACCCCTGTAGAAAGCTACACCGAGCGACTGGAATCTTTCTTGACCGGCGGTATCCCAGATCTGCAAGGAAATTGAGAGTCGTAAGAAATTCAATATTGCAAAGGAGGTTGAAGACATAATATTATCAAGAAACAATCAATGTTTCAATCAATTGCTACGTATGGCATTATATCATGGGGGGTTGCCTATGAGAATGTAACTGTGTCTCAATTCTGCAAAAAAGCATTTTGAAAATAATCCTAGGGAACGATAGACTCTTCCCCACAGAAAGGCTCTTCCAAGAAATAAAGGTGATGGATATTAAAGGTTTTTTCAAACGAGAATCCTTAGTTAAACTTGCAAAGAATATAGAGTTTCTATTTTGTGAGGGTAACACGAGAAGTGCAGCAAATTGTAGAGCTGTAGTACCGAGAGTCAGTAAGGAAATAGGACGAAAATTCTATGTATACCAGGGCAACGAGGCCTTCAACGTGCTTCCTATAAATATTCGTGAAAGATGGACGAATACAAATTTCAAGAGCTTAGTTTCTGATTCTATGAAAGAGCACAGATAGAAGACCTTCAATGTATATATATATCTTCTGTTTATTGTTAGTCCAATTTGTCGTAAGGACATGAAAGAGTTTATTTTTATATGGAAAGATAGTTTATTTTATTTTTATTTTTCTTAGTTGTAAGTAATTATGGATTGTAGTCGCGAACAAGCCCAGGCTAGGACTTCTGCGACTCGCATTAGGTGAATGATATGGTGATTAAGTTGCCACAACCACTGAAATTAGCATTATAAGTAACTATGTAAACATGTAAATCAAATATGTAAAACATACTCATTCCTGGTGCATCTATCAATAAATACAACATACCTGCATGGTGACTATCCTGTCATCCACCATCACTTCTTTTGTCAGAAAATCTGCACCAATTGTAGCCTTGTATTGGTTGCTGAATTTTTTGTTGACATACTGATTCATTAGAGATGTTTTCCCGACACCAGAATCCCCGAGAATAATAACTTTCAGCAGTACTTTCTTCCGGGATGCCATTTTTGAAGCTCAACTAAAAAAGAAAGTATACATATTTGGTTTATTCCAATAAAGGGCCACTAAAAGAGGATTTACAAAAATGGCCATGATTGTATTTATATTTATTACAAATACATACTCTAGCTATCCCTCCTAATAATCCATTAAATTGGTACAAATTCTGGCAACTTTCTCTACTTTATGAAAAACTTATGCATCGTTTGTCGCTGTGATTCAAAAAATTAAATTGCTTTATTATTTTGGTGATGTTATATATTTATAATGCATTATATGCAGTGAATAAAAAAAAATTTTAAATAGAAATAATAATTTAACTTAAGGCAGTAGTCTGCTTTAGAACCCAAAAAAAAAAAGCGTTTTTTCAGCAATTTTTTTGAAAGGGAAGGAAATGATTGCGGTAAACGAAATTTTGAGACGATAGAGTATTATATTCAAGCTTTAAAAAACAATTTTTATTACTAAAAATTATTGAAATTTTCCAAAGTTGTAACGATTTTTTCTGGGGCGCCTGGAGACTGGACTTGTAAATCGGTGCCGGTGATGGAGGTCGTGCGATGCATCTGAAACAGTCGAACCAAATTTTTTTAAAATTTTTATAAGTTCCTTTTCTATTTGAACTAAAAAAGTTGGACAAAAGTACGATTTAAATTACTTGTTTTGCAACTTAAAGTGAATTTTTTTGTTCAAAAAAGTGAATTTTTTTTTCAAACTTCGAAAAAATTTGGAATTTCATCATTTCTTCGGTATTTTTTTAGTTCATATAGAAAAGGAACTTATAAAAATTTTAAAAAAATTTGGTTCGACTGTTTCAGATGCATCGCACGACCTCCATCACCGGCACCGATTTACAAGTCCAGACTCCAGGCGCCCCAGAAAAATCGTTACAACTTTGGAAAATTTCAATAATTTTTAATAATAAAAATTGTTTTTTAAAGCTTGAATATAATACTCTATCGTTTCAAAATTTCGTTTACCGCAATCATTTCCTTCCCTTTCAAAAAAATTGCTGAAAAAACGCTTTTTTTCGGCTTCTAAAGCAGACTACTGCCTTAAAGAAAAAACACTAGAGCACCTTCTAAAACGATGGATAAAATTTTAAGGACAAAGGATTAATTGAATTGAACGTCTCGCCTGCTTGGGGCTGCTGGCGATTTCCGTGAGGAGATTTGTCGCTAAGCCGACGCGGGTCAGCACATTCTTAAAGGCTAAACAGGATGTATTACAGCTGTTGAGTCACGCCTGTAACCCAGCCATACGCAGAACGTTATTCGTTCGTACGATTCACCAATTGCAAAGCATTTTGTTACAACGATGATAGAATGAAACAACGGCTGAGATTTGATAAGCATGTGAAATTTCGTAGTTCGCTATCGAGCTCGTATGTGTGCCGCGCGCACGGCAGAGCAACAGGAATATAGTGTAAACATGCGCGATACGATTGACCAATGACGTTTTCTAATGTGATGGTGAATGGTGGTGGTTCTGCTGCTGCTGCTGCTGCCGCCGCCACCGCCGTACAATAGAGCGATACGGACGATAATACACGCGTATACAAATGACAAAAAGGGGTGTCGTTACGTTTTTTCATGTCCCGAGCGCTCACTTTTATGGTTGTCAAGTTCGCTGAAGCGATTTCAAATAGTAGTAGGGATAGCTCGTTTGATCTTTGGAACTCCCTATACGACCCGCACAGAAACAACGGAAAGCAACTGCCACGATGACTGTACAGTAATTTCCGTGTTAATTACTCCGCGATTTAAACACGCGTCGGATACTGTTTTTTATTCCTCGTCGCTACGTGCACGTATTATTTACTTATGCTTTTACAATGAATCATCGATGAACTAAACGTAATGACACTATCGTGATCGCAAGAAGGGCGTTTATACTCGCTAAATGCATACGAAAAAAAATCCTCCCGCTATTCTGAAATGTATTCAGAGTGCGTCAGAGTACGCGAGAAATAAACGCGTGACCATATGTATATATATATATGTACACATATATATATATCTATATATCTATATATGTATATATATGCGATGAAACAATTTACCGAATCTCACGAGTGTCTGTATGTGTGTCTTAAGGGGCTTGTAGAACGTGTCGCGAACGAGGATTTAAATTAATTAGAATCCGTTGATAACTGCGATGCTCGTTCACAAAAAAACTTGTCAACACAATAAAGTGGTTGTCTCAAAATTCCACGAAGGTTCGCAACTCGCTCAATCTCCCAACAACAGTCCGCCCCCTTTGACAACCATGTACTCACGAAAATGACGTTTTTTCGAGGAGCAAAGGAGAAAAATAATCATCCACGTTACCTCGTTTTGCTATTGAAATATACGATGTGAAATCCTTCTGCTGGCACAGTGCACACAAAGAAAATGGCGTATTATGAAATCACGAGAGTGTGACAACTGTCGTGTCGTCACCTGTTCGGCTCTCGCTTCGGACTAGTACTATCGAATCTCGAACGCGATTTTCGAGACGACCACCACCACCACCACTACTACTGAGATATGGCGGCGGCGAGAGACTTTTTCCACGCGTTTCGAGCATGCGTGATAGAGTGACGTGCGTTTATTTTCACCGAGGGTCATGTGACCGCCGTATTATTACTTTTTATATTGTTGATACAATGTGCATGTGACGTATCAAATACGTCGACAATAGGAGCCATGCACATTTGTCACTCTCCAAGTCTGATCTAAATTTTCAGCCCGTGTCGGTACTACCAACAAAATATGAATCATTCTCTGTCAATTCAGCCACTTTTTTTTTCGACCCTCTCCGATTTGCCCTGTAATTGATTATATGAATGTACCACTAAAAGACACCCTATGTGAATTTTTTCAGATTTTTAAAAATAATTTTTCAGAAAATGGCTTTTTTTATTCAAGTGCCAATATCTCAGAATATTGAAGTTACTGAAAAAAAATGTCTGCACATAAAAGTTGTCGTTTATTGTTAGCTTTCGAGGGGAATATTCCAAATAATTGTCACGTTCCTGTGAGTATGATTTTTTTCCGAAAAATGGAGGAATTATTTTTTATTTAAAAAAAGGATATTTTTTTTTACTGAAAAAATTACAGAGTATTGCTACATGACTGTTGATATTACAAAAAAATCGCCAGAGTGGCACCGATCGATCTTCTGGGGTGCGTTCCGAATGACGAGGTGTTTCGTTGATCGATGCGCATGCGCAATAATCTCCGTCAAGATTTACGGTGAAGTTTAAGGGGATGCTGGAGTAGATTTTATTACCGACTTTGGTCGGTAAAAACAGGCTTTTTCGTAGTTTTGATTATTCTTCGTTAATACGCTACAAACATGCTTCAAATTGTACACGATTGTAATATCAACATAAACGAGTGGACGTACATTCGAATATTTGGTGAAAACGTACAATAAATGAAAAAAATCGTATAATACTAAACCTCCCGAAATCAAAATGGCCGCCAGGGTTTGACAGCATCGCCTGTTTGGTACGATATAAAAGATTCTGGAACTCACATACGTTAAATCGAAATGTACGTCCATTCTTTAGCGTTCTCTGAATATTCTGCGAGCGTCGAAAAGTCAATTACACAAAAGGAATCCACGCAAAACCGAAACTACGATCACGTAGTCTGTTTGCGATCCCCGCGATGATCCAGGCTTAGTAATATACGAATATCTTCATTCATTGTACGTATTCACCCAATATTCGAATGTACGTCCACTTGTTTATGTTGATACTACAATCGTGTATAATTTGAAGCATATCTGTAGCGTATTAACGAAGAATAATCAAAACTACGAAAAAGCTTTTACCGACTTCGGTCGGTAAAAACCTGTTTCTGCACTCGACTCCAGCTTCCCCTTAAGAATTATAGTAAAAGTTGAAGATAGGGGAAACAGTTTGTTCGTTTCTATTAATTCCAAAGTATCGGAATTTCGATTTCTCACGGATTAGCCATTTATAAAGTATTAAAATTTTTTATCCCCACCTCACGATCGGACAACAACTTTTTGCCGTACCTCGTGAGTAGGGTGAATAGTTGTCGTCCGATCAGGAGACGAGGATAATATTTGAATTCTTTACAAATAGGCAAATCCATGAGAAATCTAATTATTCATACTTCAGTACCAGTATAAATAAAACAATTTTTTTTTTATGTTTCCATTTTTATTATACTTTTATTAACTTAAAGTTCACTGTAAATCTCGGCAAAAACCATTGCGCATACGCATCGAACAACAAAACAGCTCGTCATTCGGAACGCACTCCTGGTATTAAAAAATGCATTTGTGTGAAAGTTCCGGAAAACGGGGGCATTGTTATTTTTTTGATAAAAAAAAGGTTACTTTTTTTTGGCTAATAAAATTACAGAGTATTCTTGCATGACTGCAGATATTGCAAAAAAATCATCAGAGTGGTACGGATCGAGCTTCCGGTATAAAGAAAAATAATTCCCCCGTTTTTCGAAACTTGCACACGAATAATTTTTTTTAATACCGTAAGCTCGATCCGTACCACTCTGATGATTTTTTTGCAATATCTACAGTTCCGTTTTTCGGAACTTTCACACAAATGCATTTTTTAATACCACAAGATCGATCGGAGCCACTCTGGCGATTTTTTTGCGATATCAAGAGTCATGTAGCAATACTCTGTAATTTTTTCAGTAGTAATACCACTAGTGCTTCACAATTATCGGATATTTTCCGATAGCTTCGTTGCCTAGGAACGACTGTGTCAAATTTTGCAGGCTTAAGGTAGTTATAACGCGAAGGCAAACACGTTAGATACGTCCGAATTTTTTATATCTTGTAGCCTGAGTATTCATCTTTTATTTGTGAAGAATTACGAGACACGTTACCGGATATCTAATTAAGTAAATATCTTTTTAAAACAGAGTTTTATACATGGCGTTATACGGAGAAATATAAAAAATTGACTTTTGAACAAAGAAAAAAGCATCTTAGAAATGAAATACAAAACATCTAAACAGCTCTACATTTTCGTTAGATCTTAAAGCAACCGATACGACCATAAAAAGTAGTAGTCACCGGACATTTCAGCGAGTTATTGTAAGTTAATTGCAAGAAATTGCGTCGTACAAAAACAATCTCTACCAGCTGTTCATCATGGCGCCGAAGTTTGGCAACGTTGCACATCAGCTATATAGGCGACAGTTACCATCGGTCGGTATATACTGGTGGTGTTCTGCTATGAAAATGAATGAAAATGATCGCTCGCATCCTAAATTCGACGTAATTAACTGAAATTGGATTTTTTAACCTATCGATAATCTTGAATTTTTCATTTTTATGAGAGTTGGTTCTACCTACAAGAAAAAGGAGAACAATCGTTCAGCTAATTTGTTCAGGTCGACAATGCGATTTTTCGCCGGTTGATCAAATTTCACTTGCGCCGAGTCTTCACTGTATCCGGCTTTTTTTGTTGCTCGAATGTAGTCGAACCACGCTTTTCTTTTACGCGTAATAAATTGGCCGTTTCTTTTTCCGCGATCTGCTCTAACGTCGTGTCTTTCTTTTGGAGAATTCGACATGACAGAGCAGTTTCGCCAAACAAACATCGCAAACCTAACCTCGTTTCATGTCGGTAACGTACGATGCCGGTCGAACAGTCGGTCGATATTGCGGTGTTGCCACGATGTGTCGTGTGCTTACAGAGCCAATGGCGGGCGAGTCAAGACACAAGTCAAATTAGTTTTAATAACATAATTAATTACGCGCGTGAAAACAATTTTGTAATATGATTGAATGAAACTTTTTTATTTTACAATTTAATTGTGGAATGTGCAGAAAGAATGAATCATTTTATTCTTCGATGACGATAGTTGCTAGTATCTATGACTCCGGCGTACTGACATAGCTATCTTAAAATCCCGAGTGCGAAGCACGAGGCAAAATTTGACATACTCGTTCCTAGGCAGGGAAGCTTGAGGAAAAATCCGATTAATTTTGAAGCACGAGTGGTATTTGACGGATTATTTTTTCAACTCCAATTTCGACCAATCAGAGCGCGGTATTCAACATCACGTGGTACAGCTAGGGTAAAATTATATCGATAATTTTTCGAAAATTTCCCGGCTCGGTTGCTAAGCGATAAACAATAATTTTTTTGACACTTGTAACCTCTGCGAATCTTTAAAACGTCAAGGTACTATTAACGGTCGTCAATATGAGTGAGTCAAAAAAGCGATTTGGTGATGAATCGCTTCAGAACATCGCTAAAAAAATAAAACAAAATGTCCCGGCAAATACAGAAAAGAGTAAAAAATCGATTTGGGCGCAATTCACTGCATTTTGTGCAGAGAGAAAATATGTGTTGGATGCAACATAGGTTTTTGTTCTGATTATGAAATTTCCTTGTCAGAATGATAATTTTTGTCTCATGGTGCAATTCCATTTGTCGCAATTTGAATAGAAAAAATAATCCCCCGAATACCACTCGAGCTTCGAAATTAATCTGATATTTCCCTCCAGGTTCCCTGCAAACAAATAAACTCGTCAAGTTTTCCAGAAAAATCACTCGCGCTACGCGCTCGTGATTTTTTAACCTGGAAAACTTGACTCGTTCATTTGTTTGCAACGAACCTGTCAGGAAATATCCGATAATTTCAAAGCTCTTGTGGTATTACAAGTGATTATTTTTTCCTCTCGGACTTCGGTCAATCAGAGTGGAGGAAACAGCATGTGGATATTTTTTAGAGAAACTTTTCCAAAGCGACTCATTTTTCAATCATGTTGAAAGTAACCCACTTTTTTTATGTCACATAGGATAGTTAGTGTGAAATGCGTCGTAAATGAGGAGAAACAGCTCATCGGAAATTTTAAAGAAATTTCCGATATAAAACTGTTGGGTAGCTTCAAACACTGCGCTCTGATTGGCCGACAACCGAGTGGAAAAAATAATCAGTAAAAAAAAATATCCTTTTTTTTTAATTAAACAATAATTCCTCAATTTTTCGGAAAAAAATCATACTCACAGGAACGTGACAATTATTTGGAATATTCCGCTCGAAAGCTAACAATAAACGACAACTTTTATATGCTGACATTTTT
Organism: Ephialtes manifestator; assembly: GCA_963970395.1. Classification (NCBI taxonomy): domain Eukaryota; kingdom Metazoa; phylum Arthropoda; class Insecta; order Hymenoptera; family Ichneumonidae; genus Ephialtes; species Ephialtes manifestator. Next base: position 7,792,956 of record OZ019969.1, on the reverse strand, counting down.
TTCAGCACCTTCAAAATTCTGAGATATTTGCACTTGAATAAAAAAAGCCATGTTCTAAAAAATTATTTTAAGAAATCTGAAAAAGTTCACATAGAGTGTCTTTTTGTGGTATATTCATATAACCAATTACAGGGCAAATCGGAGAGGGTCGAAAAAAAAGTGGCTGAATTGACAGAGAATGCTTCATATGTATATCCGTATTCGTTGTTAGTCGACGCACAGGCAATACGTCGTTTCTACAGAACCCGATTCTACACATCACCGACTCAACACCACCGACTCTACACAACGGCAATTCGACACATGCCTCGGTTCAACACAACAGCAACTGTACACATCACCAACTCGACACATGCCTTAATTCGACACAACGTCAATTCTACACAGCCCCGATTCTACACAGTCACAACTGTCACGAGCCAAATGCACAACGGCAATATTCTACACAGTCCCGATTCTACACAGGCACAAATGTCATGAGCTAAATTCACAACGGCAATACTCTACACAGCCCCGATTCTACACAGGCACAACTGTCACGAGATAAATTCACCAAAGTCCCGATTCAACACATCACCGATTCTACACCGTCACCAACTCACATCCAATCATAGTGCGCCGATGAGTTGGAATCCTTGAACGACATACGCTGATTGGTTGTGAGTCGGTGACGGCGTAGAATCGGTGATGTGTTGAATCGGGACTTTGGTGAATTTAGCTCGTGACAGTTGTGCCTGTGTAGAATCAGGGCTGTGTAGAGTATTGCCGTTGTGAATTTAGCTCGTGACATTTGTGCCTGTGTAGAATCGGGACTGTGTAGAGTATTGCCGTTGTGCATTTGGCTCGTGACAGTTGTGACTGTGTAGAATCGGGGCTGTGTAGAATTGAGGTTGTGTCAAATTGAGGCATGTGTCGAGTTGGTGATGTGTACAGTTGCTGTTGTGTTGAATCGAGGCATGTGTCGAATTGCCGTTGTGTAGAGTCGGTGGTGTTGAGTCGGTGATGTGTAGAATCGGGTTCTGTAGAAACGACGTATTGCCGTATATTGGCTTCGTGCGTGACCTTCATTTGCGGCCATTTTGGACAGCCAGCGTTCGAAGCGGCGAAATTATGCAACAGTTGATAAAAAATTATCACAGTAAAGCATGCTAGCGTACGTTAATTAACGATATTATTTATATTTCTTTAATAAATCGACACTATGAGTGCGCTAAAAGGGAAGGCCTCAATGCCGTGTTGCGTCGTGAATTGTAAAAACACCTCTGCAAATTCACCGGGTGTACATTTCTACAGTTTCCCTACAGGAAAGATCCAAGTTTTCAAGCAGAAAAGGCGCGAGGACTGGATTGCCTCCGTTAAACGAAAAAAAAAGTTTCAGAGTTACTGTACGAACTAAATGTTCTCTAATCAATAAAAAGTTATAGACTACAATACTGTTACTAGGATTGAAACTTTACAATACTTACTTCCAACTTCACCTTGTACGGTGTAGTAGTGGAAGTGTCACTGACGTTTGGCGAATAACGCTGCACTTTATTAAGATACGTTTGTCTGAATCTGTTCACTCCTTCACTCGACGCACATGGCATACAGATAACGCCTTTCCTTTTATAATACCTTGTGGATTAAAATCAATTGCATGCGTTCTCGCCTTGAATCCCGTTCTGATTATCAATTCCATTTTTCAATGCGGTTTTAATGCTGCTGTCAGCTGTCATAAACATAAACACCGGCGAAAAGTGCAGACGACACCGGGCACACGAAAATTTGTGTACCCTTTTTACGAAATAAATCGAATACCAAAAAACTATTACCATAACCAAAATTACAAAAAAATTAATTAAACAACCTATTTTTTATTCATAACAATACTTTTCAGTTGTTCATTTAGTATAATCGGAAAATATTCTGTAAACTATATTCTACCATAAGAATCAATGCTTTTTTTATATCAACTGTTGCCGAGGTGTGCTACAAGCGGCGCTGGCATCTTAACACACTAAGCCAATAACGGCGCTTTGAGGTTGGAAAAAATTGAGGAGAGTAACCAGAGATGAGTAGGGAGATTGCCAGTGGAGCGATATTTCTGATTTCGCTTTTTTCGGCGTCCGCCGCGCCGCCCGACCGGAGAGTTGCCGAACTAGACCCATCTTTTTGATTAGTCGAGTATATATAGATATATTTCACGTGGAAAAATATGCGCTTCCGACCCATGTTTTTGATTGGTCGAGTATATACAGATATACTCCACGCGGGATTCGTAAGCTTTCGAAGCTCACAATCGCGGACGATCGTTTGCACCCGCTGCGAGGATTCCGGGACCATGTATTTTAATTTCAGCTATTGCACGAACTTTGGCGTACTGTCTTCGAGCCTTGCTTGACGATATTTCAACTATAATATCAAAGAATTTGAAATATTCAAGCAAGCCCGTAAAACGTACGCCAGTTCAAGGGTTCGCGCACCGGACGATTTTCTACTCGCTTGTTTTTTATTTTAGCGTTTATTCGTAATTTAATAAATGTATCTTCGCAGCAACGTATTTGTTGCTGCGAAGATATATATGTAAAAAAAAAAAAAGATTTCAAGAATTACAGATAAACATGTTCAGGTATTGTATCATATATTTTAAAAGCGTAAGGTGGTCGTGCATATAGAGCTGCAGCCTGATAACCCGGGGGGGATCGAGACCTCATATTTACTTTTTTCCAATTGAAATATCGTCAAGCAAGGCTCGAAGACCAAAGTTTGTGCAATAACTGAAATAAAAATACATGGTCCCGGAATCCTCGCAGCGGGCGCAAACGATCGTGCGCGATTGTGAGCTTCGAAAGCATACGAATCCCGCGTGGAGTATATCTATATATACTCGACCAATCAAAAAGATGGGTCTAGTTCGGCAACTCTCCGGTGGGGCGGCGCGGCGGACGCCGAAAAAAGCGAAATCAGAAATATCGCTCTACTGGCAATCTCCCTACTCATCTCTGGAGTAACATTTGATAATTGTTGCTCTGGGAGAAAGAAACTAGGCAACGAAAGCCACGAATGGAAGATCCATCGCGCAGCTCGTTCGCGTCGGCTGCTACGGACGGGGAATGTAAGTATAGCGATCCTTCGGTTACCCATGTGGTCAGTTGTCAAATTCATTCGTTGCTTGGAACGAATGGTGGTACATATATCCCAAGTATAGATAGTAAGTACAGCATTACAACGACCAACGTTGTGAGAGCGGTACGATATTTGAAAAGGGATCCAACTCTGTGGTGGTACGACATACTTTTCGACCGAACAACAGGTATAACAGTACCAAGTTTCTCTCTTATTAAATTCTGCGACGTTGAATTATCGGGAATCGTTTAGCGTAAATAACGTAATCTTCGGATGACGCGCTCGCTCGCGTGTTAGCAAATATAGGAATAAATTATTTCCAATCGAATGAATCTCGTCCCGTTTTATCGAACAACCATTGAGTATTGATTTTTTCTCTATTTACGCGCGTTTCTCTTGTTAACCACCACTTGTACGCGCTTCTCGAGTATTTAGTTATTCTTTTTTTTTTTCCTTCAAAACTTTAAGTAGGTTAACGAGCCGATAAGTCGGCTCAAATTCATTATGCAATGGAAATAGTTTGGCTTCCAAGCTGATGACACTTTACACACATTTTCCATTACAAAAATTCCAAACAGTTTGAGTCAGTCGAAAAACATCGAGTGTGTCGTATCCTAAAATTTCATTGATCAAGAAGATTGCCTTTATTCAAACTCCTTAAATTGGCATAAACAAAAAAAAAAGCGCATCTCTATACAAAAACTATTGAATATTAGATGATACATACAAAGTTCTAATTTAGATTCAGAATCAGTCTTGAAGAACAAAAAAGTGGCGACGCTTTATATAAGTTCATTGCAATGCGTTATTGTGGCAATTTAGACTTCTTTTGCAGAATAAGCCAATGTCGTTCGTTCATTTAGGAGTTTTGTTTTTCCAACTCAAGTTGCTCTCATGATAAATGGCTTCCAAAGATCTGATGAAAGAAAAAGATTTATTTGAGATGTGTAAGAAAAATGTTCAAATCTGCCTTTATTGTTGTCTTAAATTATTATATTTTCAACTGAATTATGTTTGATAGAAAATTAAAACTGATTATGTTCCAATTTTTTTTATTAAGGAAAGAGAGAGAATACAAATTATGATGTCTCGTTTAATGTCCAGTCGATATTGTAAAAAACATTACTAGTCTTATAACACAACTGTTACTCGTAGATAGTTTCATTGCCAGGGATAGGCAAACAATTGCTTGAAAATAATTTTAGCTCAAATAAGAGTAAATAATCCTTTAGAAAGAACAAATAAAAGATTTTTCAATATGATATACCTCAAATGATTTTCCTCTATTCAACAAGAGATTAATCATTTATGTGCTCTTATTTTATTACTTATAATTTTTCAAACAACATATCAAAATGTTATAAAATTTTGCTCACATATCATAACTTTCTTTGATTTAATCCCTATAACTTGAGGCTACATGTTGAAGCATCGAACTGAAAATTGGCACAGGTGGCAAATCAAATAAAAACTTGATGTTGAATTTTTATGAGATTCATTTTCATTTTACAAAAATGATGAATGCCGTTAATTTCAAGATCTCGAATTCCAGATAAAATACTCCCTGGAGAAAATACTCCTGGAGAAAATACCCCCTGGAGAAAATACCCCTTGGTAAAAATACCCCTGGATAAAATACCGGGGGTATTTTAAAGAACGTAAAGAACCTAAAGAAACAAACGCCAACCTAACTAACGCCCTAAAGAACCTAAAGAACAAATATAAGGAAAATACCAAACTAACTAACTCCCTAAAGAAACGAACGCTAACCTAACTAACGCCCTAATGAACCTAAAGAACAAATATAAGGAAAGAACCTAAAGAACCTAAAGAAACAAACGCCAACCTAACTAACGCCTTAAAGAATCTAAAGAACAAATATAAGAAAAATACCAACCTAACTAACTCCCTAAAGATACGAACGCCAACCTAACTAACGCCCTAAAGAACCTAAAGAACAAATATAAGGAAAATACCAAACTAATTAACTCCCTAAAGAAACGAACGCCAACCTAACTAACGCCTTGAAGAACCTAAAGAAGTCAGTATAAGTGGATGATTCACGTGATAATTTGTCATTGTGACTATTTCTTATTGTGATATTTTGTCGTTTTTACCAAGGGGTATTTTATCCGGGGGTATTTTTACCAAGGGGTATTTTATCCGGGGGTATTTTTACCAAGGGGTATTTTATCCGGGGGTATTTTTACCAAGGGGTATTTTATCCGGGGGTATTTTTACCAAGGGGTATTTTATCCGGGGGTATTTTTACCAAGGGGTATTTTATCCGGGGGTATTTTTACCAAGGGGTATTTTTACCAAGGGGTATTTTATCCGGGGGTATTTTTACCGAGGGGTATTTTATCCGGGGGTATTTTTACCAAGGGGTATTTTATCCGGGGGTATTTTTACCAAGGGGTATTTTATCTGTGGGTATTTTATCCAGGGGTATTTTTTCTAGGGGGTATTTTATCGGGGGTATTTTCTCCAGGGGTATTTTTTCCAACTACCTAATCATTTATGTGTTCTTATTTTATTACTTATAATTTTTCAAACAACATATCAAAATGTTATAACATTTTGCTCACATATCATAATTTGAACTCAAAATCAAATAAAAACTTGATGTTGAATTTTATGAGATTCATTTACATTTTACAAAAATGACAAATGCCGTTAATTTCAAGATCTCCAAGTGAAAAATTATACATAAACAAAGATACAAATGAGATTGGTAGATGTTAAGGTAGTTAGAGTCTTGAGAAAGCTTATTTTAGGAGAAAGCCAAAATTGCCAAAGTGGCTTTAGTAAAATAATAAGGATATAATTTGTAAGTTTCGACTTTATAGGCTTTTCGTTCGGAATATCCATATGTAGCATATTCAAACTAAAAACAATTAAGGGGTTACTCCACTGTAGAGGGCCACAAAAAAGGCTTTTTTTGGGAATTTTTTTCAGAAAAACTATTAGAGACATCGATTTTTTGAGAAAGGGTATTTATTGTACATATCATTAACTGTATATAGTAATTTTTTCATAGTAATTAATTTAAAAATGGTATTTTCCTTATATTTGTTCTTTAGGTTCTTTAGGTTCTTTAAAGTACCCCCAGTATTTTATCCGGGGGTATTTTTACCAAGGGGTATTTTATCCGGAGGTATTTTTACCAAGGGGTATTTTATCCGGGGGTATTTTTATCAAGGGGTATTTTATCCGGGGGTATTTTGACCAAGGGGTATTTTATCCGGGGGTATTTTTACCGAGGGGTATTTTATCCGGGGGTATTTTTACCAAGGGGTATTTTATCCGGGGGTATTTTTACCAAGGGGTATTTTTTCTAGGGGGTATTTTATCGGGGGTATTTTCTCCAGGGGTATTTTTTCCAACTACCTAATCATTTATGTGTTCTTATTTTATTACTTATAATTTTTCAAACAACATATCAAAATGTTATAAAATTTTGCTCATATATCATAACTTGAACTCAAAATCAAATAAAAACTTGATGTTGAATTTTATGAGATTCATTTACATTTTACAAAAATGACAAATGCCGTTAATTTCAAGATCTCCAAGTGAAAAATTATACATAAACAAAGTTACAAATGAGATTGGTAGATGTAAAGTTAGTTAGAGTCTTGAGAAAGCTTATTTTAGGAGAAAGCCAAAATTGCCAAAGTGGCTTTAGTAAAATAATAAGGATATAATTTGTAAGTTTCGACTTTATAGGCTTTTCGTTCGGAATATCCATAAGTAGCATATTCAAACTAAAAACAATTAAGGGGTTACTCCACTGTAGAGGGCCACAAAAAAGGTTTTTTTTGGGAATTTTTTTCAGAAAAACTATTAGAGACATCGATTTTTTGAGAAAGGGTATTTATTGTACATATCATTAACTGTATATAGTAATTTTTTCATAGTAATTAATTTAAAAATGGCGGCTGTACAGCGTTGTTGCGATGACATCTCTTTTTTTTTGGAAATCACGGCCGGACACTCAGCTTCTGTAATTTTTGAATTATGATGAGTTTTTTAACGGTTTTCTCTTATACATAACAGTAGCTAGAGAAGTACGTAGGATTTTTTCGATACAGGCATTTTTGTCAAAATGGCGAGCATCTAAAGTGAAAGTTAAAAAATTTGGCCTAAAAATCGTTCGAAAATTATCAATAACAAAAAAACTATGCAACTTTTTAAAAAAATCCTACGTACTTCTGTGGATAATGTATTTTTGAAGATATATCCAAAATTTCAAATAAATCGGTGGTAAACTTTTTGAGTTATGTTTCCGGCCAACTTGAAAAGAGCAGTTTTGAGATAAACGCGTTTGTCTGCCGAATACCTGCTTTGACCCTTCTGAGTACCTTTACCGAAGCGCACACAAGAGAGATTCCCTGCTAACCGATCAGCCTCCCATTAAAATTCCAAAATGGGGCATTTACAAATTTTTGCCTGCAATAATCTTTTGGGACAGCATTCTAGAAACCCTAATGAGTCATTTCCAAGGAGAAAAAAAAGCGATTTTTCGAAAATTCTAGAGTGGCCTAACCCCTTAATAAATATTAAGATAATTTTTCGGTCGTAGAATAATTTTAGTCGTCGGATGCGCTCGGTGTTGAATTAACCATCAATACGATCTCGTAAGACGTTAAAAATCTGATGACTGGTATCATCTCTGGCAAATACTACGCGTTATGTTAAAACGATAATGTGTCCATTATGTAAGTGAATAGAGAATTGTCACAAATACACGGTAACCTCTGGACTCGAAGTTCGTGTACATTTACATACGAAAACATCTGAAGAATGAGCTGCATGTATAACTCACAAGGCTATTTCTGAAATGTAGACCGTGTATTTTTTTCGTTTTTTCCTCTTTTATTTAAATTTTTTCGCTTCTTCTTTCTATTGAACGAACGACGAGCGATTGAAGCAACCAAACAACAAGAGTCCACGGACTGCGATTACGTTGGTGTTACTAATGCTACTTTTCAGATTGGCGAAAGTGCACAATTTTTCGTTTCATATTAGAGCTCGCGTTTATTAAAGTAAATGAGAGCTTAACGTGAAATTTGAAACGTGGCTTCTGAAAAAATAAAAAAAATACAAATAAAAAAAAGGTCCAAGCAACAATGATGAAGGACGACGGTGGTCGACTGCTGGAAGTTTTGCTGAAGGTATCGGAGAAAGCGGCAAATGTAGCCAGAGCTTGCAGACAAAAAGATGCTCTGTTTAAGTTGCTGGTACAGGAAAAGTTGGGTGACGAGAAAAATCCTCGTTTCATCCAAGACTTCAAAACTCTCGCCGATGTCCTCATACAGGAAACTATCCGACATGATATTGGGATCGAGGTAAGCTAGATCGAGCCTCCTAAACAATAGTTTTAAAGCTCCGTAAAATAACCGTAGCATACATTGATTTTACATCGCGCTTGTATATTAAATTTAGTATACCCGTTTATGCATAAAAACTTGCGGTAGTTTACATTAAATTTCAAGTGGATTTTTCCTTATCACTGTAAAAAACAAAGTGATATGTGATAATTCCGAGGCGTTAACCACTGATGAAAAAGGCGGTAAAAGGGTCAGTGAAATTTAATTTCAGAAATCTAGCACTAGAAATCTTGAGGTATCACCGATATATCGTAAAATGATAAAGCGTTCTTGAATACCTTTCGAGGCTATTTCTCGATAGTGTAAAAAAACGTGCAATAACGTAATAGCGTAAATTTTTTCAACATTTCACAACTCCATACAATCCGTACCGCTTTCCTTTGTTGCTCATCCCAAGTAGCACAAAGACAAAGGATATCTAAGGTAAATGTCCCAGTAATCGACCATGTACCAGTAATCGACCAGTCTGTGGTAAAAGAGCGATAAATAAGACTGTGAGCGCTTTTCCACGCTTAAATAAATTAATAACACTTCCTTCGATTTATGTACAGTATTATATGAAAATTTGAGGCTTGTAAAATCACAACAGTGATAATAAGAAAATCGTAAACTTGCAGTGACCGTGCTGAGCGTGATTTCGTCGAAATCCTTGATATGGAGGTTAAGGTGCTTCTCGTGACATTTAGTTAAATTCTGCGATGCACGAAGACTTTGGCTGAGTAAGTTTAATTTGATATTACATATGAAGAATCTGGTATTACTAAATGAATATGATATTATCGTAAAATTGTTGTTTGTGCAAAAAATCGCGGAGGTCGATAACTGGTTCAGAAAAACACATAAATGTCCGGGTAATCGATCACTAGGACAAAATTGTGGATAGAAAATTAGTGTAAATCGCGTTTTGTTTTTATGAATTAGATGATAAAAAATAATGTCACAATTCATTCATCGATCGAACTGTACGAGGAGTAGTTATGGACAGGGGTATTGGGCTCTCTATAAATAATTAAGCAGCAAAATAAATCATGTCGATAACTGGGCCATGCATATGTCCATGACTGGGTCATGTCATGTCGTGGGCCGATTACTGGGCAAACCGTGACTTTAGTATGTCCATGATTGGGACATTTGCACACCTCAAGTTTTATGGTAATTTTTTATTACAAGAAGATAACGTAGACCAAAAGTTAAGCGTTCTATTTGTTGACAAGATTATACTGATTCTTTATAACCTACAATGACAGTTATTGACGTCTTAATTTGTGGCTTTTCTTAACGTGTCGATTACTAGGACATATAACGGTCGATTACTGGACCAACTATAACTTTAGTATGTCGATGACTGGTACATTTGCACTTCTGAAGCTTTAGAATAAGTTTTCTCTACAATAAGATAAGTTACGAAAATTGTTGAGGTTGTTATTTTTTCATACGACTATTCTGATTCATTATTACCTAGAATGACCATTTTTTGTATCTTAATGTGAAAGTTACGTTTTTATAAAGTCAGGCAATTTGGTTAACGTGTCGATCACTGGGACGTTTACCTTATTTGGTATACGAAAAGGTATGTTAATTTCCGTCCAAATCATATCTTTTGAATTTGGATATCGTTTAGACGTTTTTAAGATATCCAAATCCAAAAAGATATCATTTGGAGGGAAATTAATATACCTTTTTGTATACCAAATAGATATCCTTTGTCTTTGTGTTACTTGGGATAGTACAAAGTTTCAGCCTGGCCGCGAAAAATGTCATATTACGAAATGCCGATGCATTATTACCGTTTTTCGAGATTTCTGAATCTCTTTATGATCTTTACTTCGGAAATAATGTGAATCGTGTTGAATTGTGGATGAGAGATTCGATGTTGTTGGTGGTTGACCCCTCGGATAATTGGTCGAGTCGAGTCGCGTCTCAAGAGAGACCCCCCGCGAGGATATTGTTCAGAGAAAGACAGTTTCCAGAGTTAGCAAAAATGGTGAGGGGCGAGGAGACGAACGTATTCAGTAATACTCTTGGAAAGACCGTTGTCGTCGAAGTGTGTTCCACGTCCGCTGAGACGACACAATTATTGGCCGAAGTTCTCGACGATGATGCGGAAATAGCTCAACTTCTGGCTTCCGAGGTACATAAAGAAATTTCGCTCGGTGACGTACCTGTTGAGACTGATGTATCGAATTGCGATCTCGATATCGATATCAGCGACCTAGGAATATGGATAGATCCCATTGGTGAGCCTCAGATCTATGTCTTTTACATTATTAAAATGTACATGCCCCCCCCCCCCCCCCCCCTCGGAATGCTGCCCCGCCGTACGTACATTAAGGTAGTTCTGTCGCTTCACGCTCACTTCGCATAAGTTTCCGAAAAATGAGAGCGAATTGCAAACACTTCTTGATGATATAAAAATCTGAAAAAAATCATGCATATTTAAGATACTTAAGACATTATTTCGACATAATAATTCCAAAATGTTATTAACAAATTAATGAAAAATAAAAATGATCAACAAATCTTCCGACAACCTAATTTTTTTGTTTCGATGAAAATGATTCGTTCATTTTTCTGAATACGTATGAATTTTTTCAAATTTTTTTCTTTGCTTTGAATTTTGTGATTTTTTCCAGGTAAAAAATCGAAAAATTCAAAGCAAAGAAAAAAATTTGAAAAGATTCATACGTACTCAGAAAAATGAACAAATTATTTTCACCGAATCAAAAAAATTAAGTTGTCGGAAAATTTGTTAAACAATTTTATTTTTCATCGATTTGTTAATAACATTTTGGAATTATTATTATGCCGAATTAATGTCTTCAGCATCTTTAATATGCATGATTTTTTACAGATTTTTATATCATCGAGAAGTGTTTGCAATTCGCTCTCATTTTTCGGAAACTTATGCGAAGTGAGCGTGAAGCGACAGAACTACCTTAAGGTAGTCTGTTCACATTAGCTAGTCAAATCAGTGCTAAATTTTTAATCGCGTTTCTACACATTTTGATAGTTTTGCCGACTGTTCTGCAGAGTGGCTTGCTCATCAGCATTAGTTCTTAATATATAAATCCATCCACAGACACGGTTTGAAATAAAAATACCCTGATACATACAAATTTCGGATGGGGTTGTTGTCATCCAGTTTTATATTAGAAAAAACCACAATATTAATCTAGTTATAACGAGCAATAGCTTATGTTGTTTGTTAAAAAATGCTTCATTGATTGACCGGACAAATTCTGTATTAGTATTAGTTATTCACAAGTTACAAACATGTGTAAATCTGATGATAGGTTAGAGTAGATAAAAAACGGTTGCAATTTTCTTACAAAGAATACTATAAGATAATGTTCTTGTCCGGTCAATCAATGAAGCATCTTTTAATAAACAAAATGAGCTATCGTTCGTCAAAGTCTGACAAAAATTATGGTTTTTTCTAATATAAAACTGGATGACAACAACCTCATCCGACATTTGTATGTATCAGGGTATTTTAATTAAAAACCGTGTCTGTGGATGGATTTATATATTAAGAACTAATGCTGATGAGCAAGCCACTCTGCAGAACAGTCGGCAAAACTACCAAAATGTGTAGAAACGCGATTAAAAATTTAGCACTGATTTGACTAGCTAATGTGAAAAGATTACCTTAAGGAGGGTCTTCTGTTATCTCGAAGTGATGCCAGGGTTTTGAAATTTGGACAGCATGTTCACGAGGAATCCTCTCATCAAACTGTGGAGTTTTCATGAGGTTGTCTGCACCGTTTTAAAGATAATAATTCTCAAAGTTAAGTGATTTAACATTGGGCTTATGGAAAATAGTGCATTTTCGATCGTGTAAAATAAATAGAAGGCGTGATGTCATCTTTTGGAAACGTATGCCGCTTGAAACGACGTACTTTCCAGACCTACATATCCAATTTTCGAAACATTCGTCTGTACCGTTTTGTTGAAATTAAAGTGACAAATATAAATCGTGTTACACGAGTTTGCCGCCTCCGACGCAACATTGTTGCACGGCTCGCTACCTCCGCCTCACGTCTCACCGCTCTTCGATCTCCCCACCACAAGTAACAGAAGATCCTCCTTAACAACCAAAATTTCAATTCCAATTGAACTTAAGCAATCAACATTATTCATGATACTAATACAGTTGTCGTTATGACTCATACTAATGACAAAAGCTTATTTATACGTAATGCTCCGTAAATTCATCAACTTATTATAACGCATAAAGATAATATCATACATTCCCAGACGGGAAATAACACTTGCAACGCGAGCTACTAACGCGGCTAACCAAAGACGATAGCATCGACGCGTCCGTCTTATCTCTGCAATAGTATTCAACAGCGAGTCACCCGATCTCCGAATTCTCCATTGCACTCCTCCGAACGGCTCCGACTAATAAATTCATCATCCTCGACTTGATTGGTTTATGTCATTCCAAGTTGGAGCGCGCACAAGAAAAGAACCACCCGGCATGTTTAGCAGCAAATTCGAGCGCAAGTTTTTTTACCAACTTAATTCTACTATTTTTTCAAAAAAAAATAAATCCGTCAAAAGTATCATATCAAAAATTGATTTACCTATTCAATTTGCCAAACGTAAAAAAACCAAACAAACAAACAAATACTGATTGATGAATAAGCGTTGAGCATTAAAATTGCGGTAGGATAAGATTTTTAGTTGGGTCTGTGTATAAGGTATCGTTAAGTTATTTGCTAAGTTGTTTCTTGTACGTGCACGTATTTAGAATTGCCCTGTGTGCGTGTGTGTGTGTGTTGTAGACTCTACCGCAGATTATATTAGTGGGGAGGAAGTGGTGGATGAAGCTACTGGATTACACTTGGGTGGTTTGCAATGCGTTACTGTACTTATTGGGGCATACGTTAAGAGCACTGGCTTGCCGGTGCTGGGCGTTGTCAATCAACCCTTTCACACCTACCAAAATTCTCTGTGAGTAAACTGTAGTTTTTTTTATTATATGTACATTTTCGAGTCACCTAACATTCATAAAACATTTAATGCTCCTACAGTTACACATACAGTGAACTCTCCTCTACCTCTACGCCCTCTACGCTCCCTAAGTAGCCCCTTTTTTATTGAGCTATACGATTTTATACAACCAGTGTTACGTCCTGGCCCGACGGGACAAATTAATTTTCATGATTTATCGGTAACTCAAGGTTTATAACTTAACGCACGAAAGCAATGCATTTTTCTTCCAATTGTTTTATCGATCGCGGGATATTTAACATTTCACATTCGGAAATGAAGAAATTCTAATAACAAACTACTCCCTTTCACTGTGTTTTTCCTCACTATGTACCGGGGTGGCGCAAGGAAAATTAATGCTATTTTTCCTTTGTCCTTTGTCAGGAAATGAGTGGATATATGCTTAAGGTAGTTCTGTCGCGAAGGCAATCCAAACTCATACGCATGAATTTTTGACATGTTGTACTTTAGCTATTCAATTTTACTTGTACAAAATCTTGAAGGCTTTTATCGAGTATTTGAATGAACAATTAAAACTTGAAAATCGATCTCTTTACACGGTGCTCACGGGAGGGCTGGAAAAATTGATCTTTAAATCGAAAATTAACATACTTAGATCAAAGATAGAGAAAAAATAAAAAGTACTACGGATTCGCAAATCATTCAGGACTTGATTCATCATGAAAAAAGGTGAAGTCTCCGGAATAATGTTTAATTGAACCAAGGTCAAAGTGCACGATACCGGGCCAAATGACGTTTCCTAACCTAATTATCGTAAAAATGAAGTCAAATCCGCACTAAACATATCAACTATTTACAAATAATCGTTTTAATTTGATTACGACAATTTCGAAGGATTCTCGATTATTTTTTACATTATTATTGAGGCAGTCAAAGTGATGCGTATGATTATTTTTTAATGTCATATAGACTCTGAGATTTATGACTCCGGCGTACCGACAGAACTACCTTAAGGTAGTTCTGTCGCTTCACGCTCACTTCGCATAAGTTTCCGAAAAATGAGAGCGAATTGCAAACACTTCTCGATAATATAAAAATCTGTAAAAAATCATGCATATTAAAGATGCTGAAGACATTAATTCGGCATAATAATGATTCCAAAATGTTATTAACAAATTGATGAAAAATAAAATTGTTTAACAAATTTTCCGACAACTTAATCTTTTTGATTCGGTGAAAATGATTTTTTCATTTTTCTGAGTACGTATGAATTTTTTCAAATTTTTTTCTTTGCTTTGAATTTTTCGATTTTTTACATGAAAAAAATCACAAAATTCAAATCAAAGAAAAAAATTTGAAAAAATTCATACGTATTCAGAAAAATGAACGAATCATTTTCATCGAAACAAAAAAATTTGGTTGTCGGAAGATTTGTTGAACATTTTTATTTTTCATCAATTTGTTAATAACATTTTGGAATTATTATTATGTCGACCTAATGTCTTAAGTATCTTAAATATGCATGATTTTTTTCAGATTTTTATATCATCAAGAAGTGTTTGCAATTCGCTCTCATTTTTCGGAAACTTATGCGAAGTGAGCGTGAAGCGACAGAACTACCTTAAGACGGGAAATTGGAAAATGTTATTGAAAAAATGTACAGCTCTTTCAAAGCGATTGAATTATTAATTTTCCGTCAGAATGAATATTTTTAAAAATGTCCATCATTATTCGCGGCGGTTAAATTCTCATTCTACATTATTGTATAATCGATACGGAGGCATTTTAGAAAAAAGTCATTTTTCGCATCATATATAGGAATCTCTCATTTTTAGGTACTTGCTCGTTATTCTTGAAAAAAAATTGTATTATCGATGTTAGTTAAGAGTCATTTGTACTTATTGAAATTGACGCGAGTATTTGAAAAGGATTTTCCTTGAATATTTTGCTATTTAATATTTGTTTGATCGTCGATCTGATGAATAATAGTAAGACATTGTCAACAGATGGAAAGGACAATGTTACTGGGGATACGTTGGTGGTGATGGTGGAAGAAGCAGCAGCAACAGCAGATGTTCGTTTACAGTTCCGGAGGCGCCGAATCGGGTTCTGTTGCTTGGACGAAACGAGGAACCCACCGTGAAGGCCAAGCTCTTGGAGAGTGGTTTCGAGGCGATGGAGGCGCCGGGCGCCGGTTACAAGATATTAAGTGTCGCTGTGGGTCGGGCAAGCGCTTACGTTCTTTCAAAAAGCACGACCTTTCGATGGGACACTTGTGGCCCACAAGCTCTTCTTCTCGCGCTAGGCGGTGGAATTTTGGATTACGCGAAATTTACCAATCAAACTAAACCCGAAGACTCACAACTACAGTACTCGGGCGACGATACGACTTTCGCCAATCGCGGGGGTTTAATCGCGTATCGAGATATCGAAACATTGCAATCGTTGCGGCAAGCGCTACTTAAATGAGAATTTCATGCCGGAAATCTGAATTCGGTTTCGTTTGTCTACTATTATTATTATTATTATTATTATTATCTCGGTCCATCGCGACCGTAGCAATGATCTCGTTAATAATTGCAACTTACCATATTCCATTGACCGCTATCGACTCGAGGGCGAGACAGAGAGAGAAAGAGAGAGGGAGGAACAAATGTGATTCACTCGGAGCGCGGGTCGTTCGATCGAGAAAATTCTATTAGGTACTTTTACGTAACAGCTACCACCGGTCTTGGCCAAATCAAATCTAGCAAAGCAATTGCGACGTTCTCATTTTTAAACAGCTATGGGTATTCGTTCCAAGAGTTTATCTATATTTCATATACATTCGTACCTCAGTTATTACGAATAATTACGCTTACGGAATATTTCAATTTATTATCTAGGATTAATTCATCCAAATAATTAATCATTCTTGGTAAAATCTGAAAATTTAAAGTTTTCAATAATATTTAATCGCGGTAATTTGTTTTAAAAAAAGAATTTTAAATACATTTTTGTTTGATCAATGCCCACGCCTGTTGTTATGAAATTGTGAATATAGGCTCTTCGAGAAGTGCCTACATTTTATTGAGTGGGACGTGAGAAAGGAATTATATTATTACTTGGCGACATGTACTTTTTGGTAGAAAATAAAAATACACTCCCAAAGATGGTGAAATTTGAAAGTTCCGGCTGTTAGCGCCAACACCTCCTCCTCAATTCGATTTTCTAGTTCGGACACAGATGATGTTGACAATTATGAAAATCGGTTAATTTATATCCAACAGATTGATTGCCGTTTGGGGATTTCGTCAGCAATTACTCAAGTAAATCGTGCCAACAAACGTCGAATACGTGAAATTATCAAGGTCTTTTATTTAGCGTTTAGTGTTTAGTGTGTAGTTCAAGAACTCGAGCTGTATACGAAAAGTTCCAAATCGCTCGTCTTACGGAACAATTTGTCCAATGCTTTTGGTGAAGGGTCTATTTCAATCGGAAGGAAAAAGGAAAAGAGGAAACACTTGTTGAAAATAGACTACACGTATTCTTCTCTGATTGAGAAAAGAGGATTCTTACTTAAATAATCCATAGACGGAAGGGTTCGAAACATATAACCACTTGGTTTTCGTATACGGCTTGTTGTGTCAAGAGGGAGCTAAAACATCTCCGCTAAAATGAATTTCTACATTGGCAAGAATGTATGTAACGAATGAAATTCTTGATAATAAAGTGGTTGAGAATTGGGGACTTGTGGATAACAGCGAGATGTCATTATTCACCGCGTTTACAATGCCCGCGTCGGATGACACGTTCAATCAGAGATGAGTAGGGAGATTGCCAGTGGAGCGATATTTCTGATTTCGCTTTTTTCGGCGTCCGCCGCGACGCCCGACCGGAGAGTTGCCGAACTAGACCCATCTTTTTGATTAGTCGAGTATATATAGATGGGGCATTCCATACCGATTCGACCTGGGTCGGACCCTCGACTTCTCGGATTTGGTCGAACATTTTTTATATGATTGGACCAACTCCAAAAAGTACTGGAAAATCTTTTCAGATTTTTTTCATTTATTTATTTTTTTTAACGATTTTTTAAAGGTAACATATTGTTAGCCCAAATTTAAAAATCTGAAAAGATTCTCAAAAATTCTGCATGAAATAACAAAATTTTTGAGCCTAAAGCCAAAGTGGGCCGGGTTTTGCTTCTATTTTTTTTCTATAAAAACTATTTCAAAATTTAGAAACGAAAGAGGAAAAGTTATCAAATTTTTCTAAAATACTGCTTTCTTCTCCAAGAGCTTTTCGTAAAAAAAAATGCGATTCATAGAAAGTATGTTCACTGTTAAATCAGGCCGGAATCGCAAAACAGAATTTCTCTCTGAGGAAGCCAAATAATAACGATATAATTTCTTGCGGAAGAATGTTTATGGAAAAAAAAGAGGAAGTGCTGTGAAAATTTCAATTTTCATGTTTTTTTATTATTTGTAATACAGCAATTTCTAGAATTATATAACATGACTGTACTCCACGAGGAATGTTTTTTTTTTTTTTCGTAATTTTGTGCAACTCGCAGTTTAGAAAAATTTGATAACTTTTCCTCTTTCGTTTCTAAATTTTTTAATAGTTTTTTATAAAAAAAAAAAATAGAAGCAAAAACCGGCCTACTTTGGCTTTAGGCTCAAAAATTTTGTTATTTCATGCAGAATTTTTGAGAATTTTTTCAGATTCTTAAATTTGGGCTAACGATATGTTACCTTTAAAAAATCGTAAAAAAAAAATCTGAAAAAATTTTCCAGTACTTTTTGGAGTTGATCCAATCATATAAAAAATTTTCGACCAAATCCGAGAGGTCGAGGGTCCGACCCAGGTCGAATCGGTATGGAATGCCCCAGATATATTTCACGTGGAAAAATATGCGCTTCCGACCCATGTTTTTGATTGGTCGAGTATATACAGATATACTCCACGCGGGATTCGTAAGCTTTCGAAGCTCACAATCGCGGACGATCGTTTGCACCCGCTGCGAGGATTCCGGGACCATGTATTTTAATTTCAGCTATTGCACGAACTTTGGCGTACTGTCTTCGAGCCTTGCTTGACGATATTTCAACTGTAATATCAAAGAATTTGAAATATTCAAGCAAGCCCGTAAAACGTACGCCAGTTCAAGGGTTCGCTCCCGCACCGGACGAATTTCTACTCGTTTGTTTTTTATTTTAGCGTTTATTCGTAATTTAATAAATGTATCTTCGCAGCAACGTATTTGTTGCTGCGAAGATATATATGTAAAAAAAAAAGATTTCAAGAATTACAGATAAACATGTTCAGGTATTGTATCATATATTTTAAAAGCGTAAGGTGGTCGTGCATATAGAGCTGCAGCCTGATAACCTGGGGGGGATCGAGACCTCATATTTACTTTTTTTAAGTTGAAATATCGTCAAGCAAGGCTCGAAGACCAAAGTTTGTGCAATAACTGAAATAAAAATACATGGTCCCGGAATCCTCGCAGCGGGCGCAAACGATCGTGCACGATTGTGAGCTTCGAAAACATACGAATCCCGCGTGGAGTATATCTATATATACTCGACCAATCAAAAAGATGGGTCTAGTTCGGCAACTCTCCGGTGGGGCGGCGCGGCGGACGCCGAAAAAAGCGAAATCAGAAATATCGCTCCACTGGCAATTTCCCTACTCATCTCTGGTTCAATCACGTAGTTTAAAGATATATATATATATACATCGCTTTAGGGTGACACGACAATATAGATTGTAGCCAAGCAACTAGTATTTTACACCATCTTAAGGTTATACAATGCAATACCGACTGGGCTATCGTGATTGAGATTTTGCTCGCACTCACGCGACGACTCAGTCGGTATAGCAAATCACCTTAAGAGGGTAAGTGAGACCTATTCGGTCGGTAATCAGTACCGCCGACAAATTTTTCCGAACACTCTCAACAGTTTCTGGATTTTTAAAAAGTCACGCGTCATTCGTCTCTCAATTTTGCTTTTCTTATTTCCAAAAAGTCTAAAACTCACTCGAGCCTAAAACGACGCGAACACGACGTGTATTATGAGTGCGAGAGAGAGAGAGCCAGAAATTATCCTCCGATGCTCTTGCTCTCCGACAAGTATATCCGTCAGATAAAAGACGAGCCGTTTACCCTTCGGAATCGGCAAAGAAAATCCTTATTCCTCGTGTCTGTTTATCCCGCATGATATGACCCTTGGTCAAGAGAAATGACGTCAAATCTAAAAAACCGATCATCTCCGCACTCGAATCGACGGTATTTCGTGCGTCTGCCATTTCTTCTGCAATCTTTATACAGAGAAGCTCTACTTCAGTTTGAATCTTGAAACCTCAAGTTATTTTCCAGTATCTTTAGACGTATTATTTTTTTGACTTATGCGTCCATCGTATGGAACAAAAATTTCGTATCGTATATTCATTATATATGTTACAACATTTATATATATATATATATATGTATATACTTATTTATAAAATATATCTACTTATGATATATTTGGCAGATATAAAAGATACAGGATATACATTTATATCTGTATTCATACTTTTGCCGTTACATAGAACGTATATAAATGATATATACTCGACTCTTGTGGGAAAATTAATAGAATGAGTGGTGAAAATTATTCAAGTGCCAATTACTCATTACTTTATTTGCAAAAAGCCGGGTCCACGGCTAATCGTATTTGTCGAATGATGAAATTAATGGAAACCTCTAAATAATAGCGATTCGATAAAAAAAATCATTGTGAGAATTTTTGCACAAAGATTTCTAATTTACATACATCAATAATGACGTTTAGTGCATTCAATCATTATGAAAGACTTAGTTATTTGAATAACTCTTATTTACGGTATATCGTAACACTTTCTTTCTTTGGTTTTCCGGGTTCTTCAGTATAAAACACAGACAGTTGGTGGCTGTCGAAAGTTTGCGGATGAACGTCAAGCGCATAAAAAATAATTGGACATGAAAATTGGCTCGTACGTCGCGAGTATTAACGTTACTTTAACTTAAAATATCATTGGACAGTACCGAACCGTGTAGCGCAATGAGCTTTGATA
This sequence comes from Ephialtes manifestator, assembly GCA_963970395.1. NCBI lineage: Eukaryota > Metazoa > Arthropoda > Insecta > Hymenoptera > Ichneumonidae > Ephialtes > Ephialtes manifestator. Next base: position 7,772,413 of record OZ019969.1, on the reverse strand, counting down.
GACGCTTTCCTTTGATATTATTCTCAAGTGTATATTCTTTTGTTTGGCTCTCATATTTGTTCCTCGGTCTGGCACTCCAATTGGATGAAACGACGTTGCGACGACAGCGGCGGCGGCGGCTGTTGGCTCGAAGAACGCACAGTAGTCTCTGTATTCCGGAAGCTTGCACTTCTCACTGGTACACCGTGGCTGCTACCGTTCGTTTTCCGTCGAACACTAACGTACGTCGTGCACGTATTCATTCGTCGTAGAACCGAGTGGTTCGTACCCTCCTGCATTCCTGCAACATTACAATTTTATTATTTCACTTTTATCCAACAAGCGGAATAAAATAAACAGAAAGTAACAGTTTTTTAATCGAAACTCGAGATCCCGAATTGTTTAGAAAATATTTCATTTTCCTAATTCTTTACTCATATAATGTACAAAATTTTCCAATTCCACTTGCCCATTAGCAGCAATTTTATTGTAAACTCAAACTTGTATCGATAACGCTTTGCAGGTCCGGATGCGAGAATTTTCGTACGTGAGTTTAAAAAATTACTCCGTCACTTTGCAAAAGATGCAGACAGTATTGGGTAACGATACTACGTCTTTATAGACACATTACCCAACTTGGCTATAAGCACTCTTAAGAGGCAGTAATACTCCCCTCCCCCCCCGCAGATTTTTTCAAAGCTATTTTCTCCTGAACAGTACAGCAGATAGGGTCCGTATTTTGAGGCGACACGCGGAAGTATCGTAGAACTGGGCTAAGCTTCTGGCTCCTAAATCGGTTCAGTCGTTTTTTTATGAAAATTAAAAAACAAATAGTGCGAGAGAGCCAGACCTATAGGCGTTTAACATTGGGAGAAGAAATTCTCACCGGTGTATCATTGCCTCTTCAGAGGCAGTGATACACCGGTGGGGGAAGTATCATTGCCTCTTAAGAGGCAGTAATACACCGGTGGGGGAAGTATCACTGCCTCTTAAGAGGCAGTGATACTTCCTCCACCACTCCTCAAAATTTCGAAACCTATTTTCTCTCAAAAAACAACACAGATAGGGTCCGTATTTTGAGGGAATACGCGCAAGGATCGTAGAATTGGGCTAAGCTTCTGGCTTCTCAATCGACTGAGTCGTTTTTTTATGAGAATTAAAAGAAAAATAGTGCGAGTGAGACAGAGCTATGTGCGAGAGAGACACACCTATAGGCGTTTAACATTGGGCGAAGAAATTCCAGCCGGTGTATCATTGCCTCTTAAGGAGGTTCGTCAGTACGTGCGGGAGGTGAGGACTGCGAGCGGTAGTCCTATGCTTATACACGGGCCTATTTCACGATAGCCAACGGCATAAATGATGCATCTTGATTCGGAGAATTGTCAAATTGGGACGGATAATGTAATTTCAAACGGATATATAAATGTTTTTTAGCAGTATAAAGTTAATCGATATAAGTTTATAATGCTCAAACATATAGAAATTAGAATTTGTAGTATCGCGAATTTGTGGAGAAGTGCGGCAACAAGGTCCGTATTTTATGCGGTTGCCTACCATGAGTGTCATGGTGGCGACTACCAGCTGACTACCAACAGTCCAGCAGTTATGCTTTTGCAATCATGGCAGGTCGACGTTACAGGTGGAAAGGGAAGCTTATTAGCGAAAAGTGCTATAAGCATATGTTAAAACGAGTATAAAACGGAAAGGATAGGAAAAAAATGAATCGAATATTCGATTTTCGCTCAACCACGTCTCGTTTATCGATATAAGATCGTCTGAATCGCGCGCTTGTCGCGCTGAGCCTAGCCTAACTCTCAACTCTCCAATGTTGCCGTACTTCCTGCCTGTTATATCAGCAAGCTGCAAGCAACTGCGATAGTCATGCTTTCATTCAATAATTCTCATGAACAAAGTAGACAATCAGTCTGATTTTTTAGTGGTATTTACCCAAACTATAACTACAGTGAAATAACAAGATTTGCATTTTTTCTCTGCATTTTTCTCTGAGTTATAAAGCGATGGAGCTGTCATGTCATAAGAGCCCATATTAAACAGTATGCAAAAAATACTTTAATTTTATGTGAATGGTGTAGGTAAAAATTCCCAAATAATTCAGGTACATTCAGCACAAAGTATCGACTATGCGATAATATTTTCAGATTTTTCTCTACATTTTTATATTTCTGATGAACCTCCTTAAAGATTTTCCTTTTTGCCACACAAATAACTATCGTATTTTACTCGAGTCCTATTTATGACATATATCTAGCATTTGACAAATTTTGTTATTTTCACTAGCGGACAAGAGAGTTATCGCGCAGCTACGCGTGTAGACTTGTTTATCACTGTGGAAGCCTTCGGTGCTAGGTCGGCCGTACCGGAATAAAGTAGACGAATTGGGGGAGTATGGGAAAGAATAAGCGACGAGCGAAAAGTATGATGGAGAATTATTCCATATTATATGTGTTACGGGGTGGTTACGGGGAGTGTCGAAAATGCCGAAGGGAATACAAGTATATGATTCGAGTTGCCGACGTCATAGTAAGGCTCCTTTGTCTTTTTATGTCAACGAAACAATAAATTTCTAATGGTGTTTATCCAGTGAGCGTCAAAAGAAATTGGATTGTTACAACACTCGGGAGAGAAGAGTACTTGATCGTTTACTCGCGTTTCTCGCGCGGCTCTTATCCGCGAAAGAGTGTCATACGGCGTAGTATCACTGGATTATGTTGGTGTTGATATCGGGGGCGTGTTCGCCAGTTTGCGGCTCTTGTATTTTATGACTTTTTCTTATCCGACTACGGCAGCGACAAATAACGTGCTTTGTGATCGTAACATCTAGTGGGCTACCGATTGCCCGAGTACTCTCGTAATCGCACCCCCTAGCTCCTACGCTATACGACTCTATTTTTTCCAGGCTAATCTATTACGCACAATTTTTCTTCCCATTAAGGGAAGCTTTGTTTTCGTGAAAATTTTTTTTTTACAGATTTTCATCTCATGATGCCCAAAATGCTCTAAAACGTCGAGAAAAATGATTTGTACGAAATGTTTGTATGTGTGTGTGTGTGTGTGTGTGTGTCGGATTCTTGTTACCACGATAGCCTACGCAATTTTCAAGATATCGCTGTGGAATTTGGTATACATATATAGTATGGGAAGACAAAGGCTAAGTTCAAATTTGGCACGAATACGTTGAGTGGTTCCAAAATTATGACAATTTGAATTTTTTTAGAAAATCACTTATCACGCTCTTACTTTCACATTTTTAAAGATATTTGGCTCAGGTTTGGTCTACGAATGGACTATCATAGGCTGATTAGGGGATATTGTGCCTCGCGCGCTCGCAAAACCTCGGTTGCATATCAATAATATTTTTTTTTACAATCTATCGCCGCAACTTGATACCACTCACTCGAAATTCTACGGCCAATTTGAGTTTAAAACAAATTGTAGTTTTCAAAAAGCAAAGACCTTATCGAAAAGAAGAGAAAACATCGACCACGACTATGTACTGGGAGGCAGTCGACTTCACAGAGTAGATGTAATGAAGGATCTCGGGGTACTAGTTGACAGCAAGCTCAGCTTCATACCTCACATCGAGGTTGTAGCAAGAAGAGCACTCCGAACACTTGGATTTATTAGTCGATTTACAACGGACTTTCGAAGGGTAGAGACTCTGAGGATGTTGTACATGACGCTTGTAAGGCCTATCCTAACTTACGCATCCGAGATTTGGAATCCCTGCTTTGCTGTGCACTCCCATAAACTTAAGAGGGTACAACACAAGTTCATCCGGATGGCTGCGTACAAGATGGGACAACTAATGCAGCAGCGAGACCACGACTACTCACAAAAGGCGACAGCACTCTGTATTCCGAGTCTCGATTCACTGAGGAAGCTAAACGGCCAGATATTCTTATACAAGATCGTGACAGGCAAGGTCGATTGTCGTTACTTAAGGAGGTTCATCAGAAATATAAAAATGTAGAGAAAAATCTGAAAATATTATCGCATAGTCGATACTTTGTGCTGAATGTACCTGAATTATTTGGGAATTTTTACCTACACCATTCACATAAAATTAAAGTATTTTTTGCATACTATTTAACATGGGCTCTTATGACATGACAGCCCCATCGCTTTATAACTCGGAGAAAAATACAGAGAAAAAATGCAAACCTTGTTATTTCACTGTAGTTATAGTTTGGGTAAATACCACTAAAAAATCAGACTGATTGTCTACTTTGTTCCTGAGAATTATTGAATGAAAGCACGACTTTGGCAGTTGTTTGCAGCTTGCCGATATAACAGGCAGGAAGTACGGCAACATTGGAGAGTTGAGAGTTAGGCTAAGCTCAGCGCCACAGGCGCGCGATTCAGATGATCTTATATCGATAAACGAGACGTGGTTGAGCGAAAATCGAATATTCGATTCATTTTTTTCCTATCCTTTCCGTTTTGTACTCGTTTTAACATATGCTTATAACACTTTTCACTAATAAGCTTCCCTTTCCACCTGTAACGTCGACCTGCCATGATTGCAAAAGCATAACTGCTGAACTGCTGGTTGTCAGCTGGTAGTCGCCACCATGACACTCATGGTAGGCAACCGCATAAAATACGGACCTTGTTGCCGCACTTCTCCACAAATTCGCGATACTACAAATTCCAATTTCTGTATGTTTGAGCATTATAAACTTATATCGATTAACTTTATACTGCTAAAAAACATTTATATATCCGTTTGAAATTACATTATCCGTCCCAATTTGACAATTCTCCGAATCAAGATACATCATTTATGCCGTTGGCTATCGTGAAATAGGCCCGTGTATAAGCATAGGACTACCGCTCGCAGTCCTCCTTACCTCCCGCACGTACTGACGAACCTCCTTAAGCCAACAGTTTCGTATGTAGTCCAAGCAATAGAGGATTTATTCGTGACAAAAATCTTATCAGCAAGCCGCCTTTGCCATTCTACGAAGAAAGGTCTATAGTATTATAGTGTCATGTTTTGGACACGCAAATCTGCCCGATTTATTTGTTATAAACAATTTAAACGAAAAAATCGTGTTTTTTTTTAGTTTTTCGTTCACTACATGAACACTAATAGAGTTATCTTAATGGTGTCAACAGACAAATTGTAGATGATAAAAATGCGAACAAAATGAACTTTTGTGCGTCCCGATCGGATAATTAGAAATGGAGAAAACTCGTGAAAACCCGGAAAATTAAGCGCTTTTTGAAAAATTCATATCTCCTCCGTTTTTTAACTTGTAAGGTTGGGCCTTTGGGAACAAGTACTAATTCGTATGCACTTTATGTGTGCCAAAAATAGGATCTATGCCATTATTAGTTTCGGCGTAATTGCGATTTCTGTTTTTTATTGCCATATATTGCAGCGTGTCTGAATGCCCCGCAGGTGGTCCGATATCATTTTTTTTAACGGATTTAAAAAATTCACGTTTAGTACAATAAAATGTTAATCTTCATTTTGCGCTAAAAAGCTAAAAAGTAGCCTATTTTTGCGAGTGAACATGCCACTGAGCGGCCGAGCGCGCGAAAGTGGTTGCGTAGTGGGGGAGCACGGGAGCCGAGGAGAAGCGCATATATATAGTAATACAAGCGCAATAGCAGCATGATTTTCAATATTTTGTAAAATCCGAGTCCAGAATCGGTTTCCTCGTGTTCAGTTAGACAAAAAAAAAGGTAATAAAATAGCTCCGGTAGTTGCTGAGATATTAAATGTTAAAATTATAAGTTGCGCGCCGAGCGCTTGTATTACTATATATATGCGCTTCTCCTCGGCTCCCGTGCTCCTCCACTACGTGACCACTTTCGCGCGCTCGGCCGCTCAGTGGCATGTTCACTCGCAAAAATAGGCTACTTTTTAGCTTTTTAGCGCAAAATGAAGATGAACATTTAATTCTACTAAACATGAATTTTTTAAATCCGAAAAAAAAAATAATATCGGACCACCTCCGGGGCATTCAGACACGCTGCAATATATGGCAATAAAAAACAAAAATCGCAGCTACGCCGAAACTAATAATGGCATAGATCCTATTTTTGGCACAAATAAAGTGCATACGAATTAGTACTTGTTCCCAAAGACCCAACCTTACAAGTTGAAAAACGGAGGAGATATGAATTTTTCAAAAAGCGCTTAATTTTCCGGGTTTTCACGAGTTTTCTCCATTTCTAATTATCCGATCGGGACGCACAAAAGTTCATTTTGTTCGCATTTTTATTATCTACAATTTGTCTGTTGACACCATTAAGATAACTCTATTAGTGTTCATGTAGTGAACGAAAAACTAAAAAAAAACACGATTTTTTCGTTTAAATTGTTTATAACAAATAAATCGGGGAGATTTGCGTGTCCAAAACATGACACTATAATACTATAGACCTTTCTTCGTATAATGGCAAAGGTGGCTTGCTGATAAGATTTTTGTCAAAAAATCGGTAAATTTTTGCTCTATTGCTTGGGCTAATGCGAGTACCACCGGACAGGGCGCTCAGGAGGGTGCCAACGTTTGAAGTTCCGACTGTGACAACCACCGTCGCTGCTACATCGGGTGTCTATCGCATCGTAAACCAGGCCAACAGTCTGGACCGTGAAGTGTTCTTTCTCAGAAACATTCAAAACTTTAAAACAGTGGTATCAAATCGAATACTCCGATACGAATAGTAAAAATCTAGTCAACAACTAACCATCCCCTACAAATAACTATTTTTCTATTCTTTATGCACATAGTGCGAAATGTTATATATTTTGTTTCTTTATTAAAACTAAAAATGTAAATTTATATATCTATTTTTACACGGAGCTACTACTACTATAAATGGAATGTAAAAGGGATTAATTTCCCGTCTACCAATAAATAAATAAATAAATTTTGAAATTCTGAAATTTTTTGGAAATTTTGAAAAGAAAAACAAAGTTCTCAGGAAAGCTAGAAATTAACGGGGAAGCAACGTGAAAATTTCAATTGTCAGCTTTTTTGTCTAAATTTTGTGCACCCTCTACTTGAAGATCTTGAAGTATTTTTTCGCCCTATTTTATATTCTAAAAAATTATTTGAAATTTCGCACAATAATATTTTATATCGTCGTCGTCCAGTTTCGATTAGATTAGTAATTAATTAGGATAATAATTGAAGGAAATAATAATCGGAAATTGGGAAAAAAGTGGTACGTAACACGTACATCGCACTGTAAAATTCGTCCTACGATTTATTTCACGCTTAGGCGTTCGTTCCTGTGGCCATTAAGTAACCGTTATTCATTCATATTAGCGCACGGAAAAGTCGACTGCTTCTGGGGCTAAAGCTTCTCATCAAAATCCACGAGCACAAAAGTTTTTGTACTGTATTTGATGAAAATCCTTTTAGAGGTAGATTTTACGACAATGGGAAACGTTGCAACTTTAACGAAAGCTAGTAATCCAATACAATTTTCAATACCGAATGCCGAGATCATGTTGCCAAATGATTTGTATCGATGACATTTTTCAGGCCTCGAAGAAAAAAACTGTCGAAAATATGCAAGAATATTAGCTTGAAATATTTTAAAAAGTTGCACCATTCGACGTTGCTGTTGGCTCATTTTTTAGTTGGCAGTACGTAAAGCTTTCTCTATGATGAAGCCAAACGTTAAGCACTGTACTTTTCGATAGAGGAGTTTGTGTGAATTACGGTGAAAAAAATGTGGAAGCAATGCGCAAACTTGTACATTACAACTTTTGTTCGCGTGTTAGTGTAGGCGAATTCAGGCCGTGCAATGAGTACCGGCTGTATATTTTGCCCGAGTAAAAAATTTAAAGCTTCGTGGTCCTAGCGGATTCGAAGAGTCTGTGAATAACTGAAAACAACAACAACAACAACAACGACACAACAACAAAATCGAAAAATTACGTAGAATCAACTTGACAAACGTAATTTAATATATATGTACCTCCTCAAACGGAGCCTCGGGGCTATTATCCAGAGGGGACAAGTTTTAATATCTTGTTGATGACAATCCCAGATTGACAACAGGCACAAAGCGCGTTTTTACTCTTTTGTGAGCCTTTTATTACTGCGAAATTTTCCACAAGGTATATTTCTATGCTTTCATCTCGAGGAACAACTTACACGTTCCATTGGATTTTAATTTAACGTTTAATTGGCCTTTCGGGATATATGGTCGAGAAAGATTTTGAAAAATCACCGACACAAATTGTCTATAAAATTGCTGGTCGATGGATGAAAATGTTTTGTTTACGATGAAAGTGTGTCAGATGTGGATTTATTAGTACCAATGGAGCGACGTTATTTTTAGATGGAAACGTTTATTTTATCTGTTACCTGTCAGGGCAATTCCAGCGATGCTCGTGTTGTAAATAGCCTGCCTTCGATCGGGAAGAATTCTCCGAATGCAAGGTATTCGTCCAAGAGCTGTTATAAATCCCGAGCGAAAACGTGCGTTCATCCAGCAATATATGACCGGATTGTAGCACGAATGGGACATGGACAGCCAGTGAAGGGCGGGCCACGCAAATGGCAATCCCTTCCAATTATGTAATCCCTCATTGTTGTCCAATACCAGCTTAATTAACAACAGAGAAGAATACATTGTAATTAACTTAACTTTATTGATTTAACGTTGCATTACGGTACATCCGAATTTTAAAGATTAATTATTATCACCTTTTCTCGATATCTTAAGAATTTCTAAAAACAACGATAATCTCCATGTTGAATATATACATGGATAGACTGATGACGTGACCAGAGCGGACCAACGAAAAAACGTTCATATATCCTTCTCTAAAAAGTATGTTGCGAGATTTTATCGAATTGCGAGTTGGTCCATTGTTGTCACGTTATTCGCGCTGTGATTGGTTCAAATTGGCGCGAGATCAGATCGAGACCGAGTTCGTGTTTAACACGTTTGACAGTTGCAATTCTAACAGTTTTGTCAAGCATATTGGGCGCGCGAGGTTTGAATTCCCAAGTTGGTTGACTTTACAATATTTCGGGGTTTCCGGATTATGTGTTAATTGCGAATATTAAACTAGGCTTAAGATGTTGAACGACAAAGTGCGACGTAGTCTCTATGGCAGCAACAAAACCAGGCGTACGCGGAGTCACTACATGCGGATCAACAGAACAATCGTGAATAAGATGATAAGCGAAGAGATCGGGGAGAATTGAAATTCTGCAGTCAAGTAAATCAGACCTCTTTGTTCACTGTTACTTTTAGCAAAATCCATGCCAGGTTTCCAGAATTGGAAATCCTGTATTTGTTTCATTGAGCAAAGAGGTCGTACGGCGTTACTAAAAATGTAAAGCCCCATATAATGACGGGACTTTACATTTTTTTCTAAAGTCTGGAAATGCTCCAGACCTCGCAAATTTGAAGTTATCAAGGTAAATACTAATTTATAATTGAAAGAATGTCAAAGGACAATTGGTAATCAATTTGAGTCAAATCTATAAAGAGTTTCCGATTCGATAAGATTTGGAATTATTGGAAAAATTTGTTAGATCTCTTAATTTTTGGGAATTCTGATTATATTTATTAAATAAGATCACTGCATTGACACACGATCGCAGCTCGCGCGCGCAGCGCGGGTAAGTTTTCAAGTATTATATAACTGTCATATTGAATTCCCAAGGTCTTTTAATTTCATTAAAAGAAAAAGTGCTCCAAAGAGAAATCAAACGTGACGCGAACGCGCGACACCCACGGGTAAAAATGGGCAATGAAATGCGAAAAAATACAGAAATTGAGGTGCATCACGGAGGGATTGATTCTTCACAAGTCGCACCCGTCGCACACGTTGCCGGCTCACATTGTACCTATCATGTATAATAACAATAGTAATAAACCCGAGTAGAAATTTCATTAGGGATGCCTGCTGTCACACGAGGTCCAGATCAGTTTTAGATACGGTAAGCTTATTTGGGGCCGCCGTAAGTTCACCTGATCAGGTCCTTGTAAGGCCGAGATATAGCATTCTACCTTAAAAATGCCGCCTTTCCACCGGATCAGGCCCATGTCAGGCTTTACATACGGTACCCTCATATAGATATGCCATTCATCGACCTTATCCGTTTCGCATAAGGTCTTTCTGTGGCATTTGGACCAAGATTTTGCCCAATTTACCTTTACTTTCCCTGGTCAGATCCCCATACAGTCTTCGTATGGCATAGTTTTTTTAAAATATGCCGTAAATTTACATTATCAGGTTCGTGTAAGGGCCAGATACGGCATTCGTTAAAAACATTAGAAAATTATTGTTATGCAAAATCAATCTTTTCAGCACCTTGCGTGTGCTGGATTTTTTCACATCTTTATCCAATCGAGAAGTATTCGAAATTTTCGCTGAAACTCACGTTTTACGGGACCGTACCGCTAGAATTACTTTGAAATCTATCCAGGTACTGACCGTCAAACGCCAGTATCTGGATGAGTAACCGCCCCATCATGTTTGAATTTTGAATATTTCGGTCGTAGTCACAATAAATGGATGTACAGTCTTGACGTGTTTTCATTTTAAGTATACTTCAAATAGACAATAAATATATAAACTTTCTAAGATGTCAATGGCCGAGTGAGCTAAGGCGCAGAACTGTCACCCAGAGGATCAAGGTTCGATTCCCACCAACGGCAAATAAATTTACATGTGTTTTTTTCAGCAATTAATATGTACTGAAAACTAAATAAGCTCGAATATCCAATAGAAAGTGCAAAATAAATCGAATTCGATGAACGCAGAAAATTATTTTGTAATTTATTTGCCGTTTTTATAAGTAGGGGCTTAGTAGGGCAGCCTCTATCCGGCCCTTATCTGGAAAACTTAATCTGGCCCTGATCATGCGCTGCGTTACTTTCCTGCAAGGCTCGTATAAGGTTGCCAGGCAAGGGTCTTAGATTTAAATCCGGCTACCACGCTAGGACCTGATATTCCCCGTAGCTGAATTTCTACTCGGGTAGTCCCGCGTAGAAATTTCATCAGGCATGCCTGCTGTCACACGAGGTCCAGATCAGTTTTAGATACGGTAAGCTTATTTGGGGCCGCCGTAAATTCACCTGCTCAGGTCCATGTAAGGCTGAGATATGGCATTCGTACTTAATAATGCCGTCTTTTCACCGGATCAGACTGATGTCAGGCTAGATATGGTAATCTTATTTAGGGGTCGTCGTAAGTTCACCTGATCGGGTCCCTGTAAGGCCGAGATATGGCATTCTACCTTAAAAATGCCGCCTTTCCACCGGATCAGGCCCATGTCAGGCTTTACATACGGTAACCTCATATAGATATGCCATTCATCGACCTTATCCGTTTCGCATAAGGTCTTTCTGTGGCATTTGGACCAAGATTTTGCCCAATTTACCTTTACTTTCCCTGGTCAGATCCGCATACGGTCTTCGTATGGCATAGTTTTTTTTAAATATGCCGTAAATTTACATTATCAGGTTCGTGTAAGGGCTAGATACGGCATTCGTTAAAAACATTAAAAAATTATTGTTATGCAAAATCAATCTTTTCAGCACCTTGCGTGTGCTGGATTTTTTCACATCTTTATCCAATCGAGAAGTATTCGAAATTTTCGCTGAAACTCACGTTTTACGGGACCGTACCGCTAGAATTACTTTGAAATCTATCCAGGTACTGACCGTCAAACGCCAGTATCTGGATGAGTAACCGCCCCATCATGTTTGAATTTTGAATATTTCGGTCGTAGTCACAATAAATGGATGTACAGTCTTGACGTGTTTTCATTTTAAGTATACTTCAAATAGACAATAAATATATAAACTTTCTAAGATGTCAATGGCCGAGTGAGCTAAGGCGCAGAACTGTCACCCAGAGGATCAAGGTTCGATTCCCACCAACGGCAAATAAATTTACATGTGTTTTTTTCAGCAATTAATATGTACTGAAAACTAAATAAGCTCGAATATCCAATAGAAAGTGCAAAATAAATCGAATTCGATGAACGCAGAAAATTATTTTGTAATTTATTTACCGTTTTTATAAGTACGGGCTTAGTAGGGCAGCTTCTATCCGGCCCTTATCTGGAAAACATAATCTGGCCCTGATCATGCGCTGCGTTACTTTCGTGTAAGGCCCGTATAAGGTTGCCAGGCAGGGGCCTTAGATTTAAATCCGGCTACCACGCTAGGGCCTGGTATTCCCCGTAGCTGATTTTCTACTCGGGAGTATTCTCTCGTGGATCCATGATGGACTGTTGTCATGAATAATTTACTTGCTATCATATTTATTCGATATGATAACAAAATGTATGCATTGTATAAAGATGCTCTAGTACCGGCTCTTGGTTGCTCACTACTTGTTTCTCTCCACCACTTAGTCTTTTTATCAAGAGTCTATCGATCTGCAAGATAGAGGAAAAGGAGAAAGAAAAGCTTTCAACAAGATCCGTCGTTGCCAATATTGCTAATCGAAAGAACCGTGAGTGCCAAAGAAAAACGCTGCGAAGCTCAACGAAATACAGAAGGCAGAGAGAACGAGAGAGATAGAGAGAGAGAGAGAGAGACTCGATGCAATGAAAACAACATTACTTCCGATCTGTTTGCGCGGGTTTCACCAACGGCGGCGGGGTTGACTCAAGAGGAACGGTAAACGCGGCAGCACTGTCGGACGTCCGAGGCTCTCAACAAAGCAATGCATTCTGTTTCCTAGTTCATCTTTCTGGTCCTCATGCGACAAGCGAACCCTCCTCATATCACACAAGTGCTGACAGTTCTTGATGTGCTTTTTATTCGGAAGGGCTGCCCGTATACGTCACTACGTTATTAGTCTATGAATCGCTTCGTAAATTGCGCTGTCTGCGTAATATTCGTTATACCGTCGTGGAAAAAAATACTATGGAAATGACTCACTGACGAAAGCGCCAAGTCATAGGTTGAGATCAAAGTGGGATATTTATTCTCATAAGTATTCGTGCGTCGTCTTCTCGTCGGCGTAGGCCCGGCCCGGCTCGGCCCGACTAAGTAAAGCCCGTAATGCTAGTTTTTCTTTCTCTCCTTCTCCTTATCACCGCATTCCTCTGGAACCTATCGACATACATTTTTTCACGCGTCTACGTGTTTTGGAATTTAATAAAACGTTAATCAAGCGGTCAAATAAGATAGAAATTTCAAAAAAAAAATCAAGGAAAAGTTTATACGGCTGTTCTACAGTCAACTCATTAAGTTACTAAAAGTAAACTCCACATTGTTATTTGTACATATGAAACATATGAGAAAATGTATGTTGTATATATGAAAGTTCGATAACTAAAAATATGTCACACACTTTTTGATTTATTTATATATTGACACGAGCCAAGAATGAAACCTCACTTTTATCTATAGTTTGGTGGGCTAAAGTATAGCATGGGGAGGGTTAAGAAAATGGTTACGAAAGGCCAAAATGAATGAACGCTAAAGACGACGGTTGAGCGGTACATAAGCCAGCCCCAAGTATCATGTATTCCCATTATTGCTTCCTCATAGAGGAAGCTTTGTTTTCATGAAAATTTTTTTTTCGAGATTTTCATGTCAGTACACTCAGAATGGGCCAAAACGCCGAGAAAAGTGATTTAGAAAAAATGTCTGTATGTGTGTATGTGTGTATGTGTGTGTGTGTGTGTGTGTGTGTGTGTGTGCGTGCGTGCGTGCGTGCGTGCGTGCGTGCGTGCGTGCGTGCGTGCGTGCGTGCGTGCGTGCGTGCGTGCGTGCGTGCGTGCGTGCGTGCGTGCGTGCGTGCGTGCGTGCGTGCGTGCGTGCGTGCGTGCGTGCGTGCGTGCGTGCGTGCGTGCGTGCGTGCGTGCGTGCGTGCGTGCGTGCGTGCGTGCGTGCGTGCGTGCGTGCGTGTGTGTGTGTGTGTGTGCGTGCGTGTGTGTGTGTGTGTGTGTGTGTGTGTGTGTGTGTGTGTGTGTGTGTGTGTGTGTGTGTGTGTTACACGACCGAAAAATGTAAACCTTTATAACTCGGGAATGCCTTGAGATATCAAGCTGAAATTTGGACCATAGATAGAGGGATCAAGCCTTATCGTTCATACACATTTTTGTTAAAATCCACTTCATCGTTAAATTATTACGCATTTTTTAATTTTTTGAAAAATGTCTGTTTACGCGATAACTCTTTCAATTTTCGAGATATTGATCTTAAAATTGGTATGAATTTGAGCTTTCATACGCCAGTGAAACACTATTGAATTTGGTTAAGATCGGTTGAACCGTTAAAATTTTATGATGTTTTGAATTTTTCAAAAAATTGACATTATCGCTCTATTGTAACTTTTGCAAAACTTAAGATAGCAAGCTCAAATTTTGTATATAAATGAAACAATATTCAGCCATTATATATGTATAATTTAGTGACGAACGGTATGAAATTTTTGATTTTATGGAATGGTGAATTATTTTTAAAAATATACATTATCACATTCACTTTCGGAAACGCTCTAATAATCACGAAATAACGTAATAACGAAATAGAAAAAGCGAATTCACAACATGTCCATTTATTTAATGAAAACAAGGATGCAAAGTAGAACCTTGCACATTGCTTCCTCATTATTTTTCGCGTTTTACAAAGCTTCCTCTATGAGGAAGCCAAAAAGTGAATAACATACTTTCTCATAGAGGTACCCAGATAGAAAAACGTGCCGCACGGCGTGTCGACAAAAATGCGCCATGTACTGCAGCATTAAGCTGCATTATTAACGACACGACGTGCTTAACGGCACGAATGCCGCCACCTTGCCTGCAAAATTCCGACACGCTGTGCACCGCCGAATGACGCCAACGCGTGTCGGAATTTTGCAGGCATACTACCGGCATCAGGACGCCGTGCCGTTAATAATGCAGCTTAATGCTGCAGTACATAGCGCATTTTTGTCGACACGCGTGTCGTTTTATGCCGCTATCGTGTCGTCAATCTGCCGTAACATTTCTATCTGGGTAGCTTTGTAAGAAGCGAAAAATAATGAGGAAGCAATGTGCAAGGTTATACTTTGCATCCTTTTTTAAACATACTTTCATGGCTGAAAGACTTTGCTAGATTTAGAAGCTGCGATGCCGACAAATCGCGAAATTGCTTCCATACTTGTTAAAATTTACTTGATGACAATCGATTTCTTCTTATCTATCGCTTAATGTCTTGCGAATACTTGATGGTATTTTATCCTCTATTATTCCATCTTAAATAATTCCCGTAGGTCTCTATATTGCCTATCGGTCCATAGAATCCGCTTGTTAAAAATAAAATAGGCTTCAATATTCCATTGAGCTCTGTTTCCTTTAAAAGCTACGAAAAAACTCCATTGTTCCGCACCATTGCTGCAGGCCGCCGCCGTCGCCGCCGCCGCGTTCTTCTATGTCTATCTTTTACCTCATCTTCTTGGTAAACGTTCTTAGAAGAAATCGGTACTTGTAGAAAAACTAAGCGGTGAACAGAGGCTGGTGCTCGGGGCTCCGTGTAAACATATACGTATATGTACCTAGCACTGCCCGCCTCACGTATTTCATATCTCTAATTCAAATAGCTCACTTCAGCAGGCTCGCACATCGACTATATCTCACCGACACAACCCAATCGCTCAAATTCAAAATTAATTTAAAATATTTATGTAATTAAAAGTTGAGATTCCAAAATTTACAGCAAAATCTGCAGCGTTTACAGATGCTTTTCGAAAAATTAAAAGCACCCGTATGGAAATATATGTATGTGGAATATATGCTAAAAATATATGCAACATATATTTTATATGGGTGGCATATATGTCGCCAAAATGTTGTATAATTATTATATATCTCGCATATATGTCACGAATGTATTGTACATATATGTTCAATATATGTCGCCTAACTGTAAAATATATGTAACAACCAAATCTTATATAATACGCATGTATTATGCAAATATTTCGTTAATATATGAAACATATATTGTAAAATATATATTCCTGGACTACAAAATATATTTCAAAAATAAGAAATATATAATTTATGTATGCTATGCATTGTATATCGAATGTATGATGTATGAATGTCCCGTATATCTAACTTGACTGCAAAATATATTTTAAACATCAGTGTCATATATTTCCGAGTAACGACTGAGATGGGTGACCGTCCATACCCAAATTTTTCTAAGTTCCTCGAGGGTCAGTACATGGATAGGTGACCGACCCGCGACTAAATTTTTCAGTATCCCTCAAAGCTCATTGCATTTTGATCCTTCAGGATAATCGGCCCACGGTGTTTGCATTTTGAATATTTCTGTCTCAATAATATAAATGAATGTAGTCTTGACGTCTTTTTACTTTTAATATACTTCAAATAGAGAATGAAAATATCAGTCTTTCAAGATATCAATAGCCGAGTGAGCTAAAGCACCCATTAGACACACTGTTAAAAAAATCTGTATTAAAATTAATACAAAAGTGTTGGAAGTTTTTTTGCAGATACCGTATATGAAATTTTGTATACATGTGTATTTGAAAAATCATAACATTTAGAGGAATATTAAAATTCAACGTTATTAAGATTTCATGTCAATATGACCATATGCATAAACTGTGCATTAAATTTCATAAACATGTATGATGAATTTTCATATGAGCGGTATCTGAAAACTCACGCACATATGTGTTGGAAATTTATAGTGGACATAAAAACAATTTTAAAAAATAGAAATATTATTGGGACATTATTTTTTCAAACAAATTATGTCATCAGAAATTGTTGGGTATTGGTTTTCGCCACAGAAAATTTTTCGCTTACACTGGGGTTTGAACCTACGACCTACCTACCTAAGTACCTAACAACGCACGCACGCTACCAACTACGCTATCAACGACTTAGTAATTTTGGATATCTAAATGGCATAAGAGTTGTATAACTATTATTCTCTCAAGCGTTCTTATAATTGACATAAAAAATATTCAATTGATTGCAATCAAAGCACGAAGTGGGTTGGAAATATTTTCAAGTGAACATAATTTTTGGACGAACGGAATCATTTTCTCACAAGGAAGCTCAGGTATCCGGATTTTCGAAAAAATTATATCCACAGACGTGTGAAGTTCTAGCAACAAACATAAATCAAACATAAATTTGCCGCAATAGCAGCGCGAGATGCTCCAGTGTTTAAAAAAAATCGATTTTGGAAATCTCGAGTAACTTATCAGAAGTCGATGCTAGGTAATAAGTGTTAGCGACCTAGTGCGGGTTTTTTTTCGTTATTGAAAAATGTGTATTAAATTTCAAATCAGTCACTAAAAATCCAAAAAATTCATGTTGATTTTCATGTACTAATATAATAATGATTGATTTAGTAATCATGTGTTATAATTTTATATCACCGGATTGACTATATTAATGTTTATTTTCTATACCGAGTTTTGTAAATTTCTCACACGTTTGTGTCGCAAAAACACAAACATTTTGCAAAAAGTAGTACACCTATGTGGACAAAACTGCAAATACTTTGACGGGTATTTTTCAACATTAGTAACTGAAATTTTGATAACTTTGATCTTAAATTTAATGCGACAATTTGTATTAAATTTCAAATCGGGCACTAAAATTCCTAAAATGCATGTTGATTTTCATGTACTGATTTAGTAATTATTGATTTAATAATCATGTATTGTAATTTTCTATCACCGGATTATCGAAATTCATTGATCTGTATTAAATTTATTATGCAAACATATTAATTTCGATTTCCTATACCAAGTTTTACAAATCTCATACACGTTTGTATAAGAAAAACTCAAACATTTTTTACAGTGCACCCAGACGATCCAGGTTCGATTCCCATCCACGGCAAAAAAATGTTCCAGCGATTAATATTTACTAATTAACAAAATAACTCCGAATGTCCAATTGGAAGTCCAAGATAAGCCGAATTCAATTACTGCAATTAATTATTTCATAATTATTGGTTTTTTATATGTGGTTTCCATATATAATGGATATATCCTGAAGTATAAAAGCGATATATCCATTATATATCTTTTGTATAGTTTAAGATGTACAAAGAATATATCTAATTTATATTTTTTGCATATATAACACATTCAACTTACATGTATGCCTTATGTAGGAAAAGCGCCAAAATGTTGCATATTGGACATATATGTTTCATATATTTTTCATTTATGGCATATATCCAGAATATATGCAACTTATAAATTTTATAGTTTTCCTATCTATTTTCGGCGTATATTTCACCTCTATTTATTTCCATACGGGCGATTAGGCTGAGAATTATTAATTTGATTATTGAATGCAAGAAAAATTATTTTAGCTAATCTCGAAATTATAATAAACATGTGGGCACTATCTATCTGCCTATCTCCATTTTTTCCCCCTCTCATACCGATATACATATATTGAAAAAAGGCATCCCCGAAATTTAAGAAGAACAAAAATAAATCTTGACAAAAAAGCTCCCAAGTAGTTCGGGTAAACCCTACATAATAATAAGAAATGCCTGAGGGGGTCGAAGAAAGTGGTTGAACCGACCGAGAATGCAACGCATTGATCCTTCAGGATAATCGGCCCACGGTGTTTGCATTTTGAATATTTCTGTCTCAATAATATAAATGAATGTAGTCTTGACGTCTTTTTACTTTTAATATATACTTCAAATAGACAATGAAAATATCAGTCTTTCAAGATATCAATGGCCGAGTGAGCTAAAGCACCCATTAGACACCCAGACGATCCAGGTTCGATTCCCATCCACGGCAAAAAAATGTTCCAGCGATTAATATTTACTAATTAACAAAATAACTTCGAATGTCCAATTGGAAGTCCAAGATAAGCCGAATTCAATTACTGCAATTAATTATTTTATAACTATTGGTTTTTTATATGTGGTTTCCATATATAATGGATATATCCAGAAGTATAAAAGCGATATATCCATTATATATCTTTTGTATAGTTTAAGATGTACAAAGAATATATCTAATTTATATTTTTTGCATATATAACACATTCAACTTACATGTATGCCTTATGTAGGAAATGCGCCAAAATCTTGCATAGTGGACATATATGTTTCATATATTTTTCATTTATGGCATATATCCAGAATATATGCAACTTATAAATTTTATAGTCTTCCTATCTATTTTCGGCGTATATTTCATCTCTATTTATTTCCATACGGGCCACCTTATAATTCGAAGCCCTCCATGAATTTTAATAACAATAACGGTGGAGGGAGAGGGTAGGTACTACATTACTTGGCAATAAAATGATGTGTTTTTCGAGATATAGATGTATGTAAAAATAGTATCCGCAAACGATACTCTCCCGCGAGTTGAAAGCGAGGTGCCGGAGCCAAGCCATCAGAGAGCATAGTAGAGAAATTTTTATTTCATTCTCAATAAAACCAATTATTTTCATTCATCCGCTTCAGGCATGGACCCTTTTGTGTTTATTCATTTTTTCAACGTACACAGCATGGAGAACCCAATCTCGTTTACAGTTTTAGTATTCCACGGATGGACGTTGGTGTCGTAAATTTTAATTTTGGTCGCTTCATTCTATTCTGGTTATGTGCGCGGAGAGGCAAGGGTTTCGCGTTATCGACGCCCGCCTTTACCACGGTCTCCGCCGCTGCTTCACCATTCTGTAGCCCACACAGTAGTTTTTCTTTTATTCTTTTTTATTTATTCTTTTTCACAACAATTTTTCACGGGTCTCACCGCCGTCGCCTTATGCCAATCCCATAAGCATAAGTTTTCAATTTGGCGCACCAGTCCGCTAATAATTCGTATTATCTAACCTATTTTTCAGGGGGCCACAGTTGGTCGTATAACCGGCATTATGTCAAGTTCATTCCAGTTAGGTTATTCGAATGGCCCATTAATATTATTCGGAGAATGGCATCTTGGATTGCTTCAAGCAGATGCAAATAACATTATTCCCTTTCTGCCGCCCATAAAAACCAGAACGAGTCGAGACAGTATATGTGTACTCGGAGAAAACGACTATGAACGATGTACACATAGTATTAAATCTCGACAAGCGGTACTTGACGGTTTCATCCATCATCCAATGGTGATTATCTTTGTCTGCCAGTCCTTGATCGGTACACCGAAAAGAAAAGTTAAAACTGTTGTCAAAGCACGCCGCGCGAGTTCGTAGACTAATATATTACATGGACTCGAATCAACCAGCGAGTCTCGGTCGGAAAACTGTGCGCGGTTTAATTCAAGTATAATAATTCAAGCAGCTCTTGTTTATGATTAAATTATCATTAAATACTAACCATGAGGACGTTGAAAGGTAGCCAACAGACGGTGAACGCTATAACTACGGTCATCATCATCTTGATCATCTGCAATATATAAAATAGATTTATAATAATTGAAAGAAGAAGAAAGTTCGAGATAGAATAGCCATATATGATAAATGCATTTGAAAAGTTTTAAATTATAATTGACATATAAAATTAATTACAAGTTACATATACACCTCTTGCCCCCTAGCAGGTTGAACCACGCCTGGAATTGACGCTGTTCACGGTCGAATCACGGTGAAAATCACGCGTGAGTTTCGACACCGAAAATCACGGTCGTATCACGGCGGAAATCACGGACCCTCTTATACCGTTTAAGCTTTTGAGCTTGCGGACCGTGATTTTATAATAATGAACGGTTGAAATCACGTCTCGAATCACGGCTCGACGGAATTTTCAGTGCCATGGTAATTGTCAAAATCACATTTTAAATCACGGCAGTCTTAACGTTTCTGGGATTTATCTTGTCGTTATTTTTCTTTTAATCATGGCCTATATGACGGCTGAATTCATGGTACTGAAATTCGTCGTGCTGGAATTTTTTCCAGTAATCATGGTCGGAATCACAGCTGAAATTGCTGCTGGGAATTTTTCTGTACCCTAGCATATATTGTACCACTCAAAAAACACAGCAAAAATGACCCACGTCAGTATATGGGTGGACAGTAACTAACGATAGCCCGTACTTATGCATGGAACGACGAACAATCACTTGCGAGAAAGGTTTCAGCTCGTTCGCCATCTAGCGGGCTAACTACGGGCGCCTCTTTTTTGCCACTCGGAGCCCCGGCTTAGCTCCGCTAGATGGCCAACAACCCGAAACGTTTCTCGTAAGTGATTGTTCACCTTTTCCTGCGTATAAACACGCAGCTTATCGCAAGTTGCTGTGCTCTCATATCCTGAAGGACCACGTTTTGGAGATGTCCTAACCATTTGACATAGATGGCCTAGCCATTTAGAAAAGAGGACCAAGAAAAGACGACGTTGTCTTCTCTTCAGAGTTTCAAATGTTACACATTTTATATAATTAAAAATTAAATACCGACGGTAACAGCATTTCATTGGCATCACGGCAACGTGACATCTGCCGTGATTCTGACCGTGATTAATAACGAAAATGACGGCACAACGGATTTTAGGGCCGTGAATTCAGCCGTGATTTCGACCATGATTAAAAGAAAAATTATGATAAGTAAAACCCGGAAACGTGAAATCCGCCGTGATTTTGCGAATTATCACGGCACTGAAAGTTTCGACGAGCCGTAATTCGGGCCGCGATTTCAACCGTTATTTATTGTAAAATCACGGTCCGCAAGCTCAAAAGCTTAAACGGTATAAAAGGGTCCGTGATTTCCGCCGTGATACGACCGTGAATTTCGGTATCAAAACTCACGCGTAATATTCACCGTGATTCGACCGTGGTCCGAACTGCTAGGGCCGTTGTGTCAGGAATCGGGCAAGGGGATCGGTACTTGGATGGTCAACCGCTCAAGCCCTGATTTTTTCAAGTTTTTTTTTTCCACGGATATTCTTTCCTCGATTCTAAACTTCCGAGTGCCAACTTCAACTCGGGATCATCGTTCGTGTCGACGACTTTTACTGGGTATAAAAAATAACATTTTCTCATCATCATTAAGGGGATGCTGGAGTAGATTTTTTTTACCGACTTTGGTCGGTAAAAAGGTTCAGTTTCGTAGTTTACAAACTACGTTGTTAATATATTACAAATATACTTCAAATTGCACAGGATTATAATATCAACATAGGCACATCGGCGTCCGCTCGAATTTTGGATGAAAACACTTGAAAAATAAAGAAAATCATAATTTTGTAAACCTACCGAAAACCAATATGGCCGATCGAACTGTCAACACCACCTATTTCGTCCTATATAAACATTGTTAGACATCACATTCAAAAAAAGAGCGTGGACGCCAATTCTATGAGGTTCTCCGCATTTTTTAAGACTGTTGGATTGGCGATAGCACAAAAGAAGCGCACGTAGTTTGTAAACTACGTTTACGCAGTTTGATCACGATCAGAGTAGGTCAAGACGAGCGTGAATGAAGTTTCCCCATTAGACACAAGTGGCGCCGACGTAGACTGTTTACTTTTGGGAAAGGTCCGAGCCTTTGCAATCCGAACGTAGTATACACTATATATGGATTTGGCTTGTGTAGTCGACATTCTGATGGTTTTGAAATATTCAGAAATGATCACAGAATTGACGTCCGGTCTGATTTTGCATATCTAATTTCCAGAAACAATTATATCTTACAGCAAAGGTCTGTTGACGCGGTCATTTCGCTTTCGGTATCTTTTGCCACGGTCTTACATACAGATCTTGAAACTTGTGTAGTGGGGGTACGTCGCTTAAAATATGAAATATAATTCTTGTTGCGACCACTAGTAGCGCCAGCGGTAGAGTAAGGTTGTGTGGGAGAGAGATAGAATGATTCTGTCATCTCTTTCTAACCCTCATAACCGAATCACTCGCTAACATGACATATTTGTAGAATGTGCGCGAGAATTGGTTAAAATTCAATGAAAAATGGGTGTGGCACCAAGATTTCTCGGAAATGAACAGATTCCCTTCAACCCAAGTGATCTTTCAAAAAGTTTGCAAGATGAACGTAAATCTTTTTCGCATTGTTTGTAGGTATCACCACTTCATAATGAGTAGGAAAATTAAGAATAACCCTGTAAGAAATTGGTGGTAATCGATTGTAAGGTAAAATAAAGAAAAAAACAGGCATGCTCAAAATCTTTATTCGTTTGTCAATTTAGCCCATTTTATACTTTGGTATAACACATGGCTTATACGTCATCGTAACGCCACTATACACGATTCACTCACAAGTAAAACTTATCTCATGGAGGACTCAATTTAAGGTAGCTATGTCAGTACGCCGGAGTCATAGATACTAGCAACTATCGTCATCGAAGAATAAAATTATTCATTCTTTCTGCATATTCCACAATTAAATTCTAAAATATAAAAGTTTCATTCAATCATCTTACGAAATTATTTTCACGTGCGTAATTAATTTAATAATGTTATTAAAACTAATTTGACTTATGTCTTGACTCGTCCGCCATTGGCTCTGTAAGCACACGACACATCGTGGCAACACCGCAATATCGACCGACTGTTCGACCGGCATCGTACGTTACCGACATGAAACGAGGTTAGGTTTGCGAAGTTTGTTTGGCGAATCTGCTCTGTCATGTCGAATTCTCCAAAAGAAACACACGACGTTAGAGCGGATCGCGGAAAAAAAACGGCCAATTCATTAGGCGTAAAAGAAAAACGTGGTTCGACAACATTCAAGCAAAAAAAAAGCCAGATACAGTGAAGAATCGACGCAAATCAAATTTGATCAACAAATGAAAAATTCAAGAGTATCGATAGGTTAAAAAGTTCGATTTCAGTTAATTACGTCGAATTTAGGATGCGAGCGATCATTTTCATCCATTTTCATTGCAGAACACTACGAGTATATACCGATCGATGGTAACTGTCGCGTATATAGCTGATGTGCAACGTTGCCAAACTTCGGCGCCATCTTGAACAGCTGGTAGAGATTGTTTTTGCACAACGCAATTTCTTGCAATTAACTTACAATAACTCGCTGAAATGTCCGGTGACTACTACTTTTTATGGTCGCATCGGTTACTTTAAGATCTAACGAAAACGTAGAGCTGTTTAGATGTTTTATATTTCATTTCTGAGATGCTTTTTTCTCTGTTCAAAAGTCAATTTTTTATATTTCTCCATATAACGCCATGTATAAAACTATGTTTTAAAAAGTTATTTACTTAATTAGATATCCGGTAACGTATCTCGTAATTCCTCACAAATAAAAGATGAATACTCAGACTACAAGATATAAAGAATTCGGATGTATCTAACGTGTTTGCCTTCGCGTTATAAATACCTTAACTAACCAATCACTCGGTGAATTCTGAAAATTACGAAAATTTCGAGAATTTTGAGGTTGTGTTCGGCAACCTTACTCTCACACTAGCGCCAGATAGTGGCAGCGTCGGGAAACAAAAAATTTAACGTAAGCATACTTCCCCCACCACGTGAATTCGGATGAGTTTCAAGACCTGTATATAAGACCGTGTCTTTTGCCAAACGTAAGCAGAGTACTCAGCGCCACCTGTGTCCTAACCGGGAAACTTACCGATTAAAGTCGGTATCAAAATCTACTTCAGTATCCCCTTAAAAATAGTTTTTCAAAAGTTTTTTTTATTTAAAGTATTGGATTTTTTCATGGAATTTGAGCGCTCTATGGAATTGTCAGAAACATTAGGAATGAAATGTGTGCGTTCGAGGTATCGCATTGGAGCTTGTAGCCCTCCCTCCCTCCTCGTTTCTGCGCTCGAGTGCCAAAACGTTGGCCCTAGTGAGATAAGGAAAATTTCTTCAACAACTTACTGATATTGAGTGAAAATCTTTGAGAAATACATCAAGTATGTATTGAGATTCTTGAATTATAATTCGAGGCACGATTTTAGTGAGGATGCATATAGGAAGTGTCGGTGGGAAGCCGGGAAGTGTCAGCCGTACAGTTAGTAGGGAGGACTAGACTGCGCGCCCCCCGTGTAGTCGAGCGTATAATCGTGAAACGATAATTTCGCGGGCGCGCGCGCGAGGGCGAGGAACGGTTCGTCGCTTAGATACACATAATTACTATAAAGGATAGCTCGACAAGCTATAAATTTCACGAGCGCATAAAATTATACATGGTGATTAAGTATTTTGCGTTGTGATATGGATATTACACCACAGTGACATTAAAAAAAAATGTACAATTTTTTTGAATCCTTCGCAATCGAATACGCTGCAGTTTTCAACGGGATAAACACATTCCGAAAAAGTAGGCCCTATATGCAGATGTTTTGTCCGAGCGTTGTTGTTAAATGAGCGGTCTCGTCACGACGAATCATCAACTGTATACGAGCTGATGCATGAATGCGACGACCTCGCGTGATGCGATTGTCAAGCTTGCTCCTCCGTCACGTATATACAGTCTGTTTTCGAGTGGGCGAATCGAAATCCACTCAAGCTGTATTTGGCAATGATCGCCGCGAGTTTGACAAGCCCGTCATAGTGACTAATTATGACATGAACGTAGAGAAGATTGTGATATTATCGGAGTTTTATTGCGAGTTGAATTAGCGACTCGATCGGATTTAGATCGGATATGGTTGAAATAGAGTATTAGAAATTGCTTGCTCTGAGATTAGGGAGCTGATGAACCTGGGAAATCCTCAAACCTATTGTAAGACTCTGTTCTTGAGATTCCGACACACAGATATAGGAGATTCTTCGTATCCGACGGTGGATAATTAGAAAATTCTGAAAAATAAAGGTGCAAGTGACAATTCTATCCTAATTTCATCGCCGCGTGTACTACACAATTATTGTCAACGATAAGAACATAGTCGTAAAGCAAGATATCGACAAGAAATTCTATAAAAAATTTGGCTTCCAGAAATCTGTGTGTCGAAAGTTTTCGGTTGAGGCGGGAAAATACAAATAAGAAGATATACGGAAAAGTATATATGAAGAATTCTCTGTCAATTTAGCCACTTTTTTTTTCGACCCTCTCCGATTTGCCCTGTAATTGATTATATGAATGTACCACTAAAAGACACTTAATGTGAATTTTTTCAGATTTTTTAAAATAATTTTTCAGAAAATGGCTTTTTTTATTCAAGTGCCAATATCTCAGAATTTTGAAGTTACTGAAAAAAAATGTCTGCACATAAAAGTTGTCGTTTATTGTTAGCTTTCGAGCGGAATACTCCAAATAATTGTCACGTTCCTGCGAGTATGATTTTTTTCCGAAAAATGGAGGAATTATTTTTTAATTCAAAAAAGAATATTTTTTTTTACTGAAAAAATTACAGTGTATTGCTAAGACTAGCAAAAAACAAAGAGGGAAAAGAAGGTAGAGATAGGCAATAAAAGGAAAATGAAGGAAATGTAGGAATGGACTTGATTAAGTGAGAATGAATGCAACTAAAATAGAATTAAGAGAAAATGTAAATCTATAACACATGTAAAAACCCGAAAGGGCATACTTGAGAAATAAGCAATACAATACAGAGTATTGCTACATGACTGTTGATATCACAAAAAAATCGCCAGAGTGGCACCGATCGATCTTCTGGTATTAAAAAATGCATTTGTGTGAAAGTTCCGAAAGACGGGGGCATTATTATTTTTTTGATAAAAAAGAGGTTACTTTTTTTTGGCTAATAAAATTTCAGAGTATTCTTGCATGACTGTAGATATTGGAAAAAAATCATCAGAGTGGTACGGATCGAATTTCCGGTATAAAAAAAAATAATTCCCCCGTTTTTCGAAACTTCCACACGAATTTTTTTTTTTTTTTAATACCGTAAGCTCGATCCGTACCACTCTGATAATTTTTTTGCAATATCTACAGTCATGCAAGAACACTGTAATTTTATTAGCCAAAAAAAAGTAACCTTTTTTTTATCAAAAAAATAATAATGCCCTCGTTTTTCGGAACTTTCACACAAATGCATTTTTTAATACCAGAAGATCGATCGGTGCCACTCTGGCGATTTTTTTGTGATATCAACAGTCATGTAGCAATACTCTGTAATTTTTTCAGTAAAAAAAAATATCCTTTTTTAAATTAAACAATAATTCCTCCATTTTTCGGAAAAAAATCATACTCACAGGAACGTGACAATTATTTGGAATATTCCGCTCGAAAGCTAACAATAAACGACAACTTTTATGTGCTGACATTTTTTTTCAGTAACTTCAAAATTCTGAGATATTTGCACTTGAATAAAAAAAGCCATTTTCTAAAAAATTATTTTTAAAAATCTGAAAAAATTCACATAGAGTGTCTTTTTGTGGTACATTCATATAACCAATTACAGGGCAAATCGGAGAGGGTCGAAAAAAAAGTGGCTGAATTGACAGAGAATGCTTCATATGTATAGAGAAAAGCAAGATGAACCCGTCCGAAGAAGACGGCGCTTTAAATGAAAAGTCGACAAGAGTCGACAGAAGCTGCATTACCAAACAAGTAACGTCTCGAGGGCGGAAGCTCATTGAGGCCGGCATAATTAGTTTTATGATATTGCACGTAAAAGGGAAGATGGTTTACGGAGCGTTCGATAAAGCCAAGTCAGTTAATATCCCTCATGATCTCGGAAACTAATGAAAATATCTTAACTCGACTTGGGGGTATAGAAATTGAGTGAATGTTGGTCCGAGTTGGTGATGGTTGATCCCGTTGGTCCAAAAATTGTTCGGACTTGCCGACCGAACAAGTTTTAATCGGCTAGATTTGAGAGAGCGGAACAAATCCATCTTCATAGCGACTAGTCCTGAAAAGCTGTCGTCACAGCGGGACGTTACAAAGCGGCGGCGGCGACCCACTGACGCAAATTTAGGAGTTACCGTTGATACACGATAATTACCGCGATATAGTCATATACCTCGTATATTGTCAAACGCATAAATTAAAATAACAATGAAGGTGCGATAGAGTACACGCAGTTATATAATTCCATAGTCCGATCGAGTTGGTGGTTTTGTGAACTTTCACTCTCCATCTGGCTGCAAATCATGAAGTGGCTGCGAAATTCTATAGTCACTCTGACGATTCTGGCATGTTATTCTTCTCACGGTGAGTATGAATATTTACGTCCTTTTTTCAAATGTTAATCAAGTATCAAAATTGTATTGTACTTTTAAACGCGAAATACGTTATTCAAATATTATTGAGAGAGTAATTAATAGAGGTGGAGTCGTTTAAAGCCCTGACTTTCCCAACAGTAACTTAAATTTCATCAACAATCTCGCACCGCTCAATTAATATTAAGAGTTGGCGAATGCTAACCAAGGGTCGAGGTGGCAAGTCAAACTGCGCAAAAACTCTGCACCCTACTTATTTCTATTAAGTAGGGTGCTCCTAAATTTAAAACACGAAATATTGCTTTTTACGGTCACGGCTAGAAAGCGAAGCAAACACGAACGCCATTTGATGCGATAAAATATTTCATTAAATTTTTACATCGGAGAGAAAATACAACGAAAAAAGGAAAAAAGGAAAAAAGGAAAAAGAAAAAAGTTTTATCAGCAAACATGTTTGTAGAATTTTTACTTTGTGACTTTTAAATGCCTCGAGGAATAGATCTATATTTTGTCATACATTTTATGCAGTTATTATAAAGCTATGAAACTTGAGAATTTCGATTTTTTGCAATTGACCGACCGACGATTTCTAGGATTCGACCGGCGACCCAATATGCGGGACATATTCATCGAAACTCCTCGAAAATCATCGAAAATCAAAACAGAGTAAAAAAATAAAGAGTGCTTTTCATCGCAATAGCTTATTGACGGTATTGTGCCATTTGCGGTTGTTTAGGTAATGATAACGGTCGAAGAATACTTGGCGCATTTTGTAAATGAAACAAATGATATCGAGAGAATTCATCTTATATAGCATTCTACTAGCGGATTGTTTCTACCGGGGCAACCGCGAGAATGCGAGTATAAATATTTGGTTAATATTTAAAATGAGGAAACATCCTGAATACCAAGCAAGTAGAGAGTCAAGTTTGCTTCTCTCTTTGAGCTCGCCCCTCGTTTTCCCTCGGCTCTCGATGGTGCGGGCGCTTAATGTGAAATTGAGTTGACGAGATAACGACTCACTGAAATCGGGAGGTCTTAAAAAATTTTATCACACGAGTATTCACGAGAGAAAGAACGCAATGAAAAAAGGGAATACCGATACAATGTATACTGCTCGTTAATTGTATTTTGCCATCCGGAGTTTCCCTTTGTACCCGTGGCAAGCAATTGATTATATTTTTCATTAACTTTGTCGACAGCCAAAGCTGCATCGAGGGAGCGGTGGCGGCAGCAGGAGCAGCAGCAGCTCGTTTCTGCCTTCCTACGCTTTTTCACCGGGTAATTACAGCTTAAATAAGATATATTATCGCTATAAACAATTTTTCAAATTTGCCCACTCAATTCAACAGTGAATTAATTTTTTTGTAGTATCGATGACTACATTGATGTACATCTCGAAGAGGTAGAGTCCTTGGTTCTCCAAATCGATAATAATAAAGCCACGGTACTGTATATTCACGGTTTCTCCGAAAGCATCAACAGCCCAAGTGTCCACGCCATTGTAAATGGTAATCGAATAATACGATAATTAATAGAATCGAATGAGGTCAAAATGATACAATCGAATTCAATGGATGGGATACGTTCGGAGTATTACAAAAATTAGTACCTTCCCGTGTGGAAATTCCAACTCGCCATCACCTAGAAATTGACTAGTTTTCTTATTTTCTGTACAAGATCTAGGTAGGAAAACTAGCTAGATCCGAGCACTATGTGTAATTTCTCGCTGTCTAGTCGTTGTACAGAAAAACTGTCTAAAATCTGGCTAAGATTCTATTAATTCGCCCAGTAAACTTAGCTAGTTATTAGCCAGTACAGAAATCGGTTAACCCTATAGCATAAAATTGACTAGGTGCTAGACCGGATTTCTCTATTGAACCCAGATACCTGTTAAATAGCCTAGGATAAATAAAAAACAGAATTAATATAAACCATCATTTATTGCATCAGCACGTAACAGGGAACACTATTTAATAACGTACGTAACCACTTTTTCATTAATAATCAAATATCTCGATAAGGCCTATCGCAAAAAACAAAAAAATATAAATTCTTTCGCGTCGTACAAAACAAAAAAAAATCGTAGTCCTCTAGAACGTATTTTTTGGTAACTTTCACGAACATGTACGTACCACTCTACATAATAATAACTCGCTGCGCAGCGTGTCACGACTAGACCCTGTATCGGAAAATACCCGCATAGCGCCAAATACAAATACTCAAGTAAAACTAGATTGACACTAGATGGCCTCGGCATCTATACGTGTATGCTAGATATATTATGTCTAGCCTCTGGTCAGGTAAGCTGTGCCAAGAAAGCTAGATAGATCCTAGGTAGCCTGGGCATCTATACATGTATGCTAGATATATTATGTCTACCCGCGTAGAAAAAAAGAATCTTGTGAAGAATCTTTTAAAGAATCTTAAAAAAAGTCTTGAAAGAATCTTTACAGGAATCTTGAAAAGAATGACGCATAGGAGCTGGAGCAAGATTCTTTCCAGGATTCTTTTCAAGATTCTTTCCATCCGAAAGCGTTTTGAGAATCTTTGAAAGAATCTTAATGAAATTCTTCAGAGGAATCGAGCGAAACCTGTTGATGCTTTCCAGGGTTCTTTTCAAGATTCTTTCTATCCTAAAGCGTTCTGAGAATCTTTTAAAGAATCTTCGAAAGTATCTTGAAAAGCGTCTTTAAGAGAATCGTGAAAAGATTCCGTCCATTAAATAGAAAAATCGTTAAAAAAATTTTAATGAAATTCTTCAGAGGAATCGAGCAAAACCTGTTGTTACTTTCCCTTGGTGTCGAGACAGTAAATTTCGGTACGTCACCGAAGGGTAAACCCCTCGTGTATAGTCGAACTCAGAACAGCTTTGCAGTCTTAGAGAAACGCTTCGACCGCTCGCCATCTAGTGGCATTGTACGAAACACTTATATTCAATACTCCGCTAGATGGCGATCGGTCGAAGCGTTTCTCGCAAATGACTTGAAGCCTGAACGTATATAAGACTGCAAAGCTGTTCTGAGTTCGACTACACACGAGGAGTTTACCCTTCGTTGACGTACCGAAATTCACTGTCTCGACACCAAGAGAAAGTAACAACAGGGTTTGCTCGATTCCTCTGAAGAATTTCATTAAAATTTTTTCAACGATTTTTCTATTTAATGGACGGAATCTTTTCACGATTCTCTTAAAGACGCTTTTCAAGATTCTTTCGAAGATTCTTTAAAAGATTCTCAGAATGCTTTCGGATGGAAAGAATCTTGAAAAGAATCCTGGAAAGCATCAACAGTTTTCGCTCAATTCCTCTGAAGAATTTCATTAAGATTCTTTCAAAGATTCTCAAAACACTTTCGGATGGAAAGAATCTTGAAAAGAATCCTGGAAAGAATTTTGCTCCGGCTCCTATGTGCGATTCTTTTCAAGATTCCTGTAAAGATTCTTTCAAGACTTTTTTTAAGATTCTTTAAAAGATTCTTAACAAGATTCTTTTTTTCTACGCGAGTAGCCTCTAGTCAGGTAAGCTGCGCCATGAAAGCTAGACAGATCCTAGATAGATATTCTATCTATCAGTCCATTCTGGCTAGATTATGTCTAGTCCCACTACAAAAAAACTTGATAGAAAAAACTAGCTAGACGCTAGGTTCAAACCAGTTTATCCCCAACAGATTTCCACACGGGTTACGATTCCACAAGCGTGGAAAATTTTTTCTCACGGGTGTGACTCAGCAAGAGCCGAAACTGAGTATCGTAACAATCGTCAATAAGGGTAGAATTATCCGAACTCCACCGTATCCGCCTAAGCAATACTCAAGTTTTCCGATTATGTGATGGTGGTTTGATTTATCAATACTCTCGACAAATGGCGAATAATAAAAAAAGTTTTTCCCTTTTTTCCCCGGTTTCAGCGTATCTAAATCGGACGGATCACAATGTTCTTGCACTGGATTGGAGTGTCATTGCCGGTGCAAATTACGTGAAGGTAGCGTTGAGCGTCGAGTTCGTTGGAACTATAGTTGCAAAGGCGCTGAATGATATGGTTCATGCCGGCTTATCGCCGGAGAAGCTTCACATAGTTGGTCACTCGATGGGCGCACAAGTGTCCGGCTATGTAGGTAGAAATATCGATTTTATTCTTCCACGTATCACAGGTATGTTTAAATACAATGACATTCGTATTTACGGTTTAGTGCTTCCGGATAAAAAAAAATTCTGCTTTTGAGAGATTTCGCAATTTTTAAGTGATTCTACGCGAAGGGTCCGCCTCGAAAGACACAACTTTTCTTTCAACACAACAAGTTCCGCGTATTGGTCCTTTGTCTCGATAGTCTTGATACTTTGACAGGTTTAGATCCAGCAGGACCTTTTTTTAACTTCATCGGAAAACACCTCGGGGTGTCCGATGCACAATTTGTCGACATCATTCACACGGATTGGAGTTTCTATGGAATTGCGAGGACCTCGGGGAGTGTG
The DNA here is from genome assembly GCA_963970395.1 of Ephialtes manifestator. Taxonomy (NCBI): domain Eukaryota; kingdom Metazoa; phylum Arthropoda; class Insecta; order Hymenoptera; family Ichneumonidae; genus Ephialtes; species Ephialtes manifestator. The sequence goes on along the minus strand of OZ019969.1, from coordinate 7,739,934 downwards.
GATTTCTTTCCAAACAGTGGACGAAGAATTCAGCCCGGTTGTCCCACTTCTTTTCAATTTTACAGCGTAGAAGGTGCGACCTATCGATTCGCTATCTCGGATAGCACTCGATCATCGTACTGTGTGTTTGTGTGTGTCTTTTCGCTTGCATTGTTCGGAATGCAGGCTGCTAGTTGAAAATAGAAAATAGATTAAAGTTCTCTGTTCGCTAACGCTTTATTTCTGACTTTTTTCTTGTTGTTATTTTCTTAAGCTTTAACCAATCACCGATTATTATTGACCAATGATAATCGAACCTTGACAGACTTCTGCAGTCATCATCGATCTTGGGTATTCTATGCCGAGTCGTTATTGAGGGAGAAATCTTTCGAAGCGGTCCGGTGTTCGGAGGACAATCGATCTTTTGCGAGAAAACGAGGTGTCTCCGGCAGCACGATTGTTATGGGTTACAGAACGCCGAGAGACGCGTTAGTACATTCAATGCTACTTTTGGATCCCCCCGTTGGATCTGACCGAGCGAGATAAATTCTTCACGAGCCATTTTCCGAGATACGCCAGTATGATAGTAAAGAATGGCGCATGATTCCTCGTGTTTCAGGAAAGGATCTTACTGCCTGTTCACCCGGGATTCGGCACCCTATGGTCTTGGCCTCAAGGGTGCGTACGAGACTTAGTTCTGGAAATAGTTCGGCAAGCGCGAGTGTCGCGTCAAATGGACCTATGCTCCGCCAATGGGAATCCACCACCAAATTGAAATGAACCCTTCGCGCGACGCATTACGTGCTACTCTGTTTTCTCCATTGTTTCATGCATGAAAAACTCGTTCATCGATCGGACACACCATGTGCCATTGTAACATGAAAAATTTACGAAAATCAATACCTATCGTTCTATTTCTTTCCCGTTCACGTACAATATATATGGGCATATCTCACAAACCTTTGACTCTCGTGTAACTCGACTGCGGAATGCGATAGTAATTTACACAGAATGAATTACGCGGGTATCAAACTTTTACTAAGATGTAGGGTAGAAGTACCGGTTGTGGCCACTTTAAGAATTTTCCCATTTTCAAGTACTTGTGATTGGGACCAAATGTCATAAAACTGTTTTGGACCTATACTTTTCATATCTGAGAAGAATATAATTTCAGATTTCTAGCATTAAAATCTTCATATGTATCGAGAAAAAACTGGGAAATAGAAAAAAGTAGGAGCATAGCCATTTCACCAGTTCTGGCCACCTATGCACCGGTTTTGGCCACAGTAATGTACCGGTTTTGGCCATGCTTAAGGTAGTTCTGTCGGTACGCCGGAGTCATAAATCTCCGAGTCTATATGACATTAAAAAATAATCATACGCATCACTTTAACTGCCTCAATAATAATGTCAAAAATAATCGTGAATCCTTCGAAATTGTCGTAATCAAATTAAAACGATTATTTGTAAATAGTTGATATGTTTAGTGCGGATTTGACTTCATTTTTACGATAATTAGGTTAGGAAACGTCATTTGGCCCGGTATCGTGCACTTTGACCTTGGTTCAATTAAACATTATTCCGGAGACTTCACCTTTTTTCATTATCCATCAATTCCTGAATGATTTGCGAATCTGTAGTACTATTTATTTTTTCTCTATCTTTGATCTAAGTACGTTAATTTTCGATTTAAAGATCAATTTTTCCAGACCTCCCGTTGGCGCCGTGTAAAAAGATTGATTTTCAAGTTTTAATTGTTCATTCAAATACTCGGTAAAAGCCTTCAAGATTTTGTGCAAGTAAAATTGAATAGCTAATTTACAACATGTCAAAAATTCATGCATATGAGTTTGGATTGCCTTCACGACAGAACTACCTTAAAATTAGAATAACTCAATATTCATTGCACTTGAAACATTTTTTAAGGTGTGTTTAATAAATCAAAATCGTATTCTTATGAAAGCATCCAATTCCTCTACACGAAAATGTCTTTAAAGCACAGATGCCATCTGTGAACCTAACTAACCTTTTTTGACATTCGTCTCCTTCGTTTTGCACTTTTTCGTAGCAGCTTTCTTTGTCACAAATAGTCATACATTATATTAATGTTTTGCTCTTTACACTTTTATTTTTATTTTTACCAGACTTCTTTCCGAAAGTAGATTTTCGCATTGCATAATGATGGGAATCTTCAACACGAAAGTTGTTCCACCGCTTTACCTTCCTTTTTACTATACATTTCTAAGGATATATTTTTCTTAGCGTTTTTTCGTTTTTTTGTTTCTTCTTTACGAATTTATGAATTGATTGTGTAATAATTAACGAAAAATTAATGATTATATTATCATGGCCATATCCGGGGCAACATGCTTATTCCATGTACCAGTTGTGGCCATCGTATTTTTTACAAATGTATAGCTTTATTTCAAACTTTTAGTACATCAACATTTGCAGTGATGACTCTTAAGATTGATATGTGCAAAGCTGCATGCAATTCGCCAACTATATAATCCGAATATGTATGTAGAGCTTTCGTCAAAATCTTGTCGAATTCCGCAAGGAGTTGACAATTTGATGAATCAGCTGATGATACTTTAATTACTGGCACAGCACTTTTTGTAATGGAGACGAACGGACGTCAAAGTGGCGATAAATGTTTCCAAAATACACAACGTTATGAAAAATTATGATTAAATAGAGGTACAGAATTAAAATAGCCACGAAAAACGTATTTAAGTGTAGGGGTGGCCACAACCGGTACAGTGGCCACAATCGGTACTTCTACCCTACGAAGCATAATTTATCTGAAAAAAAATAATTTAATTTTATAATGAACCAATAGACTGTTTTATCCTAGTTCGAATGCGGAAATTAACAACGTTTTGGCTTGTAATTCTGATTTTCGCATCACTTCGTACGGGTGTCGCATTGATATGCACCTTCAGAAAAATAAGAAAAAAATCATGAAATTCTGGTAAGGTGCAATGAACATAATGTACCTAATTGTAATCGCCAAACATGTCAGAAAATTAAGCGGTTATCCTGTGAAAGCTGTCACTCGGTTTCGATGGTGAACCTGACATCCACCGTTATATGGTGCAGAAATATCAGCACAAGCTAATTGAGCCAAATGGATTGGATGCACATAAAGGTAGGATCATCACGGATTGAATGAAGTGAAATTTATGTCGGAGAGTCAATTATTTTGCTCGCAACGTTCTGCGACATGGACTCATATTGCTGCGTCGAGAATAAATGTCAGGTTTTTCGCATCGTTATTCGGCCAAACTAGTCAAGTAAGATAATTCAATTCCATCTGAGTACGTTATTCTTATCACGAATTAGATGTGCGCAGATGTGCCCGACCTCTCGACGAAAAACAATTTTTTTCTGGGTCCAAATGTATTCAATTGTCAGGTTCGAGAATGTCAGGTTTATAATTTCGCATAATAAATTAAAACTATTATCGTTCCTAAATTATCTAAATTATATTTTGAGTTAGTAGAGTCATTACCAGTCATACTTTTCATTGTCTGCATACGAATTGAGTAAAATTGAATTAGAAAAATGACCTATTGGAAGGGATAAAACTATGCTTTCAATGGGTCATTTACAAAAAAAAGTTAAATTGAAAGTAAGTTAAATTGAAAGCACAATAACACATAGTTCCTACAATGAATTAGCACCAAATAAATGATTTTTAGTTGAAATGATATGATTTTTTATGCGAGCACCCTGTATATGATGCTTTGTCCATGAACGAATATTGCTTTCTAAAGGTCTTAAGGCGAGTACAAAAAATTGGCGATCCTGTGCTCCTTAACTAGATTTTTATTCTTTGAGGCCGTGAACGTCAAAGGTTTATGAGATACGCCCATATCGAATCGGATAAAAAATCCAAGCAACAGTCCCACGTTTTTTGCGCGCGGCTGTTTTTCCGATGTGAGAAACGGAATATGCAAAGAAAGAGAATTTATAGAGGAATAGTGGAAGGTTACGATGCCTGTAGGCAATTCTAAAACTGTGAATGGCTAATGCATCGTGTGCTACAATGAAAAGAGCTTGGGGAGCTGCTGCTTATCTATGGTACTCGGAGGGGATAGGATCGAAATCGTAATAGCGTGTAGTAAGATAGAGCGTGCGAACCCCACTATAATCGGCTTCTGGCCACGAATTTACCGACTACAGCACTGGAAAGCCTATGGAATTTAAACTGTAGCTCATGATTATTTATGTCTCCTCTGTTTCACTGGACAAAGAAGAATTTCAACCGGAGGGTGGTGTAAGGAGCTAAGCTCCGAATGTTGTATACATCTCTGCTTACGATATATTTGTAACAAGTGGGAGATAAGAAATTATTATTTCTTATCTCCCATTTCTTATCATCTTCAATTAATAATTGTGTGAGCTTTACTTTTTTTTGGAAGGGTAACCGCTTTTGATCGGAATCTACGTGTCTAGGTGGAACGAGATAACTAACCTAAAAAGTTTAACGATAATAAGGATTACAGTTGTCTATTGCCTTATTAACCTTTGCAATTCTCTGTTTTCATCAAAACACGATGTACCGCTATATAAATTGATTCCGTCACGGACTCTTTCGTATACCCACACATTTTACGGCAAGTTTCAAGTTACATCGTACGTTGCAAAGTTTAAACGATTTTCCTAGCTTTAGGCTCCAGGAAACAAAGGGAGAGTTTTGCGCGCAACGGAATTGCTTCGTACAGAAGATAATTATGTATATTAATTATTTTCTAGGTAAACCATGTTCTCTTCGACAAGAATGGTTTCGGAAAAAGCAAGCTTCAATTTAACAATAGAAAGAAAAATCCAATATTTATACTCGAAAGATAAAACAGTCGCGAGCATCGATATATTTGTATACGTCAGGCGAAAAAAAAAAAACGAAAATATTTCGAAAAATACGAGGTTGCACTTTTGAGCGTGATAAGCTATCCGGAAATGGGTGTTTAACTCGGCCCATTACTTTGGGGGCGTCCATTAATCACGTGAGAATCTGAAAGGGCGGGGGGGGGGGGGTACTAAAAATCATCATGAATCACATGGGGGGGGGGGGGGATCTTGGGTCAATTTCACGTACATTTCCCGATACATTATTTTCTAATATTACCGAGTAGATTCTATTATGATTCGAAATAGTTTCGCAGTTCCAAGAAATGTGCATTATATTACCCGAGTCTACAGTCAAATCCTCAATTCCTCGCGGGTAGTATATGCCAAGAATGTGGGCAATACTTTTGTACAAAAAAAGCCGTTGCTGCCCACAAAACTCTGCACAAGAAAAATACAAAAAGCATTGAACGGGTTACCCGCATAGAAAAAAAGAATCTTGTGAAGAATCTTTTAAAGAATCTTTAAAAAAGTCTTGAAAGAATCTTTACAGGAATCTTGAAAAGAATCACGCATAGGAGCCGGAGCAAGATTCTTTCCAGGATTCTTTTAAAGATTCTTTCCATCCGAAAGCGTTTTGAGAATCTTTGAAAGAATCTTAATGAAATTCTTGAGAGGAATCGAGCGAAACCTGTTGATGCTTTCCAGGATTCTTTTCAAGATTCTTTTCATCCGAAAGCGTTCTGAGAGTCTTTTAAAGAATCTTCGAAAGAATCTTGAAAAGCGTCTTTAAGAGAATCGTGAAAAGATTCCGTCCATTAAGTAGAAAAATCGTTGAAAATTTTTTAATGAAATTCTTCAGAGGACACTCTAAAAACCAAGCGTGTTGCAAGTGTGTTGTTTCCTATCTTTTACATTATGACGCGTTTTTACACACTTTCAAGCGTGTTAGCATTCACATGATAAATGATATCTGAAAGGAACACGCCTGTAAGTGTGTAAAAACTCGTCATAATGTAAAAGATAGGAAACAACGCACTTGCAACACGCTTAGTTTTTAGAGTGGAATCGAGCAAACCCTGTTGTTACTTTCTCTTGGTGTCGAGACAGTAAATTTCGCTACGTCAACGAAGGGTAAACCCCTCGTGTAGAGTCGAACTCAGTGTTACGTCCGGGTAACACAACAAATACAATTGCCCTGTTTTGGACCTTAACCGAAGCTAATTAATCCGGGATTTGGGCTAAAAACGGTTTGACATTATTGAGACTTTGATTCTTGAGATTCCTCACCGGAGCGAGATAAAAGTGCGCGTTGGTTAAATTTCTGTATGTGGAGTTAATAAAACTTCAAAGTTTGGAGAAATCGCGGCGGTCCGCGCAAAACTCCGTACTCGTCAGATTTAGAAAAGACTTAGTGAGAATTCGCGGCGTTCCGCGCAAAACTCAGTCTTTGTGTACGTGAGAGCTCGCGGTGGTCCGCGCAAGACTCTAAATATTGTGTGTGGTGTATTGGACTTAGAGAGATCGCGGTGGCCCGCGTAAAACTCCAAGTCGTGAGGGTTTTTTGAAAGGACTTAGAGTAATCGCGGTTGGCCGCGCAAGACTCTAGTTTTGAGGATTTTAGGAGAGACTTAGAGAATTCGCGGTTGGCCGCGCAAGACTCAAGTCCAAAGGATGTACCAGAAAACTTTTTAGTTTTCATCTTACCACTATTTATTCACATGACTGGTTGGAGATGTTGTTCGTTGAGTACAAAATTAGAACTGAACAAGAATACAAAAATTGTGATCTTATATACTAGTGCTGCGAACCTTTGGGTTTGGGAGAGGGCAGTTTCTTTAGACTCTAATTGGCCGGAAAAACTCCCGTCCCCCACTTTTTGAACAGATTTCTTTATCTTAAAGTTAGTGCGTTTATTTTAGGAGTAAGGGAGGCCAAGTCTCTCGCCTCTGGTTGGCCGAAAGTCACCGTCTCCTACTTTCTTGGGTTTGCGTGGAGCTTCCCCTAGTCTGCGGACTAGCAGAGGGCCTCACACCCCTACTACGTTACTGTTTTTCTGAATTTCCCTACTTACCGACCGTCTGCAGGGTCCTTTTCCTAATTTCCCTACTTGGTCGACCATCGACTGTAGGGCCCTTTTCCGGGACATACAGTGGTGCTCGGAGGGTTGCCTATTTTTGGGGTAAGGGTACGTCGGGACGTAACATCAGAACAGCTTTGCAGTCTTATATACATTCAGGCTTCAAGTCACTTGCGAGAAACGCTTCGACCGCTCGCCATCTAGCGGAGTATTGAATATAAGTGTTTTGTACGATGCCACTAGATGGCGAGCGGTCGAAGCGTTTCTCGCAAGTGACTTGAAGCCTGAACGTATATAAGACTGCAAAGCTGTTCTGAGTTCGACTATACACGAGGGGTTTACCCTTCGTTGACGTACCGAAATTTACTGTCTCGACACCAAGGGAAAGTAACAACAGGTTTTGCTCGATTCCTCTGAAGAATTTCATTAAATTTTTTTCAACGATTTTTCTATTTAATGGACGGAATCTTTTCACGATTCTCTTAAAGACGCTTTTCAAGATTCTTTAAAAGATTCTCAGAACGCTTTTGGATGGAAAGAATCTTGAAAAGAATCCTGGAAAGCATCAACAGGTTTCGCTCGATTCCTCTGAAGAATTTCATTAAGATTCTTTCAAGGATTCTCAAAATGATTTCGGATGGAAAGAATCTTGAAAAGAATCCTGGAAAGAATCTTGCTCCGGCTCCTATGCGTGATTCTTTTCAAGATTCCTGTAAAGATTCTTTCAAGACTTTTTTCAAGATTCTTCACAAGATTCTTTTTTTCTACGAGGGTAGTGACGAAGAGAAGGACGAAGACGAGTTGGAGGACGTGCAGGTTGAAAGTAATACGTTACAAGATAAAGCTTTTGTAAGCGTGTAAAGGAGTATCGAGAATCCGCGGGTAGCTGATGACTAGTGGCAAACTAGTGATTGCTTCGGATACTATTCACTTATTTACTTTTAATATGACGATACCAAAGTTAGTAATAAGCAGATATTATATAAGCGGATTTTGAATTTTATGCAACTAAAATATAATTAAAACAGCATAGATTGTATGAGATATTTATTTTATATTTCATCCTTTTTACATCTGTCCGATAACGAAAAAAGCATGTGATAACGAGCCAGGGGGAGAGGGATCCGTCAAAATATCACGGCTGATCACGAATGGGGGGCCAAAAATTTGATAAAAACGCATCACGTGATTAATGGACGCCCTCTTTGGTAATCTTTTGACAATGTGATTGAACGCTAACCATCCTGAGAGTTCTCGAAAGTATTGATGTGTTAATTTGCAAGAATGTGTACCGTATCGTTTTATCAGTATCAACCGAGAGAGCGCTTACCTTTCTTTTCGATCTAGCCATTCTCTGGTCCCTGGTGTTTTCCGCTTCGCCCGGTGGATGTTTACCCCAGACTCTGATAGCAATGCTGCTATAGGTGAATAATAGTACGACCAGTGGAACTAGGTATTGGAGAACGAGAAGTGCAATCGAGTAGTAGTATCTGAGAACAAAGATGAGGGATTGAGGCGGCACGGAATACTTGTCGAATTCCCGTTACGACTGCTACGTTCATAGAGTGCTCGTTTTAAATGAGCAATGAACAATGGAGTAAACGTGGCGAAACGTGGCGAAACGTGGCAGTTAGAGTTTATGGTTGAAAGAATTGTCGGTTATACCACGCTGAGTGAACCTGACGTTGAGGGAAAGCAAGTATTAAGCGTTATTCACGTGGTAATGCTGTATTATATGATATTTTTGAGACTAGTTTAAAGATGTGCATGCAAGTATCCAATCACGAGAGAGGAACATGTGTCACTTTTTTATTTTCCGAGGACATTAAGGAAGCTCGCCCATTGATTGAAGCCCTCTCGGGGACTTTGATTTGTTATTTATATACCATTTAATCGGTAAATACAATAATAATAATAATAATAATAAACTTAATAAGGTGCACTTGTGAGCATTAGGGCTGTTCAAAAAAACATAATTTTCTTATAATCGGCTGCTCCTGAAATGCTGTGTTGTTTATCACAAAAAAAATGTTTTCGCGAAAGCTAGCAGTTGTGCGATGATATTAAGTACTGCCGCATCAAGGCCAAAATTCATGAAAAGCGGCGATTTTTATAAATTTTTTTTTTTACGTGCTGAAGCACTCGTGGAGATTGTGGTTGCTTTCGATAGACTATGAAATTGTGTAAAGGCAGAAACATGTTCGATAATGTTTAGTACTGCCGCATCGATATTGAAGTTTCCAAAATCAAAAAATTAAATCCTTTAAAGCATTGAAATATTCGTCTGCTCATCGACTATTTCGTGCGATTTCAAATGAAAAAATGGCTCTTCAAAGGGGAGTCATGTATGATCATAATCATGATGATGATATGCGATTTTCGAATTTTAGGAAACTGCGATATCGATGCGGCAGTACTAAATTTGATCATACAGGACTCCCGTTTCATCAGCCATTTTGTCATTTGAAAACGCGCAAAATAGTCGATGAGCAGATGAATATTTCAATGTTTTAAAGGATTTCATTTTTTATTTTGTTAACTTCAATGTCGATGCGGCAGTACTAAACATTTATCGAACATGTTTCTGCCTTTACACAATTTCATAGTCTATCGAAAGCAACCACAATCTCCATGAGCGCTTCACCAAGTAAAAAAAAAAATTCTAAAAATCGCCGTTTTTAATGAATTTTGGCCTTGATGCGGCAGTACTTAATAACATCGAACAACTCCCAACTTTCGCGAAAACATTTTTTTTATGATAATCAATACAGCATTTCAGTAGCAACCGATTATAAAAAAATTATGTTTTTTTGAACAGCCCTAGTGAGCATGTACGGCAAACGATAAATCTCTCCCTGAGCCGTTAGCGCTCCGAAATTTTATTCTCATTATTGAGTTAAGGACGATCGGTGACAACTGTCAAAGTCAAATCAGAGATAAATTTTTGTAATCGATTCTTTAAAGTTTAATGCATTAAATAATAGCTGTGGACGGTGATTTGTATTGAAGCATGTAGACTTAATCCAGAGAAAGATTAATAATGACGGATTTGCATAAATATTAACTGATTAACGTTTCTTTTCAATGGGATACATTTTCGTTCAGTTTTTTTCAAGTATAATCTGTAATTCTTGGCCGTTTTGAATGAGTGACAGCTCATTCTTTACCTTAAAAGATACTCTACGAATTGACCGCCTAGATATTTCATAGTGTTAATTGTTTAATAATTCTAGACTGTTGTTTAACAGGAATTAAAATACTTTCATAAACAACAGGCTATAATTACAAAACGATGAACACTATGAAATATCTAGGAGGTCAATTCATAGAGTATCTTTTAAGAAAAACAATGAGCTATCGTTCATAAAAATCGGCAAAGAATTAAAGATAATACTTGGAAAAAACTGAACGAAAATATATCACACTGAAAAGAAACGTTAATCAGTTAATCTTTATGCAAATCCGTGACTATTAATCTTTCTCTGGATTAAGTCTACATGCTTCAATACAAATCACTCTCCACTGTTATTATTTAATGCATTAAACCATGAAGAATCAATCGCGAAAATTTATCTCTGATTTGACTTTGGGAGTGGCCACCGATCCTCCTTAAGTCTTAGTTTATTTTGATATCCACAAACGAGCGTTGGAAGAACGATTTTTAAATGCTAAGCCTATCTTTTCGTTCTCGTATTCCGAATATATAAATTTTACGTGTTATACCGATTTGCTATGAAGTTTCGTAGAAAAAAGGTGCCAAGTATTTAAGGACGTTTTCTTTCGCAATTTCCATAGGAGCCCAAAACACCGTTCTCCGTTGGTTCCCTCGTGTTAATTTCTCGGCAATTTAGTTGGTGACTAAGCTTCAAACTTGGTTATCGCAATGAGAAGGGCTTTAACTATGGTATAACAAAAGACGCAATCCTCAAAGTTCGCAAAGTTTAATATGACGGAACTATCTCAATTATATACTATGAAAATATCGTAGGTCGTAGGGTGAGACTGAGTTGTATGACAATTATACGGAACAATAAAAATACATATTCCTTCGCATGTAATAATACATGTTTGTATACTCGTATTTAAAAATTCCGATTTTACAGAAATCAGCTCTATTAGATTTGCTTTTGCTTCACCAAGTTTCAGCGATCTTTTAACCGAAATTTTTCTTTTTTAAGTATTTTTTACCGCTGACTTTAAATGTATTTACCTGACGTTTATGGAAAATGTTGGTTAACGTCGCACGGAAAAAAAGGCTTGGTTGGAACAACCAAGTGCCTTGGTTATATATGCGCCAGACAATTAATTGGTTAGACTAACTAAGTTATTTGTTAGGCTACCAATTTCTTGGTTGTTCTAACCAACAAATTGTCTGGCGCATATACAACCAAGGCACTTGGTTGTTCCAACCAAGCCCTTTTTTCCGTGCGTTGTTATCGCAAGAGGCTAATCGAGACTCATTTTTTGATTTCAATTATTTTTTGCAAAAAGTTTGGAATGCAGCTTGCCTGCCAGCCATCAGGGTGTACAAAAGTAATGTCGTGACAATGGCTGAATTCTTTAACGCAGTTCCAAATGCATTCGCGTGTTTCACTACATTCGGTATAAAGTAGTTGTGTTTTTTCATTCATCACTTCGCTTCGATGTACCATCATTATCCGAGTGAAGTGATGAATTAAAAAACACAACTACTTTATTCTGAATGTAGCGAGACACGCGGATGCATTTAGAACTGCAATAAAGAACTCGCCCAAATTTGACAATCCACGGCAGTGGCTCGATCCTACATATCCCAACTAAACACAGACGGTATTGAACATGGGCAACTGCATATAAATCAACTGGACACGTTACCAGTTCGACACGGCAGAACTCGAGACAGCAATAACTAGATACGGTGCAACTTGACACAGCACTAACTGGACACGGCGCAACTCGACGTGACAAAACCCGACACATCACCAACTGGACACAGCAAAACTCGACAAACATTAGTTCGACACCGAAAGACTATCCAATGGCTCAATTGAACACAGACCTCATTGGACACAGAAGAGACGTTTGGTAATCCAGCTTTGTTCCAATTGGACACAGACTCAAAAGGATACACTCGTCAATTGCGTCTGTTCTTTTGGGTCTGTGTCCAATTGGAACAAAGTTGGATTACCAAACGACTTGTCTGTGTCCAATGAGGTCTGTGTATCATGTCTGTATATCATCTATGTATCAATTGAGCCACTGGACAGTCTTTCGGTGTCGAACTGATGTTTGTCGAGTTTTGCTGTGTCCAGTTGGTGATGTGTCGAGTTCTGTCGTGTCGAGTTGCACCGTGTCCAGTTAGTACTGTGTCGAGTTCTGCCGTGTCGAACTGGTAACGTGTCCAGTTGATTTGTATGCAGTTGCCCGTGTTCAATACCGTCTGTGTTTAGTTGGCATATGTAGGATCGAGCCACTGCCCAATCCACAGACAGACTTTTGTTGTGCTAACAACTTCATAGGTGAAAACTGTAGAAAGAGTATGGTGTACGATAATTCATGTAGAGCTGGGTTCTGTAGAATCGGCGGCGTTACAAAAAAACTATTCACCGAAAATATCGAGAACACGAGATTGCTCCCAATTGCGATAACAGAAAGAGCACAAAGGAGTCGAAAGAATGTACTTCTAACCTCTGTTGCATCGATGGCCAGTGCTCTTCGCATATATATTGGTTGCACTTGCTGTAATGCTCGTTTGGTTGAAGAAGACGGGATACTACGGCTATCGGCGAAGAGACGATCAAGGCAACCGACCAAACTGCCATAATCAGAAGCTTCGCTTGTCGTTTACTCATCCGGGGCTTGAGTGGCCACATTATCGCCGCGTAACGATCTATGCTGATGGCCACCAGTGTGTATGCGCTCACGAGGACCGACACCGCCTAAACATATGTTATTGTCATTAAGTATAAAACGATACAACTTGAGTGTCTTAAGGGCTGCGTTCCGAATGACGAGGTGTTTTGTTGTTCGATGCGCATGCGCAATGGTTTTTGCCGAGATTTACGGTGAACTTTAAGAAGTATAATAAAAGTGGAAACATAAAAAAACAATCGTTTTATTTATACTGGTACTGAAGTATGAATAATTAGATTTCTCATGGATTTGCCTATTTGTAAAGAATTCAAATATTATCCTCGTCTCCTGATCGGACGACAACTATTCACCCTACTCGCGAGGTACGGCAAAAAGTTGTTGTCCGATCGTGAGGTGGGGATAAAAAATGTTAATACTTTATAAATGGCTAATCCGTGAGAAATCGAAATTCCGATATTTTGGAATTAATAGAAACGAACAAACTGTTTCCCCTATCTTCAACTTTTACTATAATTCTTAAACTTCACCGTAAATCTTGACGGAGATTATTGCGCATGCGCATCGATGAACCTTGTCATTTGGAACGCACCCAAGGATGTAGGAGCGCGATGGGGTGCTCAACTTCCTGAAAAGTGAGAATTCAGAGAAAAATTCGAACACTTGTCGATGGAATAAAAATCTGAAAAAAATCAAGCATACAAAAGGTGCGGAAAAGATTAATTTTGCATATTAATAATTGCAAAATGTTATTAACAAATAGGTGAAGAAAAAACTGTTCAACAAATTATCCGTCAACCTAACTTTTTTTTAAATGAAAATGATTCGTTAAATTTTCTGAATACGTATGAATTTTTTCAGAATTTTGTCTAATGTTTGAAAATTGAGATTTGTTTTTCTTGTATGAGCTGTATTCGCGAATCTATTTGATCAATCGTTTCGAAACTTCTTGGGTGTAATGGGTGGTTTTGTGACAAGCACATATAAAAAATTCGCGACTTAACATGCATAAAAAAAGAAAAATGAATTCCAAACAAACGAAATTTCGATGATTAGAAAATATTCTGAAAAAATTCATACGTATTCAGAAAAGTTAACGAATCTTTTTGATGCGAAAAAAAAGTTAGGTTGACGGATAATTTGTTGAACAATTTTTTTTTCACCTATTTGTTAATAACATTTTGCAATTATTAATTTGCAAAATTAATCTTTTCTGCACCTTTTGTATGCTTGATTTTTTTCAGATTTTTATCCATCGACAAGTGTTCGAATTTCTCTCTGAATTCTCACTTTTCAGGAAGTTGAACACCCCATCGCGCTTTTACATCCTTAAGCAGAGGCGAAATTTTCATATTTGTCGTTCCATGCGTTTTTTTTTTTTTTTGAAAAGCCTAAATTTTTGAAAATTTGCAAATTTCGTTTGTCTATCTCAATCAATTATTCTACCCTATCCTCCTTATTGTAGGACGTTAATACTACAAAGACATATTCGAAATGAAATTTGTCAAGAGACCGTGTAACATTGAATTATTAGGATATTAGCATATATGCGAAACTACAGTTACCGATTGATAATTTTTAGAACGGATGATGAATTACTCTTACCTGAGAGTAATTAACGATAGGACAAAGTTGATGACCAAAAGGCCAATACTGGAGTATGAGAGTGCTGATGAAGCTCGTTGGAACGCAAAATACAGCCATCAGTATATCGCCGACAGCCAAATTGACTATGAAGAAATTAGTAACGGTCTTCATACGCGGACTGCTATATACGACGTAACAGACGAGGCCATTGCCCAGCAATGCAATGACGAAGATCGTCGAATATAGACAGTAGACCGTCACCTGGAACCAGGTAGTGGCAAGTGCGCTTCCAGATTGAAGAAACTCGTCACAGGCAAGTGGACTCTCGTAGCTGCTGAGGTTTCCCCAAACATTCTCCGAGTCCATAACCCCCGATACAACCTCAACTTCGTAGTCATACGACGGAATGGTATCGTTCATCTTCTCACTACAGCTGCACTTTCTACCATGATATTCTGCAACACAAGTAATAACAATCACCTTTTTATTGATACTAGAATTGATACTATTGATACTAGTGTGTCGGTGCAGCGATCTTATTTAATACATATATAATATATATAATCAGAATTCCCAAAAATTAAGAGATCTAACAAATTTTTCCAATAACTCCAAATCTTATCGAATCGGAAACTCTTTATAGATTTGACTCAAATTGATTACCAATTGTCCTTTAACATTCTTTCAATTATAAATTAGTATTTACCTTGATAACTTTAAATTTGCGAGGTCTGGAGCATTTCCAGACTTTAGAAAAAAATGTAAAGTCCCATCATTATATGGGGTTTTACATTTTTAGTAAAGCAGTACGACCTCTTTGCTCAATGAAATAAATACAGGATTTCCAATTCTCGAAACCTGGCATGGATTTTGCTAAAAGTAACAGTGAACAAAGAGGTCTGATTTACTTGACTGCAGAATTTCAATTCTCCCCGATTTCTTCGCTTATCATCTTATTCACGATTGTTGTGATGATCCGCATATAGTGACTCCGCGTACGCCTGGTTTTGTTGCTGCCATAGAGACTACGTCGCACTTTGTCGTTCAACATTTTAAGCCTAGTTTAATATTCGCAATTGACACATAATCCGGAAACCCCGAAATATTGTAAAGTCAACCAACTTGGGAATTCAAACCTCGCGCGCCCGATATGCTTGACAAAACTGTCAGAATTGCAACTGTCAAACGTGTTAAACACGAACTCGGTCTCGATCTGATCTCGCGCCAATTTGAACCAATCACAGCGCGAATAACGTGACAACAATGGACCAACTCGCAATTCGATAAAATCTCGCAACATACTTTTTAGAGAAGGATCCGTGTATATATAATCAGAATTCCCAAAAATTAAGAGATCTAACAAATTTTTCCAATAACTCCAAATCTTATCGAATCGGAAACTCTTTATAGATTTGACTCAAATTGATTACCAATTGTCCTTTAACATTCTTTCAATTATAAATTAGTATTTACCTTGATAACTTTAAATTTGCGAGGTCTGGAGCATTTCCAGACTTTAGAAAAAAATGTAAAGTCCCATCATTATATGGGGTTTTACATTTTTAGTAAAGCAGTACGACCTCTTTGCTCAATGAAATAAATACAGGATTTCCAATTCTGGAAACCTGGCATGGATTTTGCTAAAAGTAACAGTGAACAAAGAGGTCTGATTTACTTGACTGCAGAATTTCAATTCTCCCCGATCTCTTCGCTTATCATCTTATTCACGATTGTTCTGTTGATCCGCATATAGTGACTCCGCGTACGTCTGGTTTTGTTGCTGCCATAGAGACTACGTCGCACTTTGTCGTTCAACATTTTAAGCCTAGTTTAATATTCGCAATTGACATATAATCCGGAAACCCCGAAATATTGTAAAGTCAACCAACTTGGGAATTCAAACCTCGCGCGCCCGATATGCTTGACAAAACTGTCAGAATTGCAACTGTCAAACGTGTTAAACACGAACTCGGTCTCGATCTGATCTCGCGCCAATTTGAACCAATCACAGCGCGAATAACGTGACAACAATGGACCAACTCGCAATTCGATAAAATCTCGCAACATACTTTTTAGAGAAGGATCCGTGTATATATAATCAGAATTCCCAAAAATTAAGAGATCTAACAAATTTTTCCAATAACTCCAAATCTTATCGAATCGGAAACTCTTTATAGATTTGACTCAAATTGATTACCAATTGTCCTTTAACATTCTTTCAATTATAAATTAGTATTTACCTTGATAACTTCAAATTTGCGAGGTCTGGAGCATTTCCAGGCTTAAGAAAAAAATGTAAAGTTCCATCATTATATGAGGTTTTACATTTTTAGTAAAGCATTACGACCTCTTGGCTCAATGAAATAAATACAGGATTTCCAATTCTGAGACCTGGCATGTATTTTGCTAAAAGTAACAGTGAACAAAGAGGTCTGATTTACTTGACTGCAGAATTTCAATTCTCCCCGATCTCTTCGCTTATCATCTTATTCACGATTGTTCTGTTGATCCGCATATAGTGACTCCGCGTACGTCTGGTTTTGTTGCTGCCATAGAGATTACGTCGCACTTTGTCATTCAACATCTTAAGCCTAGTTTAATATTCGCAATTAACACATAATCCGGAAACCCCGAAATATTGTAAAGTCAACCAACTTGGGAATTCAAACCTCGCGCGCCCGATATGCTTGACAAAACTGTCAGAATTGCAACTGTCGAACGTGTTAAACACGAACTCGGCCTCGATCTGATCTCGCGCCAATTTGGACCAATCACAGCGCGAATAACGTGACAACAATGGACCAACTCGCAATTTGATAAAATCTCGCAACATACTTTTTAGAGAAGGTTTCGTCTTATACCTTTCCCTCGTCATTAATCCTATTTAAGAGTGTTCAACAATAAACCTCTATTGTTATCTATAGCAGTATAATTAATTACTCGTGCTTTCTTCATTAGATATAATGCATTCAACTGATGCAAATACCTTCTGACAAATTCACTTCACCGAATCTCTGGAGGGTTAATGGAGTTAGGATTTATAGTAAGCATCATGGGATTTCGTCTCCTAGTTGTTTTTGTTCAGTCGATAGTCGATAACACTCAACTGGAGTCAACAAAAGCCTCTGAGGATATCCGCGTCAGTGGATGTCCGCGCGAGCTTTCACGGATTTCACAGTGTTAGCGATCGACGCAATGCAGGAAGAAATGGGAAGGGCCGTGAGTTAAGCAGTATCGAGTTAGAGCTCCTCTCACAGTACACTATAAGCCAAAAGTTAGTTATTATATCGAAACAGGCGGGTGAAACGGTAGCTTTCGATAGGCAAGCATGTATATCTATTGAAATTGCTCTGCTCATTTTGTAAATCAGGAGAAAAAGAAAATATTAAGTCTAACTTTATTACTTTTTTGTGCTCGGGGTAACAATTTCGTCACTAGCGCACTCCTATAATTTTTACATGGATAGGATAATACTTTGTATATTTTTTTTCTAATACGAAAAAAACTATAATCTTGGATTTGAGAACGATTGTAAGATCCTTTTCATGTTTGACATGTAAATTCACCTTTCTCAGAACTTGTGATTCTGACTAGAAAATTCACTGGATGGGGCATAAGCATCGCGAAACGTGACTCTGACATGGAAAATTCAAGAATATTCAAGGAAGAGAGATGGTTAAAGAATCGATCTTTTCACGACGTCGGGTAAGATGCAATAACGAAGGTCTCATATAAAATAGCACATTGATGCGGGATAAGGTGATCTCGACACCCAGAAAGCTTCTACATCAATTCTCCACCATATACCATCTTATTGCTATATTTCTGTCAAGATACGACAATACACAGCTTACTATTGTATTCGACAAAACAAGTCTTTTCATATCCCGATATGGGTTCACTTATTATTAATAACTTCCAAATTCCTCTCATCAATTTTCACCTCAACATGAAAACATTCCAATATCAAGTCAATATCAAGTCAATCTCTACGAAAAAGCCCGAAAATATTAAGATAATGTCATCAACATTTGCGTGTGTCGAACTTTAATCTTGTTTTGTTTTTTTTTTATTACGATTTTGGACTTTACTAGCCGTATGCTTGTACTCACCGCTGTCCAACTTAACTATATACACTGTATATTCAATTTATAATCTTTTTTTACAGTGATATACACTGTAAAAAAAGATTATAAATTTTTACAGTGATATACACTGTAAAAAAAGATTATAAATTGAATATACTTATGTATATGAAATTTACAAATTTTGTGCATGAAACTGTGATTGATGTACCGAGTGCTGTAAATTTACAAATCTATCGTAAAATTAATGTACCTGCATTGGAATTTAAGAGCAATTCATTGTAAATTTACAAAACTTGATCAGTAACTGTATAATTATATGACAAGTTTTTGAAAATTCCTACACTTCACTCGAATTTTATAGAAAAATCACCTAACTTTACGAATATTTTGTAACTTAGATTTCAAACACCCACACTGTAAAAAAAGACTTGAAATTTAATGTACTTAGGCTTATGAAATTTACATACTTTGTACTTGAAACTGTGATTCAAGTACTGAGTGCTGTAAACTTCCATTTCTTTTCCGAAATTAATGTACCTAACTGTAAATTTAAGTAATATTTATTGTAAATTTACAAATCTTGAAACACGAATACAATTTTTTGTATTCGTTTGTTCGTATGTGAAAAAAGTTGATAATATGCTGTTGAAAATGTCAATAATAAAAAGTTAATATCTGTTGACAGATGCAGGTTTTATTAAGTTTACATGTAACATTGATGTAGGTATTTAAATCAATTTAAAAAAATGGTAACAGCAGGATCGGCAACCTAACGATTATGAGTAGAGTGCGTTATGCATTATGTTCACTTGAAAATATTTCCGTACACACTTCACGCTCTGATTGCAACCAATTGAACATATTAATATGTCAATGATAAGTACGGTTAAAAGAATAATAGTTGTATAACTCTTATGCTATTTTGATATCCAAATCTACTAAGTCTTTGATAGCGTGGCTGGTAGCGTGCGTGCGTTGTTAGGTACTTAGATAGGTAGGTCGTAGGTTCAAACCCCGGGGTAGGCGAAAAATTTTCTTTGGCGAAAACCAATACCCAACAATTCCAAATGACATAATGTGTCTGAAAAAATAATGCCCGAGTGATAGTTCTATTTTATTTTTATTGTTTTTAAGCCCATTTTAAATTTCCAACATATGTGTGCTTGAATTTTAAGGTACCGCTTTGCAACAAAAAATCTATGACATACATTAATTTTATGTACAATATTCAGAAATATTTGACGCGGTACATTAAATTTCAAGTACAAAGTTACTGCTATGTCAATAACATTGAAATTATTTTCATGTGTACTAATCTAGAATTTTCAACACATTTGTGCTTGAAATTTAAGAGACGGTTTGTGAATAAAAACTTCCGGTACAGGTACCTTAATTTTCAAGCAGATTTTTTTTACAGTGTAGCCAAAAGATACAATACAAATACACACGCACGTACAGACATACGGACATTTTCTCGATGTTTTTTTTACTATTCCGAGTATGAAAAAAAAATGTCTTCTTTTACGAGGAAGCAACAAACAATTTATACCTAATTGGGCGCTTGGCAGTCGTTACTGGGCCAAGCTTTGGCACCGTCGTGTCACGACCGATGAAGCTTAGAATCGGTGCGGTGCAGTTTTCCTATGGGAATACTGGGTATATAGATCCCTGGTAATTTGCCACGCTTCACCCAGGTACATATTGCATCCATGACTCTCGGGGGTCGATAAAAAAAATGTCATTTCACTCAATGTATATATTCGCGATTCAGGGCCAATACGTTCTGCCAGTATCTCAACAGAATTATTTCTTCGAATAGAACATTTATATCGTTCAATATTGGACTAATATTGACACCGAGAATATAACATCCCGTGCGTACATTCCAATGTTAAGAAAATGATTTTGATTCAGTCAAGACTCCGTCAAAGTAGGACGGTGTAGCGGAAGGTACACCTTCGCTCATACAGAGATATCTTGTGGCAGTGATAATGAAAAAGAAAAAAAAAATAGAAGAAGCGAATTCACAACATATTTGTTTATCTAATTTAAAAAAGGATGCAAAGTAGAACCTTGCACATTGCTTCCTCATTATTTTTCACTTTTTACAAAGCTCCCTCTCTGAGGAAGCAAAAAAGTATGTTATTCAATTTTGGCTTCCTCATAGAGGAAGCTTTGTAAAAAGCGAAAAATAATGAGGAAGCAATGTGCAAGGTTCTAGTTTGCATCCTTGTTTTAATTATATAAATAAACATGTTGTGAATTCCCTTTTTCTATTTCGTTATTCCGTTATTTCGTTATTATTAGAGCGTTTTCGAAAGTAAATATGATAACGTATATTATTAAAAATAATTCAACATTCCATAAAATCACAAATTTCATACCGTTTGTCACTAAATTATACATATATAATGACTGAATATTTTTTCATTTATATACAAAATTTGAGCTCGCTATTTCAAGTTTTGCAAAAGTTACAATAGAGCGATAATGTCAATTTTTTGAAAAATTCAAAATTCCATAAAATCTGAACCACTTTACTGATTTGAGCCAAATTCAATAACAAATAGCATTGAGTGCACCTACTCTTATAACCAACTATTTAGCAAAATAGACTAAATTTTACGAAAGTTAGAGCGACCACGTCCTTTTTTCAAAAAATTCAAAACGGCGTAAAATCGAAATTCTCGCACAGATTTTTTGTCGAAAATTGCTACATTTGAAGAGGGTCTGCTGCTACACTAGTGTGCCAAATACGCGCACGCGCACGCACGCACACACACACACACACACACACACACACACACACACACACACACACACACACACACACACACACACACACACACACACACACACACACACACACACACACACACACACACACACACACACACACACACACACACACACACACACACACACACACACACACACACACACACACACACACACACACACACACACACACACACACACACACACACACACACACACACACACACACACACACACACACACACACACACACACACACACACACACACACACACACACACACACACACACACACACACACACACACACACACACACGCACACACACGCACACACACGCACACACACGCACACACACACACGCACACGCACACGCACACGCACACGCACACGCACACGCACACGCACACGCACACGCACACGCACACGCACACGCACACGCACACGCACACGCACACGCACACGCACACGCACACGCACACGCACACGCACACGCACACGCACACGCACACGCACACGCACACGCACACGCACACGCACACGCACACGCACACGCACACGCACACGCACACGCACACGCACACGCACACGCACACGCACACGCACACGCACACGCACACGCACACGCACACGCACACGCACACGCACACGCACACGCACACGCACACGCACACGCACACGCACACGCACACGCACACGCACACGCACACGCACACACACACACACACACACACACACACATACATACATACACACATTTTTCCTAGATCACTTTTCTGGACGTTTTGGACAATTCTAAGTGTCCTGACATAAAAATCTTGAAATTTTTTTTTTCATGAAAACAAAGCTTCCTCTATGAGGAAGCAAAAAAAGAAAAAGAAAACATCGGGGAAGAAAAAACACGGGAAAACATTCCAAGAATTACTCGGACGAAGTGAGAACCAGTGGATAATAAATGCTGGTGGAAAATTCATTTCACCGAAAGAATAGCTGATTTTAAACTATCATTTGCCCTCCGTGCTATTTCCGGACCTTCTATTAATCGTGCTCGGCACATACCATATGTTGACAAGGCGCGGGTTTATGTATTGTCGTTGGGGAACGAGTAAAAGACGGAGTCGAGAAACCGGGATTCTTGTGGTTGGCAGACGCCAAGTGTCGTACGGATAACGGATAACCCACCCCCATCCTATTGACTGAACTACATTTCTTACACTGCATTAGCCGCGTGCTGTGTTCGACACAATTGATTTCTAGTTTTTCCCATTATATATTTTTCCGTATTTCCTATTCGTAGTGTCGGTAGCACTATTCGGTAGAAATAGTCGTTCCGAGGACCAACATTCCGGGCGATAATCGCTAAAATAAAATACTCAAAACGCCGACATGAGGTAGGAGGCGCGCTTTACCTCGATACGTTCGCCGATTGGTCTTGGTTCTCTTTTTACTCTTTCGATTTCCAACACACTCTCTTCGACTCACCTCGTTCGCTACTTCCAATTCGTCATTCAACGTACGACGTAATAATACTATATACGAAATTTGTACTTAAACAAGACATTTGTACTTGAACATTTCAGTGCTGCGATTGAATCAAGGTCGGTAAGGTATGCACTCAAGCTTAAACCATAGGATTGAACAATGTTTTGGCAATTTCAACGACTTCATAGAGGTGCATCGAGAGTTAGTCTCGATAAAAATGGGATCTTCGAGGAGGAGGAGGAGGAGGAGTGGTAATAGCAGCAACAGTATATTTTTCTTAGTTGAACCCGGCGAGCGGAAGTAACACCGTGCCAGCCGTAACCAAACACATTCCGGTCGAATGTAACTAAACAAGCGGGGCGCGCCTTTCTCAAGGAGGAGATTGAAGTGGTCGCGGCGAGCAACCCGTGCTCTTAGAAATCTTCGCTCTCGAATGTCGAACGAAATCACTCAGCTACGCGAAGAATTTTCTCTTAAATATCAAATCGTTCAAGCTATTTTACCATTCCATACTCTCTCGTAACACTTTCATTAGATCTTGTATCCAATATTTCTATGCTGTCCAAAAGCTCCTTGAATTTATTTGCTTTCGTGTCAAACGCCACAGCCTGTGAAAGTCTACCTGAAATTTCATCGGATTTCAATCAAGAGAGGGTTGGTATTCGTGTTTTCATATCCATAATGAAAATCCAGTGTATATACGATTAGCCAGGTAACATATATATATAAAATATTAATGGTATTTATTCTCCAAATATTTTTAATACATGGCGTATATATTTTTATGATCGTAACATGACATAGACGAAATTTTGATATTTTTCAAATATTCAAAATACATATATTCGGTGTAAATTTAATTAACTTTGTGTATACATATGAGCACGGAGATGGGTCTTATTGCGATAGCTCGTATAGATACAGCAATTACTAATTCGTTAATGTAATCATTTTTTTCTATCCATATTTCTTTGAAAGGTGAAAACATTACAGGTTTTTTTTCTGTCACTGGACGAGATATTCGCTTTTGTGCCATTTATGCGCCTATTCGTAATGCATCCAGCTTTTTTTTTTGGGGAAGAAACTGATTTTTTTTTCTATAATTTCGAGACAAACAAAAGTGAATAAATTGCTCCTTGTAATCGTTTCTTAGGCAAGAACAAATTAGTTAAAGAATAATTCAATATTTTCATTGAAATAAAGTAATATTTTGTGCAACTGGGCTAATATAATTTTTTTTTTTTAAATCAATACTTTGATCCGACACCTTCCTCTGAACCGGAAAAAAATCATTTCCGGGAAATATGCACTTTCAATTTTTTTTCTTCTTTTTAATTTAATACGCGTACAGCATCCTGTGTATTGTGCGCATTCCGTGGCACGGTTCTCGGAAACTCCATATGAGACAAAAAATATTTGTAATTTTGCTCAATTCGTATATTTAATTTAATACATCAGCTGATGAATAAAATTTTTGGAAATGTAAATTTGCACACAATTTTAACGGTACAACCCTTAGCGACATTTACTTGGCCAGCGATGAATGAATAATTAAGGCGACATGAACTATCATGAATACAAAATAAGTACCTATATTCTATTTTTAGTCTAGCACGAGCCTCGGGCTATCGGGGCTAATTTGGATTTTCCAGGGGCGCCACCACCCACCCTTCCTTTCTCGCGGGGGTACGCGCATAGTAGTTAAGAAAAATTTGAGATCGTTACAGATCTACCGACTACCCGAGTAGAAATTTCATTAGGCATGCCTGCTGTCATACGAGGTCCAGATCAGTTTTAGGTACGGTAACCTTATTTGAGGCCGCCGTAAATTCACCTGCTCAGGTCCGTGTAAGACTGAGATATGGCATTCGTACTTAATAATGCCGTCTTTCCACCGGATCCCGTGAAGAAAAATATTAGGGTTGCCCTAAGATAACATAGGGCCCTATCGGCCTTTAATGTGGACACCATAACAGGGAGTTCCATATCACTCCCAATTAGGGACCTACTAAGGAAACTGTAGCGTTTAATGCCGATATTTAATGGGGCTATATTAGGGCAATGAATTAAGGGCCCAGTCAGGCTTAATCATGGCACCAAGTAAATAAATCAATAATAGTTTCGCCATGCAAGGGCCTCATAAGGCAATTCTAGATTGCCACGGCGAAGTTTAATAAGAACTTGATAAGTTAATTAATTAAAGGCTCAGTCAGGCTTAACCATGGCATAAAGTAAACAAATCAATAATAAATTTGCCAGATGAGGATCTTATACGGCAATCTGAGGTTTCCATCGCAAAATTGGTGGTCACCTATCCAACTAATCAACGTCAAAGTCAGCCAGGTAGTCACCCATTCTAATACTGGCCCTCAGGTCAGTCAGAGAGTCACGCACCTAGATACAAACGACCTGTAAACAAGCAATTTTGGGGAATATAATTATAGATGACAACAACGATACAATGTACCCTATTCGATATAACCAATGTCTGTAAAAAAATAACTGAATGTGCTTTTATTTTTATACATCAGAAGCAGTCATGTAAATCTATCAAGTTCGGACTATATTACATTAATTTTATTTCATATTTCATATTACAGTCATTGAAATAGACAGAAAAAATTGCATATTCATATGATTTGAATGGCCAAGAGAGCTAAGGCGCAGCGAAACTACACCATCCGGAGGGTTCTAGGTTCAATCCCCGTCAATGTAAAAAAAAAATGTAATATGCTTTTTCAGCGATTAATATGTACCATCGTGTAGAGAAAAACGAAATATCTAATTAAAAGTGCAGCATTACTCAACTAAATAATAACAAATATATATTTTTAAATTAAATTTCTTTATTATTTTAGTAAGGACTTAATAGGGCAGCCTTAAAAGGTCCTCATTATTTTGCGTTTAAAGGCCCCTAACATTTAGCCTTTAAATGTCCCGAAGAAAAAAGCGTGACCATCATTTGCGAAACCCTATGAAGCTTCCACATAAGGCTCCTAAGAGAATTAGGGAATAT
Organism: Ephialtes manifestator; assembly: GCA_963970395.1. Classification (NCBI taxonomy): domain Eukaryota; kingdom Metazoa; phylum Arthropoda; class Insecta; order Hymenoptera; family Ichneumonidae; genus Ephialtes; species Ephialtes manifestator. The sequence goes on along the minus strand of OZ019969.1, from coordinate 7,714,221 downwards.
TAATCGGGGCCTTGGAAGAACCCTGATAAGATTTCTTCACGGGATCAGGCTGATGTCAGGCTAGATACGGTAACCTTATTTAGGGGTCGTCGTAAGTTCACCTGATCAGGTCCATGTAAGGCCGAGATATGGCATTCTACCTTAAAAATGCCGTCTTTCCACCGGATCAGGCCCATGTCAGGCTTTACATACGGTAACCTCTTATAGATATGCCATTCATCGACCTTAACCGTTTCGCCTAAGGTCTTCCTGTAGCATTTGGACCAAGATTATGTCCAATTTACCTTTACTTTCTTTCGTCTGATTCGGATACGGTCTTCGTATGGCACAGTTTTTTTTAAATATGCCGTAAATTTACATTATCAGGTTCGTGTAAGGGCTAGATACGGCATTCATTAAAAACATTTAAAAACTATTGTTATGCAAAATCAATCTTTTCAGCACCTTATTGCGTGTGCTGGGTTTTTTCACATCTTTATCCCATCAAGAAGTATTTGAAATTTTTGCTGAAACTCACGCCCGAGTAGAAATTTCATCAGGCATGCCTGATGTCACACGAGGTCCAGATCAGTTTTCGGTACGGTAACCTTATTTGGGGCTGCCGCAAATTCACCTGCTCAGGTCCATGTAAGGCTGAGATATGGCATTCGTACTTAATAATGCCATCTTTCCACTGGATCAGTTTGATGTCAGGCTAGATATGGTAACCTTATTTAGGGGTCGTCGTAAGTTCACCTGATCAGGTCCATGTAAGGCCGAGATATGGCATTCTACCTTAAAAATGCCGTCTTTCCACCAGATCAGGCCCATGTCAGGCTTTTCATACGGTAACCTCATATAGATATGCCATTCATCGACCTTAACCGTTTCGCATAAGGTCTTCCTGTGGCATTTGGACCAAGATTTTGTCCAATTTACCTTAACTTTCCCTGGTCTGATTCGCATACGATCTTCGTATGGCATAGTTTTTTTTAAATATGCCGTAAATTTACATTATCAGGTTCGTGTAAGGGCTAGATACGGCATTCATTAAAAACATTTAAAAAGTATTGTTATGCAAAATCAATCTTTTCAGCATCTTGCGTGAGCTGGGTTTTTTCACATCTTTATCCCATCGAGAAGTATTCGAAATTTTTGCTGAAACTCACGTTCTACGGGACTGTACCACTAGAATTACTTTGAAATCTACCCAGGTACTGACCGTCAAACGCCAGTACCTGGATGGGTGACCGCCCCATCATGTTCGAATTTTGAATATTTCGGTCGTAGTCGCAGTAAATGGATGTACAGTCTTGACGTGTTTTCATTTTAAGTATACTTCAAATAGACAATAAATATATAAACTTTCTAAGATGTCAATGGCCGAGTGGGCCAAAGCGCAGAATTGTCACCCAGAGAATCAAGGTTCGATTCCCATCAACGGCAAATAAATTTACATGTGTTTTTTTCAGCAATTAATATGTACTGAAAACTAAATAAGCTCGAATATCCAATAGAAAGTGCGAAATAAATCGAATTCGATGAACGCAGATAATTATTTTGTAATTTATTTGCCGTTTTTATAAGTAGGGGCTTAGTAGGGCAGCCTCTATCCGGCCCTTATCTGGAAAACTTAATCTGGCCCTGATCATGCGCTACGTTACTTTCCTGCAAGGCCCGTATAAGGTTGCCAGGCAAGGGTCTTAGATTTAAATCCGGCTACCACGCTAGGGCCTGATATTCCCCGTAGCTGAATTTCTACTCGGGTACATAAGAAAACGGTGAAATAAATTCATAGGAATCCTGTTGGCATTGATGCCAAAAGTCCATGCAGCTTCGTAGTTGGGCTATGATAAGCAGTGTTTATGTTTATGTAGATTCTGCAGCCCCTGACGTGTGCATAATTGTCATGCCGCGTGAACCGCTGCCACTGCCGAAAATCAATCCGGTATGCTTGGTCATCATAGCCCGACGGCTCTGGCACGAATTTTCACGATCCCACAGAGATAAATGCCATCTACATAGATACACTATATAATATCGTCAGTCCGAGGGTCTGAGGGCCTTGAACTAACATACACCAACATACACTAACATACACCCTCGATACGCCGCGATTCGCTAGGGTTCGGAGAAAATTTTTCAATTTACTTGCAAATTATTCAACGAAAGGACACATCGAGGAACTGTCGCACATACGGTGATTCCGATTTCGACAGATCTATGCTTTTATTCGTCAGTTCATTTACAGATATCATCATTCATTGGCAGTTGCTTATGTTGATTTCGTACTGTGCTGTAAATTTCAAAAAATGCTCAATGCCAAACAACATAGAATGCACCAAGAGTGCATTACCGATAATCGGCAGTTGTTAACATCTCGGCTTGGTACCAACGGATTATCGTTCCACCGATATTGTTGATAAGTCTTGGCAGCTATCGTGCGGTACCTTCGACTTTTAACGCTCGTTGCTGACGCGGCACAGGGGATCGATGTGTATGGGAAAGATCAGTTAGTTAATTACAGAACACGGAATCAGTGACTCACTCTTCTGCACTGCTTCCAACCGGATTAAAACTTTGCGACATTCAGCTTTCCATTTGGATTGACCGACACACGAGACGAAGGTATGCAGAGGTAACTGGGACGCGTCCAGTGATTAGGAGCGCCAAGCTAATGGACAAGCTTTGATAACACGTTAGAGCTAATGATACAACCCCCTCAACCGCCGATTCATTTATCATCCTCGGGAATCAATAAAGCGCGACAGGGGTAGTCTTTCGCCTTCCCTATATGACCTACAAACTTAAATGTACGCATAAAAATTGTTTAAAAAAGGATGTAAAGTAAAACCTTGCACATTGCTTCCTCATTATTTTCCGCGTTTTACAAAGCTCTATGAGGAAGTATGTTATTCAATTTCTGGCTTCCTCATAGAGGAAGCTTTGTAAAACGCGAAAAATAATGACGAAGCAATGTGCAAGGTTCTACTTTGCATCCTTGTTTTAATTAGATGAATATACATGTTGTGGATTCGCTTTTTCTATTTCGTTATTACGTTATTTCGTGATTATTAGAGCGTTTCCGAAAGTGAATGTGATAATGTATACACTGAGAGAAAACTTAAAATCCTGACAACCTCACGCGGTGGTTGGCAAATATTACTTTGGCTCAAAGAAATAGAGGTTGACACAAACACCGATTCGTCGAGGCAATATAATGCATTTCTTTGAGACAACTACTTCATGTAATTGTGCGTCAACATAACAATGTTTTGGCTGAACATTGATTTGGTTGAACGAATGGCAGTGCAGTTGAATTAACCCCGTGAGGGGTTAAGGCAACAATTTTTCGGTACCTCAAACGCGTGTAACGAGTGGTTGAGCCAATCACGCGAGTCATTTCAATCAGGAAAATGATTTCTATGAAACAACTTTATCAGAATGGTTACGAGAACTGTTTTATGCTTTTGAAAGAACCGCGGTGCAACTGGTCTCTAAGAAATATAAGGTTGACTCAACCTCACGTCCGTTTGTGTAAAAGCTGTTTCCGAAGATACGAGTATCCCGATGGTCACCTATCCAACTACTGATCGCCAGAGACAACCAGGTAGTCATCCATCCTAGTACTGACCCTCAGGTCAATGACCCGACTAGAAATTCAGTTATGGGGAATATCAGGGCCGGACCTGGTAACCGGATTCTAAATCCAAGGCCCCTGTCTGGCTACCTTATACGGCCCTGATTGGAAATGTAACGCTTTGGCACATCCGGGCCAGGTCAAGTTTACCACATAAGGACCTGATAAAAATAACCATTTAAGGGCCTGATAAAGATTGCAAACTAAGGGCCTGATAAATATAATCATTGATATAAATACATATACTTATCTTTATATTAAATTAAAAAATTAATTATTAATTTTAGGGCATTATGCCGCAATATCAACAATAATATTCTATTAATATTACAAAAAAAAAAACAATTCGTCTTCAGATACGGTTTTTCGTAACTTCATTCGAAAAGTGATGGACGCGGGATTTGAACCTAAGACCTACGGGACCTACCTATTTACCTAACTACCTAACCGAGCACGCTAACCACTAGACCAAACCGACTATGTGGATATCTCGTACAGTATTTCCATAATAGTTCAATTTACTATTTATTTAAAATAATAGTTCAGTTTTTAATGTAGCTAGTTACGAATTTGAACTTAAAATTTGTAAATTCAAAGTGACGGGTTTAAAATGAAAAACATATTGAATGCGATATTTTGATTTTATAAATGATATTTTTAATTCCACCAATATTTCGATCGGGTCTACCTTATCTATGCCAGATCTGGGCCTGAATATGGAATGCCTTATCAGGTCTATCTTAATTTTTCCCGATCTGGCCCTGAATAAGATACACCTTATCAGGTCTACCTTAATATTTCCCGATCTGGCCCTGAATAAGATGCACCTTATCAGGTCAACCTTCCCTTTGCCAGATCCGGTCCTAATACGGTACACCTTATCAGGGCAACCTTTCCTATGCCAGATCCGGTCCTAATAAGGTACACCTTATCAGGTCAAACTTATCCATGCCAGATCAGGCCCATATGTGACGGCAGGGCTGCCCTACCAGATTTCTAGTCGGGGAGACGGTCATCCACCCAAATACTAACAAACTAATTCGGGCTAACAATGAAACAAGCAACTTCGTCGAGTATGTTTATAGATGGCAACAACGATACAATGTACTCTTTTCGATATAACCGAGTGCCGTGAAAAATAACAGAAAGTACTTTTATTTTTACTACACCAAACGCAATCATATTAATCTATAAAGTTCTGACTGTATTATACTAATTCCATTTTATATATCATGTTACCGATATTCAAATAGACAAAAAAAAATACTAGAATCATATGATCCGAATGGCCGTGTGAGCTAAAGCGCAGCGCAACAACATTATCCGGAGGGTCGCAGGTTCGATTCTCGTCAATGGAATAAAAAATTTAATATGTTTTTTCAGCAATTAATATGTACCATCCTGAAGAGAAAGACGTAATACCAAATTAATATGCAGGATTACTCGATTGAATAAGCACGATTAATAATTTTCAATTCATTTTCTTTATTTTTTTAGACTCACTCACACACAGAATGAATTTGATTGAAATATGAGTGTAGTTGAACCAACGGCATCAATACTTCCAATCAATCGATCAGAGATTGATGCAAGAGTGTGCATGGTCTGAGAGAAAACAATATTAGAGTTACAATAAATACACTGGTTGTCTCAACCACATGAAACATTTGAATCGAAGAAAGTCCGACAACCATTTGGTGAGTTTGACCCAATCTCCTCGTTCCATTCGCCGTATATAACCTCTCGGAGAGGTTGAGTCAACCTCTATTTCGTTGTGCCCAACAATTTTTTCTCTCAGTGTATTTTACAAAATAATTCAACATTCCATAAAATCAAAAATTTCATTCCGTTCGTCACTAAATTATACATATATAATGGCTGAATATTGTTTCATTTATATACAAAATTTGAGCTCGCTATCTTACGTTTTGCAAAAGTTACAATAGAGCGATAATGTCAATTTTTTGAAAAATTCAAAACATCATCAAATTTTAACGGTTCAACCGATCTTAACCAAATTTAATAGCAATCACCGGCGTATGAAAACTCAAATTCATACCAATTTTTAGATCATTATCTCGAAAATTGAAAGAGTTATCGCGTAAACAGACATTTTTCAAAAAATTTAAAAACGCGTAATAATTGAACGATGAAGTGGATTTTAACAAAAATCTGTATGAACGATGAGGCTTGATCCCTCTATCTATGGTCCAAATTTCAGCTTGATATCTCAAGGCATTCCCGAGTTATAAAGGTTTACATTTTTCGATCGTGTAACATACACACACACACACACACACACATACAGACATTTTTTCTAAATCACTTTTCTCGACGTTTTGGCCCATTCTGAGTGTACTGACATGAAAATCTCGAAAAAAAAATGTTTTCATGAAAACAAAGCCTCCTCTATGAGGAAGCAAAAACGAGTATATTGTTGCCATTGTTAAAGTAAAAAATCCTCTATGCAGAAGCGGGAAATTTTAATTCTCCTTTACATCATTTTTATTGTTACGTTTTTGTTTTTGTTTTTTTTTTTTCGTTCTTTCGGATATTGGACATCATTAAAGCAAGTTCGTGGTAAGATTGGACGTGTATCTTCAAAGAGTTTGATATTTTGTGGCACGTTGTATTTCATGCGAAATATCATTCGTGCTCAAGCACGCGAAAATGTAATATTCAGCTAGAATCTTGTACGTAAAATGGAGTATAACATTATTTCCAGACGCACGGATGACGTCTGGATATATGTCTGCCGACTTCTGTCTCATCAGCATATTTACGTCACTAGGGCACGTTACCCTGATACCTGTGTTTCCATTGAGACTAAATATCGCGATGTTGCTTGCTACAGGCATAACGAAGATATGTTAATTTATATATTGAAGATGTAGAATCCCACATCGCTAATATTTCAAAGTTTTTCACGTACTGCCGAATATTCTGTAAAATTTTCATCAGAATAAACGGTGTTTCATTGAATGAAAAAACAAACAAAAAATTGGGTTTTTTTTGCCGAAGACCTTTTGCAAAATAAATAAAAACAAGGATGCAAGGTAGAACCTTGCACATTGCTTCCTCATTATTTTTCGCTTCTTACAAAGCTACCTCTATGAGGAAGTATGTTATTCAATTTTTGGTTTCCTCACAGAGGAAGCTTTGTAAAACGCGAAAAATAATGATGAAGCAATGTGCAAGGTTCTACTTTATATCCTTGTTTTAATTAGATAAATATACATGTTGTGGATTCGCTTTTTCTATTTCGTTATTGCGTTATTTCGTGATTATTAGAGCGTTTCCGAAGTGAATGTGATAATGTATATTTTTAAAAATAATTCAACATTCTATAAAATCAAAAATTTCATACCGTTCGTCACTAAATTATACATATATAATGGCTGAATATTGTTTCATTTATATACAAAATTTGAGCTCGCTATCTTAAGTTTTGCAAAAGTTACAATAGAGCGATAATGTCAATTTTTTGAAAAATTCAAAACATCATAAAATTTTCACGGCTCAACCGATCTTAACCAAATTCAATAGCGATCACCGGCATATGAAAGCTCAAATTCATACTAATTTTTAGATCAATATCTCGAAAATTGAAAGAGTTATCGCGTAAACAGACATTTTTCAAAAAATAAAAAAACGCGTAATAATTTAACGATGAAGTGGATTTTAACAAAAATTTGTATGAACGATGAGGCTTGATCCCTCTATCTATGGTCCATATTTCAGCTTGATATCTCAAGGCCTTCTCGAGTTATAAAGGTTTACATTTTTCGATTGTGTAACATACACACACACACACACATACACACACACACACACACACACACACACACACACAGACATTTTTTCTAAACCACTTTTCTCTATGTTTTGGACCATTCTGAGTGTACTGACATGAAAATATCGAAAAAAAAATTTTCACGAAAACAAAGCTTCCTCTATGAGAAAGCAAAATCTGAAAAAATTCGTAACGAGTGCTTTTAAGTGGGAATAAAACTTAGCAAATTATGAGCATAATCTGGAGGGGGGTTGAAAAAAAATGACCCACTTTATGGAGAATACCTCGGTCGGAATAGGAATCTCAACTTAAAATTTTTTACAACGTTCGTAGATTTCGCTCCGCGTAAGTTCAACGGGTTATGACGCCTCTGATTCAGGGAGACATTTTCCTTACTACAAACGTTATTTTTCACAAGTTTTTTATGAGAGCTTTTTTCTCCGTTGAAGAAGTGATGGCGTTAAAAACTTGTAAAGTGAATAGAATATTCATATCGGCAAAGAATAGGTTTTTTTTACAAGTCGGACATCTGGATAGTTGGAAATATACGTAATAACATTGTTTCCCCCTGGGCTAATAGCCTTGAGGGAGGGGACAATTTGATGCTGTCGTCCACGTCCAATATGATTGATGAAAAACGGCGGACAACCGATACGGTGGCTTCTTCTTCCCATGTTGGGAATGACGTAAATGCGTGTCCATCTGCTCTGTTAACGTAAAAATAATCTCCCTCTCTATCTCTCTTTCGATTTTGCAAGCGCTGCAAGCTTTCGATGAAATATGCATGCAGCATCCAGTTACCGCAAAGTCACTAAAATGTGTTGCGCATGCAATTTTCGTAACGGTAACGCGTTATCCCAATGAATAAATACCTTCAACAAATCAAATGTTTCAGTAAACGCTTAGCTATATTTGCTATAAGGGATTGACATAAGATTTTTTTTAAATCTCTTGTTGTCGTTGGTTTCCATATTTTTGTTAATCGTCAGAATGGCATATTTGTTTGCCGCACTTCCAAATGCCTGTTGTTAAAGGTGTGCGTGCGGGCGTGCGGGCGTGCGGGCGTGTGCCACGTATCGTTCATTCTGGTTAAGTAGAAAGGGTAAAGTGCTCACCCTATTCGGACAGCGAGAGTAAATTAGCGCTCGTGACAAAATCCAAATATCCATCAACACCTTGCAGATTCATCTTAAAATGAAATGATAGAGCCATGTTTTTGCTTTCATTTTTCCTGCAAATCGTTATTTTTTCCAAGAAAGCAACCAGAAATCTACAAACTTTTGAAAAATTTGATCTAGCGAAATCAAATTTTCCACGTAAACGTAACAACGTTGTTGCGTGATTTTATATCTCTAATTTAGTAAAAATCGGTAAAAGGTTTCGGATTTTATAGGGATAGGATTTCTTGTCTATTACTTCCCGATAACTCTCTAAATTTCTCCAAACCTTCATGTCCACTGCTTCCTCGTTATTTTCGCTTTTTAGAAAACTACCTCTACGACGAAGCAAAAACCGATTATAATACATTTTCATAGAGGAGGCAGCTTTGTAAAAAGCTCAAAATAATGAGGAAGGATTGTACAAGGTTTTACTTGGCAACCTTGTTGTACTATGTTTTTCCATTTTGGCGATGTTGGATTTGTTCTAACATGTGTTGTTTGTATTTGTAAAGAGAAAAGAATATTTCCCCTCGGACACTCGGAACTCGTGATAAAATTTTGTGACCATGTCGTTATCATTCACAATGCAGCATCTCGTGGTAGGCTTCACGCAAGAGGATGTAGCGAGTATTACTGGTAATGCTGCTAAAGTCAGTATTGCCACTGCGGGAGATCCAGTGAAAAACCCAGCTAAAGTATACCACGGTATTTCCCATAATAGTCGAGTGGTCTTTGTGAGTTTGCTGACGCGTGTGCGTTATCCCTCGCTCGTTCTTCGTATGTCCCTGCACGTAAAATAGCAGAAGCTTTCTTTGGAGGAACGGCCGGCATCAAGACGTGGTGGCGGCGGTGGCGACGGCGGCAGCAGCAAAAGAGAAGAGCTCCGCTACTGGAGAATTCCCGTGAAAGAGTGCTTCGGGTATTCGGGTCACGGCATCACGCACCATGCTGCTATACATCTAATGTTCCAGCGATCCACGTATATCTTTTGTCCTGGAAAACTTTTTTCTCTCCCATTCTTTTTTTCGCCTTGCTTATGACTTTGGATTAAAATAGTTACGGGATTTTCTTCAATCTTTGTTTTTACCATCTTATTCACCTCACTTTCGGCACACGTTCGCACACGGAGAGAAGAGCCTGGTAATCATTACCCGATTTAGTTAGTAAACTCGGGTTATTCAGCGCTTCTGGCGTCTATTTCTATATTTTCCTATAGAGTACTGTATCGTGTTTTACTGTGTGCTGCACGTCGTACAAGAATCGTTACTATGTTTCGGTTTTCAAACTGTACTATAAATAATCCAAAGTTTGTAAGGGTGTATACGCAAAAGTGTCTCGAAGACATTTTAAAGCTTGACAATAGTCGTGAATTCCAACAAACAGTGATTACGATTCGCAATATATGAAGAAATTCATCTCTTAATTTATTAATAGAAGCTATAGTTACGGGATCGGTCCTGAAAGAAATACGAACATTTGACATATACAAAATAGCAAATTCTGATATCCTCAACTTGCAACAACTAAGACCGTGCGTGCGGGATTCATTCCCCAAATACAGGCTGTAGTTCTAAACAGCCTATTCATTATACACGAAAAATGTGCCGTGACCGCCATATGTTTGGCGGCGGCTGAGTGTGTTTACATCCTCAGCGGCGCTAGGCGCTTATTGTTCTCGGTAGTGTAGTGCAATTAACAAGGAATTGTGAACACGAAAAAGCAAGTGCACGTCTTTTTTAAAGACATTTTATCTATGTATTTTTCGTGTATACTATAAGAAAATCGTCACATGTCGTCGTCGTTGTAAATCGGTGCGTAACCCGCCCTATTTGCCACGTGACATAACCTCCTCTTTAATGACGTCCGAAATCAGAACGAAAAGTGGTGATGGCGTTTTTATTTAAAAAGTGTAATTTCATTTTAAGAAAAATAAATCAATGTTTAATAATTGAACAAAACAACGTGTATTTTTTATGCTGCATTTTTGTAACCTATCCCTATCCTACCTTTACATACCTTTACTTTCTATTAATTTAAGTATCATTTTAATTACACGAATTTCCGAGATTCGCTGGTGTACGAAACAGCAGTAAGTACGTAATAGGCCTAGCAATCTTCAGTATGCTGCATTTAACCAGCAATGTATCGTTGGTAAGTGACACGTGAACACAACTGGCATCGTTTGCCATACTGTATATTAGACACGAAAAACTAGCGTTTAATGTACTGCATGGCAATCATCGCCAAACTGGTCGAATAAACCGAATTTACAATGCAGCATGGAAACCATCGCCATATTTTTTTAATAATGATTGTCAGAAAATACTCCGTGTGGGTTTGCCTAGACGGAGAGAAGAGTCTGGTAATCATTACCCGATTTAGTATAGTAAACTCGGTTTATTCAGCGCTTCTGGCGTCTATTTCTATATTTTCCTATAGAGTACTGTATCGTGTTTCACTGTGTGCTGCACGTCGTACAAGAATCGTTACTATGTTTCGGTTTTCAAACTGTACTGTAAATAATCCAAAGTTTGTAAGGATGTATACGCAAAAGTGTCTCGAAGACATTTTAAAGCTTGACAATAGTCGTGAATTCCAACAAACAGTGATTACGATTCGCAATATATGAAGAAATTCATCTCTTAATTTATTAATAGAATCTATAGTTACGGGATCGGTCCTGAAAGAAATACGAACATTTGACATATACAAAATAGCAAATTCTGATATCCTCAACGTTGCAACAACTAAGACCGTGCGTCTGGGATTCATTCCCCAAATACAGGCTGTAGTTCTAAACAGCCTATTCATTATACACGAAAAATGTGCCGTGACCGCTATACGTTTGGCGGCGGCGGAGTGTGTTTACATCCTCAGCGGCGCTAGGCGCTTATTGTTCTCGGTAGTGTAGTGCAATTAACAAGGAATTGTGAACACGAAAAAGCAAGTGCACGTCTTTTTTAGAGACATTTTATCTATGTATTTTTCGTGTATCCTATAAGAAAATCGTCACATGTCGTCGTCGTTGTAAATCGGTGCGTAACCCGCCCTATTTGCCACGTGACATAACCTCCTCTTTAATGACGTCCGAAATCGGAACAAAAAGTGGTGATGGCGTTTTTATTTAAAAAATATAATTTCATTTTAAGAAAAATAAATAAATGTTTAATAATTGAACAAAACAACGTATATTTTTTATGCTACATTTTTGTAACCTATCCCTATCCTACACGGAGAAAAATGCTTGGTTGGGCTTACTAAGATATTGATTAAAAATTTTACCAAGAAAAATTTGGTAGGCGCAACCAAGTTATTGATTAGGTGTACTAAATACTTGGTTGTCTTACCAAATCCTTGGTTATGTTAGATAATAACTTGGTTATGTTAGTCAATAACTTGGTTGTGCCCGCCAAGTTTTCTTGATAACATTTTTAACCAATTTTTTGGTAATTCTAACCAAGCTTTTTTTTGAGTGTACCTTTACATACCTTTACTTTCTATTAATTTAAGTATCATTTTAATTACACGAATTTCCGAGATTCACTGGTGTACGAAACAGCAGTAAGTACGTAACAGGCTTAGCAATCTTCAGTATGCTGCGTTTAACCAGCAATGTATCGTTGGTAAGTGACACGTGAACACAACTGGCATCGTTTGCCATACTGTATATTAGACACGAAAAACTCGCGTTTAATGTACTGCACGGCAATCATCGCCAAACTGGTCGAATAAACCGAATTTACAATGCTGCATGGAAACCATCGCCATATTTTTTTAATAGTGATTGTCAGAAAATTCTCTCCGTGCATCGTCTTTCCTCGCCTGTCAAAGCTGTGCATATATATTCTCAAGTCCCTCCAAATCACATCTGTGTCACTTCACCTTTTTGCAGCTTATTTTCGAATTCGGTGTAAGCAATGCACAAATGAATTCGACTTAATACGATATTATTCTGGAACTTTACAAACATCGATGATCTTTGAAAACAAAAATTGAAAGGTAATTCCAATTTGATGATGTACATATATCGATTAAATTATCGATAAAATACAAAACCACGACTGTTTACAAAACTTTAATTATCTCCTACCCTATGAGAATATATATTTGAGCTTTGGCAGTGCGTTCCCGAAGTGGAACGCCCGACAATATTTGAGAAATGCTACATTTAATCTGTTACAATTCATTATTCGTCGTCGGATGCCATTACCAACGATAATTCACGTGAATGGTTTCTCGACCGGTTTTTGTAACCAATGCTTAAAATATGTTTTATTCGCTTGTTATTTTCATGTATCTCCGTTCTCTTTTTAATGAGATATCGTCGTTACTGAAATATATTTTATTTTTTTCTTATTTATATCGACAGTTGGTTATCCTGGTGCTATGAAGTATTTCAGTCGTCCTCGTTTACCGAGTGATGGACTTGTTTCATCGTTCTCTACTGTAAGGGGTTCGCATTAAAAGTTCTTCGTCGCTGATGCAGCCGCATTGATCGTTCCTTCTCGTAAAATCGTCGGGTATCACTAGAGTAAAAGCCCAAAAGAAGAAAAATCAGGGATAGTTGTGGATGGAGGTGTGTCAGGTCCGTCGCTAGTTCGAAGACTACTAGGGGTAACTTGACGGATCGGCAACAAAGTAGGAGATGCAGACGGTGGCCTTTAGCCAATTAGAGGCGACCAACTTGCCTTCTCCACCCCCTAAAACTAATTTGCTAGCTTTGAGATGAAGATGAATCTTCTTGAGAGTGACAAACCGGAGATTTTCATTTCAATTAGAAATTAAAGAACGCTGCCTTCTCTTAACGCTGCCTAACACTAATAGTAAACTCTGATGGTATATAAGAGCACGAGTTTTGTATTTTTAGTCAGTTAGAATTCCCGTGAAGAAAAATATTAGGGTTGCCCTCAGATAACTTAGGGCCCTATCGGGCTTTAATGTGGACACCATAAAATAGAGTTCCATATCACTTCCAATTAGGGACCTACTGTAGGGTTTCATGCCGATATTTAATGGGGCTATATTAGGACAATTAATTAAGGGCCCAGTCAGGCTTCATAAGGGCCTCATAAGGCAATTCTAGGTTGCCACGGTGAAGTTTAATAAGGGCTTGATAGGGTAATCACTTAAGGGCCCAATCAGGCTTCATTATGATACCAAGTAAACTAATTAATCATAATTTTGTCAAATAAGGATCTCATAAGGCCACGGTGAAGTTTTATAAGGCCTTGATAAGTTAATTAATTAAAGGTCGAGTCAGGCTTAACCATGGCATAAAGTAAACAAATCAATAATAAATTTGTCAGATAAGGATCTTATATGGCAATCCGAGGTTTCCATGGCAAAATTGGTAGTCACATATCCACCTAATGACCGTCAAAGTCAACCAGGTGGTCACCCATTCTAATACTGGCCCTCAGGTCAGTCAGACAGTCACGCACCTAGATACAAACGAACTAATTCGCGCAAACGAGAAAACAAGCAATTTTGTGGAATATAATTATAGATGACAACAACGATACAATGTGCCCTATTCGATATAACCAATTTCTGTAAAAAAATAACTGAATGTGCTTTTATTTTTACACATCAGATGCCGTCATGTAAATCTATCAAGTTCTGACTATATTACATTAATTTTATTTCATATTTCATATTACAGTCATTCAAATAGACAAAAAAATTGCATATTCATATCATTTGAATGGCCAAGAGAGCTAAGGCGCATTGCAACTACACCATCCGGAGGGTTCTAGGTTCGATTCCCGTCAATGTCAAAAAAAAAAATGTAATATGTTTTTCCAGCGATTAATATGTACCATCGTGTAGAGAAAGACGAAATATCTAATTGAAAGTGCAGCATTACTCAACTAAATAATAACAAATATATATTTTCAAATTAAATTTCTTTATTATTTTAGTAAGGACTTAATCGGGCAGCCTTAAAAGGTCCTCATTATTTTGCCTTTAAAGGTCCCGAAGAAAAAAGCGTGACCATCATTTGTGAAACCCTATGAGGCTTCCACATAAGGCCCTAAGAGAATTAGGGAATATTAATCGGGGCCTTGGAAGAACCCTGATAAGATTTCTTCACGGGTTATTCTATCGACGACTGCGCAACTTGGAAATTAATCTATACATTCGAAGAATTAAAACCTTTCAGGTTGCTTTCTTACCCAAAAACGTAGGTAGGAATTTTCCGTGTTCTAATGTTGAAACGCATGAATGCAGATGGTTGTAATTGTTCCTTTAGAAATTCAAAGATGAACGTTTTCATCTCGCGGGGAAACACTCAGTTTTAAGCAGTTAATCAATACGCAAGCGTGGAACGAACGTTTAACTTTAATACAATAACCGAGGGTGTGCGGTGGAGCAGAGTCCTGACGCATACATCCTTTGTCACTCAAATTATTCCGAGTCGTAATATCACATTACATTCTTGCTAAACTAAATTTACTCATGGGAAAGCAAGCGGAGAGGTCGCGGCGGAACGGCGGAGGTACCGACTTCGAGAACCGCTGGCTCAACACCTCACCCCATTAAGAAAGTTCCAGTTATAACGTGATATTCGAAATCACGATCACTAGGATTCTGCCGTTGTTTATTGTTGTTGCTTTAAAGCGTTTTGCTGCAGCCGTTCTTCCGCGAGTCATCATCCTCACTAAGGATGATCGTTCTCCTGGAGTTTCCAAGTTAAGGAGGATCGGTGGCCACTCCCAAAGTCAAATCAGAGATAAATTTTCGCGATCGATTCTTTAAAGTTTAATGCATTAAATAATAACAGTGGAGGGCGATTTGTATTGAAGCATGTAGACTTAATCCAGAGAAAGATTAATAGTCACGGATTTGCATAAAGATTAACTGATTAACGTTTCTTTTCAGTGTGATATATTTTCGTTCAGTTTTTTCCAAGTATTATCTTTAATTCTTTGCCGATTTTTATGAACGATAGCTTATTGTTTTTCTTAAAAGATACTCTACGAATTGACCTCCTAGATATTTCATAGTGTTCATCGTTTTGTAATTATAGCCTGTTGTTTATGAAAGTATTTTAATTTCTGTTAAACAACAGGCTAGAATTATTAAACAATTAACACTATGAAATATCTAGGCGGTCAATTCATAGAGTATCTTTTAAGATAGAGAATGAGCTGTCACTCATTCAAATCGGCCAAGAATTACAGATTATACTTGAAAAAAACTGACCGAAAATGTATCCCATTGAAAAGAAACGTTAATCAGTTAATATTTATGCAAATCCGTCAATATTAATCTTTCTCTGGATTAAGTCTACATGCTTCAATACAAATCACCCTCCACAGCTATTATTTAATGCATTAAACTTTAAAGAATCGATTACAAAAATTTATCTCTGATTTGACTTTGACAGTCGTCACCGATCGTCCTTAAAGCTCGTCTATATATTTTCTTTCATTTTCTTTTGTTTAGTTGTATATTACTTTATTAGGGGCAATCGGCGCACTCAAATCTGTCGCGAGAATGAAAGCTCAGCGAAACGATTAATTAAATAAACGATATTAAGTGACAGACCGATGGAAATCCAGCGCCCTATCGCGATAGTGCATTGCACTGGTAAAAAAAAAGAAGAAAAAAAATTGTTTTATTTGAATATTCGTGCGAGTATTTAGCCAATACAGATAATGTTAATCCGACCGAGGGTTGGGAGGTGACGGTAGACCAACGAGTGCGAGGTCAGCGCGTAAACTGGAGGAACTTTAACTCTATCCGCCAACACATGCATAGATATATAAAACAAGGATGCAAAGTCCCGAGTAGAAATTCAGCTACGGGGAATATCAGGCCCTAGCGTGGTAGCCGGATTTAAATCTAAGGCCCCTGCCTGGCAACCTTATACGGGCCTTACAGGAAAGTAACGCAGCGCGTGATCAGGGCCAGATTAAGTTTTCCAGATAAGGGCCGGATAGAGGCTGCCCTACTAAGCCCCTACTTATAAAAACGGCAAATAAATTACAAAATTATTATCTGCGCTCATCGAATTCGATTTATTTTGCACTTTCTATTGGATATTCGAGCTTATTTAGTTTTCAGTACATATTAATTGCTGAAAAAAACACATGTTAATTTATTTGCCGTTGATGGGAATCGAACCTTGATCCTCTGGGTGACAGTTCTGCGCCTTAGCTCACTCGGCCATTGACATCTTAGAAAGTTTATATATTTATTGTCTATTTAAAGTATACTTAAAATGAAAACACGTCAAGACTGTACATCCATTTATTGTGACTACGACCGAAATATTCAAAATTCAAACATGATGGGGCGGTCACCCATCCAGGTACTGGCGTTTGACGGTCAGTACCTGGATAGATTTCAAAGTAATTCTAGCGGTACGGTCCCGTAAAACGTGAGTTTCAGCGAAAATTTCGAATACTTCTCGATTGAATAAAGATGTGAAAAAATCCAGCACACGCAAGGTGCTGAAAAGATTGATTTTGCATAACAATAATTTTTTAATGTTTCTAACGAATGCCGTATCTAGCCCTTACACGAACCTGATAATGTAAATTCACGGCATATTTAAAAAAAACTATGCCATACGAAGACCGTATGCGGATCTGACCAGGGAAAGTAAAGGTAAATTGGGCAAAATCTTGGTCCAAATGCCACAGAAAGACCTTATGCGAAACGGACAAGGTCGATGAATGGCATATCTATATGAGGTTACCGTATGTAAATCCTGACATGGGCCTGATCCGGTGGAAAGGCGGCATTTTTAAGGTAGAATGCCATATCTCGGCCTTACAAGGACCCGATCAGGTGAACTTACGACGACCCCTAAATAAGATTACCATATCTAGCCTGACATCAGTATGATCCGGTGGAAAGACGGCATTATTAAGTACGAATGCCATATCTCAGCCTTACATGGACCTGAGCACGTGAATTTACGGCGGCCCCAAATAAGGTTACCGTATCTAAAACTGATCTGGACCTCGTGTGACAGCAGGCATGCCTGATGAAATTTCTACGCGGGACTACCCGAGTAGAAATTCAGCTACGGGGAATATCAGGTTCTAGCGTGGTAGCCGGATTTAAATCTAAGACCCTTGCCTGGCAACCTTATACGAGCCTTGCAGGAAAGTAACGCAGCGCATGATCAGAGCCAGATAAAGTTTTCCAGATAAGAGCCGGATAGAGGCTGCCCTACTAAGCCCCGACTTATAAAAACGGCAAATAAATTACAAAATAATTATCTGCGCTCATCGAATTCGATTTATTTTGCACTTTCTATTGGATATTCGAGCTTATTTAGTTTTCAGTACATATTAATTGCTGAAAAAAACACATGTAAATTTATTTGCCGTTGATGGGAATCGAACCTTGATTCTCTGGGTGACAATTCTGCGCTTTAGCCCACTCGGTCATTGACATCTTAGAAAGTTTATATATTTATTGTCTATTTGAAGTATACTTAAAATGAAAACACGTCAAGACTGTACATCCATTTATTGTGACTACGACCGAAATATTCAAAATTCAAACATGATGGGGCGGTCACCCACCCAGGTACTGGCATTTGACGGTCAGTACCTGGATAGATTTCAAAGTAATTCTAGCGGTACGGTCCCGTAAAACGTGAGTTTCAGCGAAAATTTCGAATACTTCTCGATTGGATAAAGATGTGAAAAAATCCAGCATACGCAAGGTGCTGAAAGGATTGATTTTGCATAACAATAATTTTTTAATGTTTTTAATGAATGCCGTATCTAGCCCTTACACGAACCTGATAATGTAAATTTACGGCATATTTAAAAAAAACTATGCCATACGAAGACCGTATGCGGATCTGACCAGGGAAAGTAAAGGTAAATTGGGCAAAATCTTGGTCCAAATGCCACAGAAAGACCTTATGCGAAACGGATAAAGTCGATGAATGGCATATCTATATGAGGTTACCGTATGTAAAGCCTGACATGGGCCTGATCCGGTGGAAAGGCGGCATTTTTAAGGTAGAATGCCATATCTCGGCCTTACAAGGACCTGATCAGGTGAACTTACGACGACCCCTAAATAAGATTACCATATCTAGCCTGACATCAGTATGATCCGGTGCAAAGACGGCATTATTATGTACGAATGCCATATCTCAGCCTTACATGGACCTGAGCAGGTGAATTTACGGCGGCCCCAAACAAGGTTACCGTATCTAAAACTGATCTGGACCTCGTGTGACAGCAGGCATGCCTGATGAAATTTCTACTCGGGGTAGAACCTTGCACATTGCTTCCTCATTATTTTTCGCGTTTTACAAAGCTACCTCTATAAGGAAGTATGTTATACAATTTTTGGCTTCCTCATAGAGGAAGCTTTGTAAATCGCGAAAAATAATGAGGAAGCAATGTGCAAGGTTCTACTTTGCATCCTTGTTTTAATTAGGTAAATATACATGTTGTGAATTCACTTTTTCTATTTCGTTATTACGTTATTTCGTGATTATTAGAGCGTTTCCGAAAGTGAATGTGATAATGTATATTTTTAAAAACAATTCAACATTCCATAAAATCAAAAATTTCATACCGTTCGTCACTAAATTATACATATATAATGGCTGAATATTGTTTCATTTATATACAAAATTTGAGCTCGCTATATTAAGTTTTGCAAAAGTTAGAATAGACCGATAATGTAAATTTTTTAAAAAATTCAAAACATCATCAAATTTTAACGGTTCAACCGATCTTAACCAAATTCAATAGCGATCACTGGCGTATGAAAGCTCAAATTCATACCAATTTTAAGATCAATATCTCGAAAATGGAAAGAGTTATCGCGTAAACAGACATTTTTCAAAAAATTAAAAAACGCGTAATAATTTAACGATGAAGTGGATTTTAACAAAAATCTGTATGAATGATGAGGCTTGATCCCTCTATCGTTGGTCCAAATTTCAGCTTGATATCTCAAGGCATTCCCGAGTTATAAAGGTTTACATTTTTCGATCGTGTAACATACATACACACACACACACATACTGACATGTTTTCTAAATCACTTTTCTCGACGTTTTGGCCCATTTTGAGTGTACTGACATGAAAATCTCGAAAAAAAAATTTCCATGAAAACAAAGCTTCCTCTATGAGGAAGCAAAAAAGTAGTAGTAAAAGGCACAACAAATTCGGTCAGTCTGCATCTGGATTTTTAAGATTCGTGCACGCATTTGTTTATTTTTAAAGCAAAGTTGCTGGGGTAAGAAAAAAAATAAAAACATTGTCTAAATAATATAGTACAAAGTCCCCAGGTGTAATATTGAGAATGGGCATACGCAGAGGGAGCCAGCCACATACTAAGCTTTTTACGAGTCTCCCTGTCTCTTCTCTATCTCTTGTTCCCTCCAGGAAGGTTTGATATATTACTCAGTGGAAAAATGTTTACCTCTGGTAAGCTCCAAGTTCATTATCCATTTGGTATTCCCAGGGTGCGAATATAACGTCTCTGCATGCTTTAGACGCAAAGAGGAACTAGAGGACAAGACAAAAAAAGAGAAAAAAAAAAGTCCGCGACACAGATATATGATAGCGAACGGGCACGTTTCACTTGTTGCCATCTCGCTGTCAAATGGCACAGCACTGTCATCGTATATATGTGCACTTGGGAATTTTCACAGTAATAAATTAGGAAGAACGAGAATTCTGTATTCGGAAGAAAGTGCGGTCCTATAGCTGGTGTGAAACTTTGTTGTCCGTTGAGTGTTCGCTTCGCACTAGTTACCGCAATTACACCGAAATTCTTTTGCACGAATGTTTGAGAGAACTCGCACTGTCTTTTGTGGAATTGTTTTTCAGCCTAATACTACAGCTCGTGGCAGTAGAAGGCGGTAGTCGCCGGCTGAGAGTTTTCTTTACGCTGAAATCAAATTGAAGCACAGTGCTTTCGGGTAACTACGACGAAAAGAGACACTCAAATTAGTTGCAGCTTCTTCACTCCGAATTCACACGTTTTAATGCCCCTTTCTCACCAACACTAATCTGAAAATAGCTACTTAAGTAATGCGTACTATCGTATCACATTTTTCACATCGAAGCTCTTTCGCCATTTTATACAACAAGCTTTTGACATTCAAAAAGAAAAGTAATATAACTTGGATTTTTTAAAAACCCTTCTCCGACCAAGTTCCATTGTCGTAAAGACGAATTATTTAAGGGCGCCTGGCACATGCAATAAAAATAATCAAATAAAATAAAATAAAATGAAAAATAAAAAGACAACTTGTACGGTAGAACCTCGATTGTTCGAAGCAATTCGGATAATGAAAATTTGAAGAAAAATATCATACTTACGTGATACATGTGTGTACCAAACATATATTCGAATATTAAAATGTAATGCTTCTTTTTGTATAAAAAAACGTAAATTTTTTGGTTCGAAAAAACGTTAATTTTTTGGTCCGAGTAATAAAAGATAATGGAGAGTTCGGATAATCGAGGTTCTAGTGTAAATGCGTTATGAAAAGATTCTCCACAAAAACACATTTGAAACTTGCTAAATGTCTAAATATGACAAGTAAATTAACAAATCATTATAGAACGTAAACACAATCATATGTATTTCGAAATACCGAAGGTTTTAGGCATATCTTTTTTTTGAGGATTTATTTTGTATAGGGATTGAGGATATTTTTTTTGTATTGAAAAAAATCAGCTGGTGGTCGATTTTCGGCAGATTTTTGACACATTTTAGGCATTTTTTCAATTTTCATTTTCAGCATTTATGTCAATTTTCTTTTTGCCAATTCATTGAGAATTATCGCCACGATTATTATTAGAAATAAATGTTTTTTCTACCTTTAATGGGCTTAATTAACTTTCTTGTTGTAGGGCATTGAAATTTCGATGGAATGAAATATGTTTGTTGGAAATTTATGTGTACTACAGCATCCACGCGACAATTGAGTTTACAATTGTATTATATTTTGTATTAAGCGTTCTTTTGTTCTAAGCGATTAAATTGCGTTATATTTTTATTGTGCCCGAAAGAGCTTTTTTCAAGAGATAGCACTCACTTCGATCGAATATTCATTTGAGCGAAAGAGAAGAGTTTAGCTTTTTTTTTTATCGATACCAGGCCCTGTTCTGGGCCAAGTGCCTTTAAGGGGGGTTGCATCACACTACTATTTTCCAATTTCAACTGCTATGCGCTAAGGTTTACGTTTCGAGGCAACTCACAATTTTCTTTTAATTTACCCTATGGTGTAACGTATTTGTTTTTCCTTCAAAATTCGTCACCGATATTTGAGTTAAATAATTCAAATAATTATGACGTTCTTTGATTTGAAACATTTTTTCTCGCAATATGCGACGAATGAATAATATTTTTTAAAACTTTTTTCTTGTTTTGAATCGTAATTAAATTTGTGTAATTATATTAAAAGTTAATTCAACCAAATGAATGGTTTAATTTAAATGGAAGGAAAACGTACATAGACACGGATATATAAAAGATAAAAGATGAATGTATATACTGGCTTGAGTGCGGTAAATAAAAAATAAAAAATAAATGATAAAAAATAAAAAATAAAGTAATAAAACACTTTGAGAAAATTGCGCACCAGAAGTAAACGCATCACTTGTTCGAGAGAAGAGCACTCTGGTTGAATATGACCGCGTGGGCGAAGGATTGTAGGACTCGCTGCTAGACTGCGCGGTCCTGCTCCGGCTGCTGCTTACACCGGAAGCAGCGCGGAACGGACTGACTATGTGCCGCTTCGGCTTTGAAGCGACTGTGTGTGGTTTGCGCGAACCGCGCCAAGCACATCGCGACGACGCGCCTAACTCAGCAGCAGCCGTTGCCCGGACGACTCTTCTTTTCACTTATGCGCGCCGCCTCGTCAGACTCGTTTTCATCCCCGAATCACGCCAGATATTCTTCTGCCCCATTCGTACCCCCAACCCACAATACTCCTCTACCATTTGGATCAACTAGGGAGCTTTGAAGATACCGATAATAATCGGATGTTCGCTTTTTTTTACCAGTTTCAAGCCCAACTTATACTCTGAACATTGCATTATACAGTGTGGATATACAAGTACGTTTATCATAACGTAAATATTGTATGAAAATTCTTGGAGTGATTTACTCGAATCTTCGCGTCACTTCTTCAATGAGACAACTTTGTGTGTGTGTGTGTGTGTGTGCCAGAGTTGGGCAGCAAAAATTACTTAGGTCAGAAATTACTGCTTTAATTACATTTACTTTCAGTAATTGTATTGGATTTCAAATTAAATACAATTACTTTCAGTAATTGTATTGGATTTCAAATTAAATACAATTACTTTCAGTAATTGTATTGGATTTCAAATTAAATACAATTACTTTCAGTAATTGTATTGGATTTCAAATTAAATACAATTACTTTCAGTAATTGTTACTGAACGTAATTTTGAAATTGTATTGGATTTCAAATTAAATACAATTACTTTCAGTAATTGTTACTGAAAGTAATTTTGAAATTGTATTGGATTTCAAATTAAATACAATTACTTTCAGTAATTGTTACTGAAAGTAATTTTGAAATTGTATTGGATTTCAAATTAAATACAATTACTTTCAGTAAATTCTATTGGAACAACTTTCCAAGTTGTAAACTTTCAGTAATTGTATTGGATTTCAAATTAAGTACAATTACTTTCAGTAATTGTAATTACTTTCAGTAATTGTAATTACTTTCAGTAATTGTAATTACTGAAAGTAATTGTATTGGATTTAAAATTAAATACAATTACTGAAAGTAATTACTGAAAGTAATTGTATTGGATTTCAAATTAAATACAATTACTTTCAGTAATTGTATTGGATTTCAAATTAAATACAATTACTTTCAGTAATTGTGTTGGATTTGAAATTAAATACAATTACTTTCAGTAATTGTATTGGATTTCAAATTAAATACAATTACTTTCAGTAGTTGTATTGGATTTCAAATTAAATACAATTACTTTAAGTAATTGTATTGGATTTCAAATTAAATACAATTACTTTCAGTAGTTGTATTGGATTTCAAATTAAATACAATTACTTTAAGTAATTGTATTGGATTTCAAATTAAACACAATTACTTTCTGTAATTGTATTGGTTTTCAAATCAAATAAAATTACTGTCAATAATTGTATTTTTTTATTAAATAAAATTACTGAAAGTAATTTTGTCCAATTTGATTGTAATAACTGCGATAAATTATAGCATTTTTCCTCAGAATACAGATTGTAAAGGTACACCGAGTTACCATGAATGCGTGTGAGAAAGCGCAATGGTGGTCGCAGTCGAGCTAGAGAGAAAGACAAAATCGTGTAACACATCACGTTAAACTAATATTTCAAGAACGTTTGACAATAGTACATTACGATACGAGAGCGAAAAAACTTTTTCTAACACGTGTGATTGCAACACTCGCCTTCGGCTCGTGCTGCTAACTCACACTCGTCAGAAAAAGTTTTTCGCATGAGTATCGTACAAAATTTTATTTCACAAGATATGTAAATGAGGTTTGACGCACGCGAAGCGTGCGTAAAACCACGTTTTTACACACTGAGTGAAATAAATGAAAATTAGGGTTCTGAGGCGCGAGCGTCGCATAATAGGGATCCGTCAACTGGGCGTCAAAATGCTACTGCGTCTCTCGATAGCGTATAACAGGGATTTCTGTGGTCGATACTAGATATTTATTAATCGACGGATGAAAATATTTCAGATTACACGAACAAATAATTGATATAATACGCAGGTTTCTCACGTAACTCTTTAAAATTGCCGGTGTACATAAGTATTTGAAGGACCAATTACATATGCGGAATGACGAACTTTATTCCCCTTCTCTCATATACACGCTGAAGCGCCCGTGTCTGCTTAACTCTAGTCGCTCTTAAAAAAATCAGTGGGTAAACTTCCAGTAATTGTATTGGATTTTAAATTAATTACAATTACAATTACATTTTGCAATTGTATTGGATTTCAAATTAATTACAATTACATTTTGTAATTATATTGGATTTCAAATTAATTACAATTACATTTTGTAATTATATTGGATTTCAAATTAATTACAATTACATTTTGTAATCGTATTGGATTTCAAATTAAATACAATTACATTTTGTAATTGTATTGGATTTTAAATTAAATACAATTACATTTTGTAATTGTATTGGATTTCAAATTAAATACAATTACATTTTGTAATTGTATTGGATTTTAAATTAAATACAATTACATTTTGTAATTGTATTGGATTTCAAATTAAATACAATTACATTTTGTAATTGTATTGGATTTCAAAATAAATACAATTCCATTTTGTAATTGTATTGGATTCCAAATTAAATACAATTACATTTTGTAATTGTATTGGATTCCAAATGAAATACAATTACATTTTGTAATTGTATTGGATTTCAAATTAAATACAATTATATTTTGTAATTGTTTTGGATTCCAAATTAAAATACAATTACATTTTGTAATTGTATTGGATTCCAAATTAAATACAATTACATTTTATAATTGTATTGGATTTCAAATTAAATACAATTACATTTTGTAATTGTACTGGAGTTCAAATTAAATACAATTACATTTTGTAATTGTATTGGATTTCAAATTAAATACAATTATATTTTGTAATTGTATTGGATTTCAAATTAAATACAATTACTTCCAGTAATTTGTATTCTGTAATTTTCCATTACAATTTTGCCCAACTCTGGTGCGTGCGCAGAGTTGGTTCAAAATTGCATTCGCCCGTAACTCAAGACCCGTTCGACCGATTGCGCTGAAATTTTGTACACAAGTGGAGCAGTAGCCCGCCTTTGATTGCTGCTGAATTTAAAAAAATATATATATGCAGTAATTTAAATGTTATGGCTTTTTGAATTTTTTCAAAAAAGGAGGTTAATGATCTGGTGTTGGTAAAGTTTCGGATATTTTGTTCAATATTTGTTCATTAGTGCAGGTACATTTAATGTTATGAAGAACAAAAAGAAAATTTGATTTATTTTATAGATTTAGCTGAAATTTGTTTCACACTCGGACTACTTATTTGGCTCCCCCGTGGCAAGCCTTTAATTGCCCTTGTTCTCGTAAATTTAAGTGAGTCTCGGGTAGAGTTTTGGGCGGCGTCCTCGGAAAAGTCTTTACACTGTCAAAATATTCCTCATGAAAATGAATATACATTTAGCGAAAGTTTTTATGCATAAACTGGAATATTAAATTTAATACACCGGCTTATGAATGAAAACGTTCGATAAATGTATATTCATTTGTCCAACATTTTTCACAGTGCAGGTTTAATTCTGTTTTGCGTGTGTGTCTATTCGTGATCCCGTTTTAACGCCTTTGTTTAATGCGAAGCATTCATACGAAGTACGCCATATCGTTTATAAAATTTAGTTGGCATAATTTCATTCGGCGGGGCGCTAACCACGTTTGCCATTTTCTGTTATATTTTATTCGCGCTCGAACCGACGACGCATGTAAATTATTTGAGTGATATTGCTTCAGCCAGGCCAAAGTGCTCGTTTCGTGCCGCGTCGTGCGTTAAGTGATTTACTTTACGCACGCCGGTTACGATTTTTACAAAACAATTAGCATTTATCGATCTCTGACCAATATGAAAACAAATACATACAGGAAACTAGGGGAAACAAAACAATCTTGTTTTCGTATATTTCCGGAGAGTGGAACTTTTGGAACAATGATTTTTTAAGTTTGATTTTTTTTTAGATAAAAACTCTCTATTTATTGAAAAGTATAAAAACAAATGAAGGATACGTGAAAATGACGAATTTTTTCAGAGAGTCTCAGCTAAAAGTCGTCGCTAGGATTGACTTGTTTAATAAACTGATCCATACACGGAAAGAAAAGCTTGGTTGAAACCACCAAGTGCTATGGTTATATATGCGCCAGACAATTAATTGGTTAGACCGACCAATTTCTTGGTTAGGCTACCAATTTCTTGGTTAGACCGACCAATTTCTTGGTTAGGCTACCAATTTCTTGGTTAGACCGACCAATTTCTTGGTTAGGCTACCAATTTCTTGGTTAGACCGACCAATTTCTTGGTTAGGCTACCAATTTCTTGGTTAGACCGACCAATTTCTTGGTTAGGCTACCAATTTCTTGGTTAGACCGACCAATTTCTTGGTTAGACCGACCAATTTCTTGGTTAGGCTACCAATTTCTTGGTTAGACTAACTTCTTGGTTAGGCTACCAATTTCTTGGTTAGACTAACTTCTTGGTTAGGCTACCAATTTCTTGGTTAGACTAACTTCTTGGTTAGGCTACCAATTTCTTGGTTAGACTAACTTCTTGGTTAGGCTACCAATTTCTTGGTAAGCTAACCAAGTGACTTGGTAAGCTAACCAAGTGACTTGGTAAGCTAACCAAGTGACTTGGTAAGCTAACCAAGTGATTTGGTAAGCTAACCAAGTGACTTGGTAAGCTAACCAAGTGACTTGGTTAGACCAACCAAGATATTGATCACCTAACAAATTACTTGTTTGGTCTAACCAATTAATTGTCTGGCGCATATATAACCATTGCACTTGGTAGTTCCAACTAAGCCTTTTTTCCGTGTAAACGAAGTGTTTAATTGATCGAATTAATCGAACGATGTGACTCGTGCGGTATACCGGACAAAAGCAGTATTGCCGGCATTGAAAATTGCGTTTGTACAGTACAATAGATTAGTTGTCGTGTCCAGGTAGTAGTAACCTCAACTTGGGACTTTGGTGATTGTTCTCTTGCTGGGCGCCGGCCATTCTTGATGCAAAATTTCCAGAGAATTTAACATAACAGCAACAGCTTGAAGGCATGCGTAAAGGCTTTGTTGCAGTGCCGTTCTGAGTAATCGTTACTAGATGTCGATAAATGTATTTCTGTTTACAGAATGTCGTGTAGCCCGCGGCGGGAGGTTCAATGAGACTGCACGAATGTCCTTCATTCCTAATTAACAAAACAATGCTAATTGTCAAAATGGACCGTAAATTTATTAAAATTGCAAACATTACATTATTCCATTTTTATACTTACAAGCAAAGTTCGATTTCAATCTTTTGCTCATATTCCTCATTGTTTATTATATAATGCCACTCCTTGTTTTCGTCCTGTCCTGATCCGGGTGTAATCTCTTTTTTCTATGAGTTAAGGAAATACAAAAATATATATTTCTAACACGTTCACAAAAATTTATGTTTTCCGAGCATCTAGCACGTAGCGAAAGCGACGTTTTTTCATTACGTAAGGGAAAAAAGTGTGCGCGCGCAATCACGCCCGCTCTACTGCTGTTTCACACACTTTTTCCCACGCTTTCGTCACGCTCTAGATATAAAACACGTGAGATTTTGTTTAGTATAGTTTTTAAAATAGTTTTTGAAAACCACACTATTTCAAACGTACTTGTTTCTCGTTACAAAAATATCTTACCTGGGAGTAGCAAAGACTTTCCGACCGACTTCCATCTGGTTCCAGATTGCCCATT
Source organism: Ephialtes manifestator (assembly GCA_963970395.1). NCBI lineage: Eukaryota > Metazoa > Arthropoda > Insecta > Hymenoptera > Ichneumonidae > Ephialtes > Ephialtes manifestator. Next base: position 7,686,137 of record OZ019969.1, on the reverse strand, counting down.
CTTTGAGTAATTGTCGAAGGCTTAAACATGCAAAAATTTTCAATTTTATGAATTCTATCTTGGTTGATTCCTGTGGAAATTCATGTGGACAGACGGAACGGTACGGAAATTTGAAATCCATCAAGCGATACTAGTGATGTTGTCCAACAAAATACGATATACTATGACATATGGAATATTTATATTCATAATGCAGATAACCTACAAGCTAATGGGAACTACCGTAAGGTAAACGCCCCGATACCCAACCATGTACCAGTCTCCAACCACTGACACAAATATTGACTAAAATTAAGAAATTATGAATATGAGATAAATAAATAACTAGTGCTACCATTTTAGCAATTCTTTATGTCTGCATAGGCCAATAATAAAAATAGTCATTAATTTTTTTGTTGACGATTTTTAAAGATATTGTGCACTGCAGACGCCGCTCAGAGGATCGGCGCATATCTTTTAGTCAGTTCGTTAAGAATTGGCGTAACGTTGTTCAGCTTATGACGTTGTTATTTTCACGATTTCCACAATAATTCGTGGCTTGTGGTATTCGTGAATAAATAGACTTTATAAATCTTCCCTTAAAATTTGCGAAAAACCACTGCTAAATCGTCAATTTCCATGGTTGGCTATTGGGGCGCATCCTCAGTATGCTGTACCGATATCCAACCGTGGCCTATTCCCGGCCAACACAAACTCAGCGAACATAACCTCTATGGTAAGTTGATGCCGGTTGCACGTCACGGTGAGCCTTTTTATTAGTTATTATTTATCATAAATTATCCCAAACGTTGCGTGTAATTTAAGAAATAAAATTAAGTTTCAACGAATCGCATAGCCTCGTATCGGCGGGTGGTTGCGTATACCCGACTAGAAATTCAGTTATGGGGAATATCAGGGCCGGCCCTGGTAACCGGATTCTAAATCCAAGGCCCCTGTCTGGCTACCTTATACGGCCCTGATTGGAAATGTAACGCTTTGGCACATCCGGGCCAGGTCAAGTTTACCACATAAGGACCTGATAAAAATAACCATTTAGGGGCCTGATAAAGATTGCAAACTAAGGGCCTGATAAATATAATCATTGATATAAATACATATACTTATCTTTATATTAAATTAAAAAATTAATTATTAATTTTAGGGCATTATGCCGTAATATCAACAATAATATTCTATTAATATTACAAAAAAAAAAAAACAATTCGTCTTCAGATACGGTTTTTCGTAACTTCATTCGAGAAGTGATAGACGTGGGATTTGAACCTAAGACCTACGGGCCCTACCTATTTACCTAACTACCTAACCGAGCACGCTAACCACTAGACCAAACCGACTATGTGGATATCTCGTACAGTATTTCCATAATAGTTCAATTTACTATTTATTTAAAATAATAGTTCAGTTTTTAATGTAGCTAGTTACGAATTTGAACTTAAAATTTGTAAATTCAAAATGACGGGTTTAAAATGAAAAACATATTGAATGCGATATTTTGATTTTATAAATGATATTTTTAATTCCACCAATATTTCGATCGGGTCTACCTTATCTATGCCAGATCTGGGCCTGAATATGGAATGCCTTATCAGGTCTATCTTAATTTTTCCCGATCTGGCCCTGAATAAGATACACCTTATCAGGTCTACCTTAATATTTCCCGATCTGGCCCTGAATAAGATGCACCTTATCAGGTCAACCTTCCCTTTGCCAGATCCGGTCCTATTAAGGTACATCTTATCAGGTCTACCTTATCTATGCCAGATCTGGACCTGAATATCTAATACCTTATCAGGTCAACCTTCCCTATGCCAGATCCGGTCCTAATACGGTACACCTTATCAGGGCAACCTTTCCTATGCCAGATCCGGTCCTAATAAGGTACACCTTATCAGGTTAAACTTATCCATGCCAGACCAGGCCCATATGTGACAGCAGGGCTGCCCTACCAGATTTCTAGTCGGGATAGGGGCATGTTTGGTCGGGTATTTAGACATTACCTGAAATCGGTGGTCGGGTACTAGTCCATCGACTTTCTCAATTCTTTCCTAACTTTAACAAAAACTATACCCCTAACATGAATTAATGGATGCTTTTCGAAAAGTAGAAAAGCTAAGCTTTGCATTAGTTATGGTTACAATTATATATAGATAGTTTTATAGATATATTATAGAAAGTTTTAGTATAAGAAATATAACTTTACAGTTTCCTGTTCTCTAAGATGGCCGGCTATTGGGGCGTTTACCTTATATCGGGAAAAATAAGTTGATAGGGTCGTGACCGATTTATCTACAAAACATATAGATATAGATTAAAACCGATATATTGAGTTTGGTAAAGGCGTGCGAAGGGGAGGCTTCCTGTTGGTATTGTATTTTTTCACTAACAATTAATGAAAATCAATTTGAGTTCCGAAACATGTCGGTGTTGAATTACTCACGTCACTGAAAGGCTCGATGTAGTTTATCCTCAAGGCGTTTTTCACAAATTCGTCTGAGGGATAATAGGGCAGGTTCTCGCAGTACGTGGAACCGTTACAGGAAGGTACAGGCAGGTGGGCGAGATCGTCCAGGTACGTGGTTGGCGCCAAATCGGGTAACACTATCCTATCGTCGTTAGTGCTCAGCTTGGTTTGCGCTAAACAACCAAGTTATCAATTAACACCTTACTAATTTTTCTATTATCGAGAATTCCATTTCGAAAGTACCAATCATCCCGAGAGTAAGAAAACTAAATATCAGCTCTTGATCAATGGTGAACATAAAGTCAACATACTAAGACGATCGATTCCCCCCATGATGCTTTAAGGTAGTTCTGTCGTGAAGGCAATCCAAACTCATATGCATGAATTTTTGACATGTTGTAATTTAGCTATTCAATTTTACTTCTACAAAATCTTGAAGGCTTTTACCGAGTATTTGAATGAACAATTAAAATTTGAAAATCGATCTTTTTACACGGCGCTTACGGGAGGGCTGGAAAAATTGATCTTTAAATCGAAAATTAACATACTTAGATCAAAGATAGAGAAAAAATAAAAAGTACTACGGATTCGCAAATCATTCAGGAATTGATGCACCATGAAAAAAGGTGAAGTCTCCGAAATAATGTTTAATTGAACTAAGGTCAAAGTGCACGATAACGGGCCAAATAACGTTTCCTAACCTAATTATCGTAACAATGAAGTCAAATCCGCACTAAACATATCAACTATTTACAAATAATCGTTTTAATTTGATTACGACAATTTCGAAGGATTCTCGATTATTTTTGATATTATTATTGAGGCAGTCAAAGTGATGCGTATGATTATTTTTTAATGTCATATAAACTCTGAGATTTATGACTCCGGCGTACCGACAGAACTACCTTAAGGAGGATCGGTGGCGACTCCCAAACTCAAATCAGAGATTAAATTTTCGCGATCGATTCTTTAAAGTTTAATGCATTAAATAATAACAGTAGAGGGTGATTTGTATTGGAGCATGTAGCCTTAATCCAGAGAAAGATTAATAGTCACGGATTTACATAAAGATTAACTGATTGACGTTTCTTTTCGGTGTGATATATTTTCGTTCAGTTTTTTCCAAGTATTATCTTTAATTCTTTGCCGATTTTTATGAACGATAGCTCATTGTTTTTCTTAAAAGATACTCTACGAATTGACCTCCTAGATATTTCATAGTGTTCATCGTTTTATAATTATAGCCTGTTGTTTATGAAAGTATTTTAATTTCTGTTAAACAACAGGCTAGAATTATTAAACAATTAACACTATGAAATATCTAGGCGGTCAATTCGTAGAGTATCTTTTAAGATAGAGAATGAGCTGTCACTCATTCAAATCGGCCAAGAATTACAGATTATACTTGAAAAAAACTGAACGAAAATGTATCCCACTGAAAAGAAACGTTCATCAGTTAATATTTATGCAAATCCGTCACTATTAATCTTTCTCTGGATTAAGTCTACATGCTTCAATACAAATCACCTTCCACAGTTATTATTCAATGCATTAAACTTTAAAGAATCGATTATAAAAATTTATCTCTGATTTGACTTTGACAGTCGTCACCGATCGTCCTTAATTGCAGGGCTTGAAACGAAACCGAAAACCGATTAAATATTCGGTTGAATATGTACCCGGTTTGACCGAAACGATCGACGGGTTTCAAAGGTAAATGAATGAAATCATGATATTTATAATTCTTCAGACCGAATTTGGATCAAATCATCTTTGATTTATGCGGTCTGCGTTGCGGTTACGAGCGATAGGAGACAGTTTCCATATGGTTTTGTTTTTTGGTTCATATTATGAACCAAAAAACATCCCTATCATTATCAGATTGACAGGCAAAATGCTACCAGCGAAGAAGAATCCTTCGCGCAAATATTTCGAGAAAGATTCAGTGACAAAAAATATCAAGTATCTAATTGACGAAGAAGAATTGATGAGAAAGTACAACAGCAAATTTTTGTGCAGCATTTTTATTGCAGCGAATTTTTTCCTACGACGTAGAATAATTGGTATACTATGTAAAATATTTGAGTTAATCCTTGAGTGACGATCTCTTAGATCTGGTCCACCATTTTTAATGTTATCATTTTAACTTTGTAAAGCACTTAGCTTTCTATTCGATTTTTTTTAGAAACATTTTTTTTATCTATGATTCTTTAATATAATTTTGTTTTTAAATCGTTCTTCAAGAAAATAAATATATCTAATCTATAAATATTAGATTGTCACTATGATCCGTGTCTAAAGGGCTGTGATTACCCGCGAGGTTACACAAAATCCCGAATCTTTCCGCAATAGCTTCAACCGCCTTTTCATTTGTTTATTCGTTTTCTAATCGCTTCGCGACCGAAACGCTGAAAAGAAATGATATGGTCCGTCTTGATCGAAACCGATATGAAGACAGCACGATTGCATTTGTTCGAGGAAAAAACAATACCGGAACCACAAGTTTCTTTTCAAGCCCTGCTTAATTGAGTACGTATATGGACTTTGACTATTCCCGTCCACCCAGTAGACAGTTGGCGCCCAAAATAATTCGGCAGACTATCGGGTGACAGATCAGAATATACTACTTTGGCTTTCGTAAAATTATAGCAAAATCTTCGAGGACCAAAGTAATTGGGACATCCGATAGTCTGCGGAATTTCAGCTTAATAGCTCAATGGCTTATTCAATAATCACAATGGCGATCTAACATTAATCGTTTTTCATTCTATTTGGGAAGCTGTCTATTTAATCCTCCTCGCTTAAGGAAAAACATAAAGACCCATCGAGTATCGAGTAACTAGTTTAGTAAGTTATGCATCTATCAAGTTCACTTAGTAACTACGGCGCTTGGATATCAGTGGGAACGACGAGTTTCGTATTTCATTATTATCGTGGTTGCGTCTTTACCTTCATCATTCTCCTTAGCTAATTGAAATTGTTCTGGGGTTAAGAATACTTTGTTCTTGATTGCTTCAAAGATCAAAAAATCGTTATCAATATTCTCTGGACGATTAGTTGCGCCATTTTCCATAGCCGAATCCAATTCTTTTGGAGTTAAGAATACTTTGTCCTTTAAAGCGTCATCGATTAACATATCATAATCGTTATTGTTTCCTGTACGATTTGTATCATACAAGTTGATATCGGTTTCAAGATTTTTCGTGTTCTTTCTGTTATTATCGTTAACTCGAGTGTCACGTTCCTCCTCATCCTCTTCGTCTATTCCTTTATCAAGTTCCTCAGTTTCTCCATTTATTTCCTTGTCAAGTTCCTCATCCGCTTCTTCGTCTTTCTCCTTATCAAGTTCCTCATCTTCTTCATGTTTCGCCTCATCAGAATCCTCATCGGTGTTGATATCCTCGAGTCTGTAAGTCCGTTTCTGTTGAGAGATCTTAAGGATTCTGGAGACATCTCGACTGTCTACGTACGTAGCCGGCGGCTGCGGGGCTTTCAAATAATAAAAAGCCTCGATTTCCGCTGTCGTTGCTGCAGCATTTCTGAGAACGTCCGCTACAGCCGAGGACACGTCGATATTATGCGACGGCTCTTTGGTCAATGGCTGCTTGTCTGCGTATGATAAATAAAATGGCCATGGCCGAGGATATCCGTCGATCCTTTGGACAATCTGCGACAGAAAATTCATTCTATTTACATAACAAACTTGTTATTTTCGTGCGCAAAATGGCATATTTTAGCACGACGAAAAAATAAAAATAAAATAAATAATCAACTACACGGAGAGAAGAGTCTGGTAATCATTACCCGATTTAGTATAGTAAACTCGGTTTATTCAGCGCTTCTGGCGTCTATTTCGATATTTTCCTATAGAGTACTGTATCGTGTTTTACTGTGTGCTGCACGTCGTACAAGAATCGTCACTATGTTTCGGTTTTCAAACCGTACTGTAAATAATCCAAAGTTTGTAAGGATGTGTACGCAAAAGTGTTTCGAAGACATTTTAAAGCTTGACAATAGTCGTGAATTCCAACAAACAGTGATTACGATTCGCAATATATGAAGAAATTCATCTCTTAATTTATTAATAGAATCTATAGTTACGGGATCGGTCCTGAAAAAAATACGAACATTTGACATATACAAAATAGCAAATTCTGATATCCTCAACGTTGCAACAACTAAGACCGTGCGTCTGGGATTCATTCCCCAAATACGGGCTGTAGTTCTAAACAGCCTATTCATTATACACGAAAAATGTGCCGTGACCGCTATACGTTTGGCAGCGGCTGAGTGTGTTTACATCCTCAGTGGCGCTAGGCGCTTATTGTTCTCGGTAGTGTAGTGCAATTAACAAGGAATTGTGAACACGAAAAAGCAAGTGCACGTCTTTTTTAAAGACATATTATCTATGTATTCTTCGTGTATACTATAAGAAAATCGTCAAATGTCGTCGTCGTTGTAAATCGGTGCGTAACCCGCCCTATTTGCCACGTGACATAACCTCCTCTTTAATGACGTCCGAAATCAGAACGAAAAGTGGTGATGGCGTTTTTATTTAAAAAATATAATTTCATTTTAAGAAAAATAAATAAATGTTTAATAATTGAACAAAACAACGTGTATTTTTTATGCTACATTTTTTTAACCTATCCCTATCGTACCTTTACATACCTTTACTTTCTATTAATTTAAGTATCATTTTAATTACACGAATTTCCGAGATTCACTGGTGTACGAAACAGCAGTAAGTACGTAACAGGCCTAGAAGTCTTCAGTATGCTGCGTTTAACCAGCAATGTATCGTTGGTAAGTGACACGTGAACACAACTGGCATCGTTTGCCATACTGTATATTAGACACGAAAAACTCGCGTTTAATGTACTGCATGGCAATCATCGCCAAATTGGTCGAATAAACCAAATTTACAATGCTGCATGGAAACCATCGCCATATTTTTTTAATAATGATTGTCAGAAAATACTCCGTGTGGGTTTGCCTAGACGGAGAGAAGAGTCTGGTAATCATTACCCGATTTAGTATAGTAAACTCGGTTTATTCAGCGCTTCTGGCGTCTATTTCTATATTTTCCTGTAGAGTACTGTATCGTGTTTTACTGTGTGCTGCACGTCGTACAAGAATCGTTACTATGTTTCGGTTTTCAAACCGTACTGTAAATAATCTAAAGTTTGTAAGGATGTATACGCAAAAGTGTCTCGAAGAACTTTTAAAGCTTGACAATAGTCGTGAATTCCAACAAACAGTGATTACGATTCGCAATATATGAAGAAATTCATCTCTTAATTTATTAATAGCATCTATAGTTACGGGATCGGTCCTGAAAAAAATACGAACATTTGACATATACAAAATAGCAAATTCTGATATCCTCAACGTTGCAACAACTAAGACCGTGCGTCTGGGATTCATTCCCCAAATACGGGCTGTAGTTCTAAACAGCCTATTCATTATACACGAAAAATGTGCCGTGACCGCTATACGTTTGGCAGCGGCTGAGTGTGTTTACATCCTCAGCGGCGCTAGGCGCTTATTGTTCTCGGTAGTGTAGTGCAATTAACAAATAATTGTCAACACGAAAAAGCAAGTGCACGTCTTTTTTAACGACATATTATCTATGTATTCTTCGTGTATACTATAAGAAAATCGTCAAATGTCGTCGTCGTTGTAAATCGGTGCGTAACCCGCCCTATTTGCCACGTGACATAACCTCCTCTTTAATGACGTCCGAAATCAGAACGAAAAGTGGTGATGGCGTTTTTATTTAAAAAATATAATTTCATTTTAAGAAAAATAAATAAATGTTTAATAATTGAACAAAACAACGTGTATTTTTTATGCTACATTTTTTTAACCTATCCCTATCGTACCTTTACATACCTTTACTTTCTATTAATTTAAGTATCATTTTAATTACACGAATTTCCGAGATTCACTGGTGTACGAAACAGCAGTAAGTACGTAACAGGCCTAGCAATCTTCAGTATGCTGCGTTTAACCAGCAATGTATCGTTGGTAAGTGACACGTCAACACAACTGGCATCGTTTGCCATACTGTCTATTAGACACGAAAAACTCGCGTTTAATGTACTGCATGGCAATCATCGCCAAACTGGTCGAATAAACCGAATTTACAATGCTGCATGGAAACCATCGCCATATTTTTTTAATAATGATTGTCAGAAAATACTCCGTGTGGGTTTGCCTAGACGGAGAGAAGAGTCTGGTAATCATTACCCGATTTAATATAGTAAACTCGGTTTATTCAGCGCTTCTGGCGTCTATTTCTATATTTTCCTGTAGAGTACTGTATCGTGTTTTACTGTGTGCTGCACGTCGTACAAGAATCGTTACTATGTTTCGGTTTTCAAACCGTACTGTAAATAATCCAAAGTTTGTAAGGATGTGTACGCAAAAGTGTCTCGAAGACATTTTAAAGCTTGACAATAGTCGTGAATTCCAACAAACAGTGATTACGATTCGCAATATATGAAGAAATTCATCTCTTAATTTATTAATAGAATCTATAGTTACGGGATCGGTCCTGAAAAAAATACGAACATTTGACATATACAAAATAGCAAGTTCTGATATCCTCAACGTTGTAACAACTAAGACCGTGCGTCTGGGATTCATTCCCCAAATACAGGCTGTAGTTCTAAACAGCCTATTCATTATACACGAAAAATGTGCCGTGACCGCTATACGTTTGGCGGCGGCTGAGTGTGTTTACATCCTCAGCGGCGCTAGGCGCTTATTGTTCTCGGTAGTGTAGTGCAATTAACAAAGAATTGTCAACACGAAAAAGCAAGTGCACGTCTTTTTTAACGACATATTATCTATGTATTCTTCGTGTATACTATAAGGAAATCGTCACATGTCGTCGTCGTTGTAAATCGGTGCGTAACCCGCCCTATTTGCCACGTAACATAACCTCCTCTTTAATGACGTCCGAAATCAGAACGAAAAGTGGTGATGGCGTTTTTATTTAAAAAATATAATTTCATTTTAAGAAAAATAAATAAATGTTTAATAATTGAACAAAACAACGTGTATTTTTTATGCTACATTTTTTTAACCTATCCCTATCCTACCTTTACATACCTTTACTTTCTATTAATTTAAGTATCATTTTAATTACACGAATTTCCGAGATTCACTGGTGTACGAAACAACAGTAAGTACGTAACAGGCCTAACAATCTTCAGTATGCTGCGTTTAACCAGCAATGTATCGTTGGTAAGTGACACGTGAACACAACTGGCATCGTTTGCCATACTGTCTATTAGACACGAAAAACTCGCGTTTAATTTACTGCATGGCAATCATCGCCAAACTGGTCGAATAAACCGAATTTACAATGCTGCATGGAAACCATCGCCATATTTTTTTAATAGTGATTGTCAGAAAATTCTCTCCGTGTACAATAAGATATCACAATGACAAACAAAATATCAAGAAAGGGAATAAAGATAAAAACCTAACCTACTTTGGACATTTGACCGAACTCAACTGAAACAATCGCATCATCTTAATCGATCGAAACAGAGATGAATACAAATACAGACTACCAATACCAATTACGAGTGCTTTATACTTGAATAGCAGTTAATTCCAGTTCGCGTATCGCTCAATTGATTCTTAATCAACGGGACATTCGGTTTGTAAACAATAACAATATCGACATCGAAAATACGACCTCTCGTAATAATATTATTCATTCATTCACTCAAAGCGTATTATCGATTTCGTGAAAATCGATAGCACGCGATTACAATACCTGTTGTTGACCAACGACACCGATATTTAAGTTATAATAAATTCCACATGTGCGGGCCAACTTATTTGATATTTAACATAATAGCTATTAAAAACTAACGACATTAATTCATGTCGCATGCATGATATTTCGATGAGCAATTAAATTAATCTATCGTGTTGTGTATATAAGCCTCTAAAACAAAGGCGAGTCGTCAAATTATGGTTCGCTTTGGCATTCTGGTTATACGCTTGCATACATATCCCCTGTCGCTATGGCCGCAGCAGCCGCTACGCACATAACTAATATGCTTTGAACATGGACGGTGAAAGGGGGAATCCCCGATGAGTTTGCACAATAATAATAATAGTAATAATAATAATAATAATAATACTACCGGTAATAATACCGGTCCAATTATAATTTGCATTTACGTGCCTATTAAAAGATCTAATGTCTCAGTAGGGAAGGCCTGTTTCGAATCTTAACAAATGTTTATCAGAACTGTGGGTGCTAATGAACCATTTTTTTTCACGACGATCCGATTATTATATACGATTGCACATCAGTCTCAAGTCTCGTAAAAAACCATTGATACAATGTATATTAGGGCTGTTCAAAAAAACATAATTTTCTTATAATCGGCTGCTCCTGAAATGCTGTATTGTTTATCACAAGAAAAATATTTTCGCGAAAGCTAGCAGTTGTGCGAATATATTAAATACTGCCGCATCAAGGCCAAAATTTATGAAAAGCGGCGATATTTATACATTTTCTTTTACGTGGTGAAGCGCTCATGGAGATTGTGTTTGCTTTCGATAGACTATGAAATTGTGTAAAGGCAGAAATATGTTCGATAATGTTTAATACTGCCGTATCGACATTGAAGTTACCAAAATCAACAAATTAAATCCTTTAAAACATTGAAATATTCGTCTGCTCATCGACTATTTCGTGCGATTTCAAATGAAAAAATAGCTCTTGAAACGGGAGTCATGTATGATCATAATCATGATGATGATAAGCGATTTTTGAATTTTGGGAAACTGCGATATCGATGCGGCAGTACTAAATTTGATCATACAGGACTCCCGTTTCATCAGCCATTTTGTCATTTGAAAACGTGAAAAATAGTCGATAAGCAGATGAATATTTCAATGTTTTAAAGGATTTCATTTTTTATTTTGTTAACTTCAATGTCAATGCGGCAGTACTAAACATTATCGAACATGATTCTGCCTTTACACAATTTCATAGTCTATCGAAAGCAACCACAATCTCCATGAGCGCTTCACCAAGTAAAAAAAAAAATTTCTAAATATCGCCGTTTTTTATGAATTTTGGCCTTGATGCGGCAGTACTTAACAACAACGCACAACTCCCAGCTTTCGCGAAAACATTTTTTTTTGTGATAATCAATACAGCATATCAGGAGCAACCGATTATAAAGAAATTATGTTTTTTTGAACAGCCCTAATGTATATGAAGCATTCTCTGTCAATTCAGCCACTTTTTTTTCGACCCTTTCCGATTTGCCCTCAAATTGATTATATGAATGTACCACTGAAAGACACTCTATGTGAATTTTTTCAGATTTTTAAAAATAATTTTTCAGAAAATGGCTTTTTTTTAAATTCAAGTGCAAATATCTCAGAATTTTGAAGTTACTGAAAAAAATGTCTGCACATAAAAGTTGTCGTTTATTGTTAGCTTTCGAGCGGAATATTCCAAATAATTGTCACGTTCCTGTGAGTATAATTTTTTTTCCGAAAAAATGGAGGAATTATTGTTTAATTAAAAAAAGGATATTTTTTTTTACTGGAAAAATTACAGAGTATTGCTACATGACTGTTGATATCACAAAAAATCGCCAGAGTGGCACCGATCGATCTTCTGGTATTAAAAAATGCATTTGTGTGAAAGTTCCGAAAAACGGGGGCATTATTATTTTTTTGATAAAAAAAAGGTTACTTTTTTTGGCTAATAGGATTACAGAGTATTCTTGCATGACTGTAGATATTGCAAAAAAATCATCAGAGTGGTACGGATCGAGCTTACGGTATTAAAAAAAATTATTCGTGTGGAAGTTTCGAAAAACGGGGGAATTATTTTTTTTTATACCGGAAGCTCGATCTGTACCACTCTGATGATTTTTTTGCAATATCTGCAGTAATGCAAGAATACTCTGTAATTTTATTAGCCAAAAAAAAGTAACCTTTTTTTTATGAAAAAAATAATAACGCCCCCGTTTTTCGAAACTTTCACACAAATACATTTTTTAATACCAGAAGATCGATCGGTGCCACTCTGGCGATTTTTTTGTGATATCAACAGTCATGTAGCAATACTCTGTAATTTTTTCAGTAAAAAAAAATATCCTTTTTTTAATTAAACAATAATTCCTCCATTTTTCGGAAAAAAATCATACTCATAGGAACGTGACAATTATTTGGAATATTCCGCTCGAAAGCTAACACGACAACTTTTATGTGCTGACATTTTTTTTCAGTTACTTCAAAATTCTGAGATATTTGCACTTGAATAAAAAAGCCATTTTCTAAAAAATTATTTTTAAAAATCTGAAAAAATTCACATAGAGTGTCTTTTTGTGATATATTCATATAACCAATTACAGGGCAAATCAGAGAGGGTCGAAAAAAAAGTGGCTGAATTGACAGAGAATGCTTCATATATTGCCAGGATCGCACTCACTCGTTATAATTTATTGTATTAAAGTTATCGGTTCATAATGTAATTTACATGCTTATTTCAGCACGTGCAGTCTATTCACTTTATGTACTTGATATATTGACCACTTTTCAAAAATTAACCAGCGGCGAGTTACGCGACACAAGTGTTTTCGAGATAATATGTAACACGTAAAGAAAAAAATCCAAATAAATGCGAAATATTAATTTTATTAAATTACCGACGAGTAATGTTATCGAGGTTTCTCCGGAAACTATGATATATCGATGTATTTTGACATGCTACAGAGTTTGCTTGCTGTCCGATTGATTTATCGACGCATCCATATTTTACGTATCACGTTGGTACAATAAATTGTGTGACGCCGCAAATTCATGATTCGACATTGCGAGTAAAAATTTTGTAGCATGAATTTACTAATTTTCTCGCGGATATAGCAAATTATTTTTAGAATAAAGAAAATTAAATTACCGACGATGATTGCAAAAATAAATTGTAGTAAAAGAAATTATTTAACCAAGTATCGCGGAAAAACAGCCTGAAGGAGAAATAGCTAATGGAAAGACAACTTCATGGCGAAATATAGTACGGAAAAAATCTATACTCTAGAATCTACATTTTTTTATCGTGGCCTCTTGGTGTGGGAGTTGAATAACGTTGGGCCACCTATTTTAAGAGTGAGTACAACTGATTGGTACGATGTACGACCGTAACACCAAAGAACATGTGTGTGTGTGTGTGTGTGTGTGTGTGTGTGTGTGTGTGTGTGTGTGTGTGTGTGTGTGTGTGTGTGTGTGTGTGTGTGTGTGTGTGTGTGTGTGTGTGTGTGTGTGTGTGTGTGTGTGTGTGTGTGTGTGTGTGTGTGTGTGTGTGTGTGTGTGTGTGTGTGTGTGTGTGTGTGTGTGTGTGTGTGTGTGTGTGTGTGTGTGTGTGTGTATTTGCATTTGAGAACTGAATAAAACTACTATATTTTATGTAAAAACGTTAAAAAAAACTACCGCGTCTGTTTCATTACTTGTCTTTTTTTGCAACCGTGAATTTTTTATTCCGTTGGTCTATAATTCCTATAATTTATCGTGCAACTATTCGAATACGACTAATAATTTCTTCATTTTACTTCCTTATAGAGTAATCAACGTTCCATCTTCGGCAGAATTATCGCTTCGACTCTCGAAACGACTTGTCTATCCGAAGAACAATGAAGGAACAAATTAGTTTGTCGCAGCGCCACTAACAGCACAATGGATTGTTGAATAAAAGAGAAAAATATGTTATTGACATTTGGATTAATTCAGGCGGGCTCGTCGTCAATAAGACTTAATCTTTAAAATTTGTATATACAGCTTGATAAATTATTATATAATTTATCAAGCTGTACTAATTGCAAAAACATTTCCGATGAACCGATAATTGTGATTTTTTTAAATTGTGTAACTAATTTTAACTTTAAATATAGTAATTTCGTAAACCTATTAATTCGGAAATCCAGATGTTTGTATCATCATCGCTAAATGAAAGATTCGAAATTGAAGTTGAGAAATCGTTAATGGATTTTAAGTGGCCGATAAGTCATGCGGATACATTAGAAAATTTACACGTATTTTCGCGTGATACGAATGTCCGCCATAGAGCAATCTATTGGAAGAATCTAGGCGACAAAGGACAAAACTTGAAGCAACAAGCACGTAATCGTGACTGTGAAAAATAAATGCATCCTACAATGGAATGACATTGATCTTGTCAAGGATAAACGAAAATATATTTGGGCGAGAAATAAGTGTGCATTTTGTATGGACGTGAACTTTAAACCTGCGTTATCTTCGGATTCTCGAAATAAGATAACGCGTCGCTCGAATAAACTCTGATGAGAGTTCTTGAGAGATTGAGAGAAATAGTCTCATTGTGTGTTATTGAAAATGATGTACGATCGCTATCGGTGTACAACGCATCATAAAAAGGTTTGGAATACGATAAATAGGCTGCGCATGGAAAGAAAACTTTAAAGCTCGAGTACAGTAACCCGAGTAGAAATTCAGCTACGGGGAATATCAGGCCCTAGCGTGGTAGCCGGATTTAAATCTAAGACCCTTGCCTGGCAACCTTATACGAGCCTTGCAGGAAAGTAACGCAGCGCATGATCAGGGCCAGATTAAGTTTTCCAGATAAGGGCCGGATAGAGGCTGCCCTACTAAGCCCCTACTTATAAAAAGGGCAAATAAATTTCAAAATAATTATCTGCGCTCATCGAATTCGATTTATTTTGCACTTTCTATTGGATATTCGAGCTTATTTAGTTTTCAGTACACATTAATTGCTGAAAAAAACACATGTAAATTTATTTGCCATTGATGGGAATCGAACCTTGATCCTCTGGGTGACATTCTGCGCCTTAGCCCACTCGGCCATTGACATCTTAGAAAGTTTATATATTTATTGTCTATTTGAAGTATACTTAAAATGAAAACACGTCAAGACTGTACATCCATTTATTGTGACTACGACCGAAATATTCAAAATTCAAACATGATGGGGCGGTCACCCATTCAGGTACTGGCGTTTGACGGTTAGTACTTGTATAGATTTCAAAGTAATTCTAGCGGTACAGTCCCGTAAAACGTGAGTTTCAGCGAAAATTTCGAATACTTCTCGATGGGATAAAGATATTAAAAAATCCAGCACACGCAAGGTGCTGAAAAGATTGATTTTGTATAACAATAATTTTTAAATGTTTTTAACGAATGCCGTATCTAGCCCTTACACGAACCTGATATTGTAAATTTACGGCATGTTTTTAAAAAACCATGTCATACGAAGACCGTATGCGGATCTGACCAGGTAAAGTAAAGGTAAATTGGACAAAATCTTGGTCCAAATGCCACAGGAAAACCTTATGCGAAACGGATAAGGTCGATGAATGGCATATCTATATGAGGTTACCGTATGTAAAGCCTGATATGGGCCTGATCCGGTGGAAAGACGGCATTTTTAAGGTAGAATACCATATTTCGGCCTTACATGGACCTGATCAGGTGAACTTACGACGACCCCTAAATAAGGTTGCCATATCTATCCTCACATCAGCCTGATCCGGTGGAAACACGGCATTATTAAGTACGAATGCCATATCTCAGCCTTACATGGACCTGAGCAGGTGAATTTACGGATGCCCCAAATAAGGTTACCGTACCTAAAACTGATCTGGACCTCGTGTGACAGCAGGCATGCCTGATGAAATTTCTACTCGGGTTGTGGCCACTGTACCGGTTGTGGCCACCCCCACACTTAAATACGTTTTTCGTGGCTATTTTAATTCTGTACCTGTATTTAATCATAATTTTTCATAACTTTGTGTATTTTGGAAACATTTATCGTCATTTTCACGTTCGTTCGTCTCCATTACAAAAAGTACTGTATCAGTAATTAAAGTATCATCAGCTGATTCATAAAATTCTCAACTCCTTACGGAATTCGACAAGATTTTGACGAAAGCTCTAGATACATATTCGGATTATATAGTTAGCGAATTGCATGCAGCTTTGCACATATCAATCTTAAGAGTTATCACTGCAAATGTTGATGTCTAAAAGTTTGAAATAAAGCTATACATTTATAAAAAATACGATGGCCACAACTAGTACATGGAATAAGCATGTTGCCCCGGATATGGCCATGATAATATAATCATTAATTTTTCGTTAATTATTACACAATCGATTCATAAATTCGTAAAGAAGAAACAAAAAAAAAACCAAAAAACGCTAAGAAAAATATATCCTTAGAAATGTATAGTAAAAAAGAAGGTAAAGCGGTGGAACACCTTTCATGTTGAAGATTCCCATCATTATGCAATGCGAAAATCTACTTTTGGAAAGAACTCTGGTAAAAATAAAAATAAAAGTGTAAAGAGTAAAACATTAATATAATGTACGACTATTTGTGACAAAGAAAGCTGTTACGAAAAAGTGCAAAACGAAGGAGACGAATGTCAAAAAAGATTAGTTAGGTTCACGGATGGCATCTGTGCTTTAAAGACATTTTCGTGTAGAGGAATTGGATGCTTTCATAAGAATACGATTTTGATTTATTAAACACACCTTAAAAAATGTTTCAAGTGCAATGAATATTGAGTTATTCTAATTTTAAGCATGACCAAAACCGGTGCATAGGTGGCCAGAACTGGTGAAATGGCTATACTCCTACTTTTTTCTATTTTCCAGTGTTTTCTCGATACATATGAAGATTTTAATGCTAGGTATCTGGAATTATATTCTTCTCAGATATGAAAAGTATAGGTCCAAAACAGTTTTTATGATATTTGGTCCCAATCACAAGTACTTGAAAATGGGAAAATTCTTAAAGTGGCCACAACCGGTACTTCTACCCTATTTGTTACAAGCAATATTTTCTTTCCGTGCACTTAACAATCCTATGACATTTCATGCTATACGACGACAATTCGGAGGGTTAACACAACATCCCGAGTAGAAATTTCATCAGGCATGCCTGCTGTCACACGAGGTCCAGATCAGTTTTAGATACGGTAACCTTATTTGGGGCCGCCGTAAATTCACCTGCTCAGGTCCATGTAAGGCTGAGGCTCAGGCTGATCCATATGGCATTCGTACTTAATAATGCCGTCTTTCCACCGGATCAGACTGATGTCAGGCTAGATATGGTAATCTTATTTAGGGGTCGTCGTAAGTTCACCTGATCAGGTCCTTGTAAGGCCGAGATATGGCATTCTACCTTAAAAATGCCGCCTTTCCACCGGATCAGGCCCATGTCAGGCTTTACATACGGTAACCTCATATAGAAATGCCATTCATCGACCTTATCCGTTTCGCATAAGGTCTTTCTGTGGCATTTGGATCAAGATTTTGCCCAATTTACCTTTACTTTCCCTGGCCAGATCCGCATACGGTCTTCGTATGGCATAGTTTTTTTTTAAATATGCCGTAAATTTACATTATCAGGTTCGTGTAAGGGCTAGATACGGCATTCGTTAAAAACATTAAAAAATTATTGTTATGCAAAATCAATCTTTTCAGCACCTTGCGTGTGCTGGATTTTTTCACATCTTTATCCAATCGAGAAGTATTCGAAATTTTCGCTGAAACTCACGTTTTACGGGACCGTACCGCTAGAATTACTTTGAAATCTATCCAGGTACTGACCGTCAAACGCCAGTACCTGGATGGGTGACCGCCGCATCATGTTTGAATTTTGAATATTTCGGTCGTAGTCACAATAAATGGTTGTACAGTCTTGACGTGTTTTCATTTTAAGTATACTTCAAATAGACAATAAATATATAAACTTTCTAAGATGTCAATGGCCGAGTGAGCTAAGGCGCAGAACTGTCACCCAGAGGATCAAGGTTCGATTCCCACCAACGGCAAATAAATTTACATGTGTTTTTTTCAGCAATTAATATGTACTGAAAACTAAATAAGCTCGAACATGCAATAGAAAGTGCAAAATAAATCGAATTCGATGAACGCAGATAATTATTTTGTAATTTATTTGCCGTTTTTATAAGTAGGGGCTTAGTAGGGCAGCCTCTATCCGGCCCTTATCTGGAAAACTTAATTTGGCCCTGATCATGCGCTGCGTTACTTTCCTGTAAGGCCCGTATAAGGTTGCCAGGCAGGGGCCTTAGATTTAAATCCGGCTACCACGCTAGGGCCTGATATTCCCCGTAGCTGAATTTCTACTCGGGATCTTTTGGCCCCTCTAGACTTAGGTGCACTTGGCAAATTTAGGAGGGTCACCAAAGAAAGAATATGAAAATACAAGATTAACAGGGCGACATTTCAAAGGCAATCAGGAGGCGAAAACTAAGAGCGAAGGTAACAAAAGTTTATAATATTTCTAACCGCGTTACTATAGAAAACCTTATCGAAGGGCGCATCTGTCAATGCTGCGTAAACTTTTCTCTCGGGGGAATAACGCGCATCATACAAAATGCGGAAAGGTCTTCGCTGGTCAAGAAAACCTCTTTAAATAATAAGTAGGAGGTTCTCGTACCGGTGGCGCATCGCCTCGCACATTGCCGAGGAACGAGGGAGTCAAGGACACGCTTGAAGACTTGGACAAACGTACACGTCGCGGAAGAAAAAAAAAAGAAAAAACGAAAACTGAATACGAATAGTTTTGACAGTTTTTCGAGGCAAAAACGTCGATTGGAAGGTTAGTTGCCGAAAGATTGAAATGCTTTCATCTATATATATACATAAAGTGGAAAGTTCGAGTCTATGTACGCTTATTGCCATTTAAAAGATTCAACATGACGGTAAAGTCGCGTGAAATAAAATGTGTAATTGTTCTCTGCATTTAAGAGGCTTAAGATTTTCGGTAGATAAGCGGGAAGAAATGTTTGGTTAATGTCATAGCTTTCTTTTTTTTTAGCCAACTTTTTTCATAAACATAAAGTAGTTGTAATATGAAAACCACGCGTATTGTTATAAATATTTTTCGGTAAAGTTGATAGATCGATAGATTTCGAGATAAACTTGTTTTAAGGTAGTCTGTTCACATTAGCTAGTCAAATCAGTGCTAAATTTTTAATCGCGTTTCTACACATTTTGGTAGTTTTGCCGACTGTTCTGCAGAGTGGCTTGCTCATCAGCATTAGTTCTTAATATATAAATCCATCCACAGACACGGTTTTTAATTAAAATACCCTGATACATACAAATGTCGGATGAGGTTGTTGTCATCCAGTTTTATATTAGAAAAAACCATAATTTTTGTCAGAATTTGAGGAACGATAGCTCATTTTGTTTATTAAAAGATGCTTCATTGATTGACCGGAGACATTTTCTTATAGTATTCTTTGTAAGAAAATTGCAACCGTTTTTTATCTACTCTAACCTATCATCAGATTTACACATGCTTGTAACTTGTGAATAACTAATACTAATACAGAATTGGTCCGGTCAATCAATGAAGCATTTTTTAACAAACAACATAAGCTATTGCTCGTTATAACTAGATTAATATTGTGGTTTTTTCTAATATAAAACTGGATGACAACAACCTCATCCGAAATTTGTATGTATCAGGGTATTTTTATTTCAAACCGTGTCTGTGGATGGATTTATATATTAAGAACTAATGCTGATGAGCAAGCCACTCTGCAGAACAGTCGGCAAAACTACCAAAATGTGTAGAAACGCGATTAAAAATTTAGCACTGATTTGACTAGCTAATGTGAACAGACTACCTTAAATATCGGTATACCTAACTGCTACTATTTTATAAACAGTGACAGATTATCGATAAAAAATCGTGCACACTAGTCGTGATTTGCAAGTGTCAGCCAAGGCTCGCCCGAATTCACGTACACGAATACCTCGTATAATTTTCCTCGCAAAAACATTATCTTTCCTGCCAGTTGAGTAACAATGCATCAGAATGTCGAGTGACTTGCGTACCACCACAATATTGGCTACGTATACAATACAATGAATGAACCGATATTAACTGAGCCGGCCTTTCTCAGCGAAGCCAATTAGCGCAAGGAGGCACAAATATAAGCATAGCAATGCTCCTCAATGCTCTAATAGCTCATTAAAAACTTGTTATCAATAAATTTCATCTAAAAGACATTCTTTGCCGGAGCTACTTTATTTTTTATCTCTCCGATATTTATCATAATTAGCCTGATTTTTCTACTACCTGAGAGTTTTTCCTGTGGTATAAATATTGGATATCAATACAATATCATGCAAAAATGAATGTTTTAGATTATTAGATTATTTTACTTTTATTAGATTAGAATTTG
Source organism: Ephialtes manifestator (assembly GCA_963970395.1). Lineage (NCBI taxonomy): Eukaryota > Metazoa > Arthropoda > Insecta > Hymenoptera > Ichneumonidae > Ephialtes > Ephialtes manifestator. The sequence goes on along the minus strand of OZ019969.1, from coordinate 7,665,407 downwards.
CACACATCCGATATTAATCGGCCCACATAGAAAAATATATATGTAACATATACGTTAAATATATGGCGCCCAAAAGTTCTATATGCTGCATATATTCTGCATATATGTGTGCAAAAATATATTCAAAATATATGGGATATATGTATGGAATATATGTAAAATATATTTCATATAAGTTTAGCGCCAAAAAGTTCTATACATCGAATATATCGTGCATATATTTCTATTTCCATGTGGGGGAGATGACCCGTATGGAAATTTATGTATGTGGAATATATGCCAAAAATATACGCAACATATATTTTATATGGGTGATATATATGTCGCCAAAATGTTGTATAATTATTATATATCTCGCGTATATGTCACCAATGTATTGTACATATATGTTCAATATATGTCGCCTAACTGTAAAATATATGTAAAAACCAAATCTTATATAATTCGTATGTATTATGCAAATATTTCGTTAATATATGAAACATATATTGTAAAATATATATTGCTGGACTACAAAATATATTTAAAAAATAAGAAATATATAATTTATGTATGATATGCATTGTATATCGAATGTATGATGTATGTATGTCCTGTATATCTAACTTGACTGCAAAATATATTTTAAACATCAGTGTCATATATTTCCGAGTAACGACTGAGATGGGTGACCGCCCATACCCAAATTTTTCTAAGTTCCTGGAGGGTCAGTACATGGATGGGTGACCGACCCTCGACTAAATTTTTCAGTATCCCTCAAAGCTCATTACATTTTGATCCTTCAGAATAATCGGCCCACGGTGTTTGCATTTTAAATATCTCCGTCTCAATAATATTAATGAATGTAGTCTTGACGTCTTTTTACTTTTAATATACTTCCAATAAACAATGCAAATATCAGTCTTTCAAGATATCAATGGCCGAGTGAGCTAAAGCAGCCATTAGACACCCAGACGATCGAGGTTCGATTCCCATCCACGGCAAAAAAATGTTCCAGCGATTAATATTTACTAATTGACAAAATAACTCCGAATGTTCAATTGGAAGTCCAAGATAAGCCGAATTCAATTACTGTAATTAATTATTTTATAATTATTGGTATTTTTATATATGGTTTCCATATATAATGGATATATCCTGAAGTATAAAAGCGATATATCCATTATATATATTTTGTATAGTTTAAGATGTACAAAGATTATATCTAATTTATATTTTTTGCATATATAACACATACAACTTACATATATGCCTTATGTAGGGAATTCGTCAAAATATTGCATATTGGACATAGGGTAGAAGTACCGGTTGTGGCCACTTTAAGAATTTTCTCATTTACAAGTACTTGTGATTGGGACCAAATATCATAAAACTGTTTTGGACCTATACGTTTCATATCTGAGAAGAATATATTTTCAGATTTCTAGCATTATAATCTTCATATGTGTTGAGAAAACACTGAAAAATAGAAAAAAAAGTAGGAGCATAGGCATTTCACCAGTTCTGGCCACCTATGCACCGGTTTTGGCCACAGTAATGTACCGGTTTTGGCCATGCTTAAAACTAGAATAACTCAGTATTCATTGCACTTCAAACATTTTTTAAGGTGTGTTTAATAAATCTAAATCGCATTCTCATGAAAGCATCCAATTCCTCTACACGAAAATGTCTTTAAGGAGGGTGGATACCGTCTTTCTGGCGGGGAGGTGAGCGGTTTGCCGGGGAGGTAGTGTGCGAGAGAGAAGTCCGTGACACGCGTTCACTGGAGTACATTGTTGTACTATTCCAGCAGTTTTGTTTTTACGTTTTCTCGGCAACCAAGCAGACGAATCATTTCGGTCTTCGTAAAATTTCTTTTCGAAAATACAAGGAATGATTTGGTTCTGTTATCAACAATTGTTTATCATTTTTATTATACTTTCGAGCATAACGTTGAAGGTGCGCATAGTTTTCGCTATGTTGCCCATGCATAAGAGTGTAATTTCAGTAATTAATTTCTCGATAACCATCTAGACGATTAACATGAAATTTAGCATGGAGATGTAATTTTTATCTACGAATATCCTCCAAAAATTTGAGAGCATGTTTATCATTTTGAGTTGGGTATCCACCCTCCTTAAAGCACAGATGCCATCTGTGAACCTAACTAACCTTTTTTGACATTCGTCTCCTTCGTTTTGCACTTTTTCGTACCAGCTTTCTTTGTCACAAATAGTCATACATTATATTAATGTTTTACTCTTTACACTTTTATTTTTACTTTTACCAGAATTCTTTCCGAAAGTAGATTTTCGCATTGAATAATGATGGGAATCTTCAACGTGAAAGGTGTTCCACCGCTTTACCTTCTTTTTTACTACACATTTCTAAGGATATATTTTTCTTAGCGTTTTTTCGTTTTTTTTTCTTCTTTACGAATTTATGAATTGATTGTGTAATAATTAACGAAAAATTAATGATTATATTATCATGGCTATATCCGGGGCAACATGCTTATTCCATGTACCAGTTGTGGCCATCGTATTTTTTATAAATGTATAGCTTTATTTCAAACTTTTAGTACATCAACATTTGCAGTGATGACTCTTAAGATTGATATGTGTAAAGCTGCATGCAATTCGCCAACTATATAATCCGAATATGTATCTAGAGCTTTCGTCAAAATCTTGTCGAATGCCGTAAGGAGTTGACAATTTGATGAATCAGCTGATGATACTTTAATTACTGACACAGTACTTTTTGTAATGGAGGCGAACTGACGTCAAAATGACGATAAATATTTCCAAAATACACAACGTTATGAAAAATTATGATTAAATACAGGTACAGAATTAAAATAGCCACGAAAAACGTATTTAAGTGTAGAGGTGGCCACAACCGGTACTTCTACCCTATATGTTTCATATATTTTTCATTTATGGCATATATCCAGAATATATGCAACTTATAAATTTTATAGTTTTCCTATCTATTTTCGGCGTATATTTCACCTCTATTTATTTCCATACGGGCGATTAGGCTGAGAAATATTAATTTGATTATTGAATGCAAGAAAAATTATTTTAGCTAATCTCGAAATTATAATAAACATGTGGGCACTATCTATCTGCCTATCTCCATTTTTCCCCCTCTCATATCGATATACATATATTGAAAAAAGGCATCCCCGAAATTTAAGAAGAACAAAAATAAATCTTGACAAAAAAACTCCCAAGTAGTTCGGGTAAACCCTATATAATAATAAAAAATGCCTGAGAGGGTCGAAGAAAGTGGTTGAACCGACCGAGAATGCAACGCACAGAAAAATAATTAATGAAACATCATGTTCGGGCGGCTTTGGCCATTAAGGTTTCAGCCTCCATCGCCAGACACAACATTACAAAAGACTTGGCTAACATAAATTTGATAATTATTATTATTGTTATTTATTGAATCATTATAGTGGGTAAAGTAGATTCTTACCGCAAGGGTGAAGAGAACAGCTAACACGGTGGTTCCTCGATGGCTGCAAAAATCTTTCGTCATTGTTTTTTCTCTTTGTATGTTTTTTCTTCACTTTTAACCGTCGCGTCGTTAGCAACTTGGACAGTCGAATGAAATTGTAATCTCGCCCACTGGTGCCCACTTTAGTACGCTACTACTGCGGTATATCGTACTTTATTATAACCTTTGTTCTATCATGCAAGGTCACTTTGTTCCGACCTCCACTCTGATTCCGTCGGGAATGACTCGATGTGCCGGTAGATTGGCCGCTGAGGTATAACTTAGATTCATTCGAGCGCGCATAAAGCTTAATCACTTTTTTTAAAAATTCAAATCAAGTTGTACGTCTCGTCAAAAACGATAAATCAATTTTGGTATCCAATAGATTTGTTACAATAGATCGCGATATACTTGATTGAAATTTTTTTTAAACCCTCAGCCTCGCAACTCGACAATTTGAATCGGCAATTACTATCATTTAAGCGTTATTAAGCACAGGATGAAAATATTCAAAAATTCTTATTGACAATTAAATCACAGTCTGTTTCATTGAAAAATGTGCTCGTAAAGCATTGATGAAAATATTTGAATACCGGTATATCTGTCGATTGTCAAACGGGACGAGCAATTTCGTAGAATTTAGGGTTATTGTTGTTGTAAATAATTGGCGGAGTAAAAGCAAAGTTAGTCGGTAAGGCCCATATGATGGTAACGAGCGTACGTCTACGACCGCGCTCACTCGAGTACTGTCCACGCGGACGGTCGTGCCGCCGCTGCCGCCACCGCCGCCGTTGCCGTTGCCGCCAACGCGCGACACAACGCGATTTTGTTCAAGCCCGTAAATACATACATACTTATGCTTCTCCGTGCCGTCAAGTGGGAAACGTTCAACGCACTCGTATACACTCTCGGGCAGCTATACAGGCACAAGCACCAACTCATTTGCACGTATCAGCCTTGGCCGTCACCGCACACGTCTGTTGCTGCTGCTGCTGCTGCATGTACGACGCGTCATTTTTTTTCTTTTCATTATTTTCTAGTTTTTGTCAGCTACTGCGTTACAAGTGCCAATGGATGAACAATTCACTCTAGCGGCTCATCGGCGGAATGGACCGGTATACCGCGTCACTGCCAAGTTGGATTCTGCGCAGCTATTACGTTAGCCGCATACTTTGTGTCAAGTGATTAGCGACAACCGTACGCTATCGGCAGAGCGTCAGAGCTGTATCACATTTGCGGAAACGAACCGTTAGCGCGTTAACGCTTCTCTCTTTGACGTTAATATTAATGCGGCACCGATATATAGAGCAGTAATGCGGCCAAACGGTGTGGTTAATAGTCAACGCTTTTCTATGCCGATGAAAAAGTCATTTAGCTATATGACTTAAACGACGGAAAGTCATTACTATGTTGCGCGAGGCTTTGCCGTATGGAAATAAATAGAGGTGAAATATACGCCGAAAATAGATAGGAAAAACTATAAAATTTATAAGTTGCATATATTCTGGATATATGCCATAAATGAAAAATATATGAAAGATATATGTCCAATATGCAACATTTTGGCGCATTTCCTACATAAGGCATATATGTAAGTTGTGTGTGTTATATATGCAAAAAATATAAATTAGATATATTCTTTGTACATCGTAAACTATACAAAAGATATACAATGGATATATCGATTTTATACTTCAGGATATATCCATTATATATGGAAAACACATATAAAAAACCAATAATTATAAAATAATTAATTGCAGTAATTGAATTCGGCTTATCTTGGACTTCCAATTGGACATTCGGAGTTATTTTGTTAATTAGTAAATACTAATCGCTGGAACATTTTTTTGCCGTGGATGGGAATCGAACCTGGATCGTCTGGGTGTCTTATGGGTGCTTTAGCTCACTCGGCCATTGATATCTAGAAAGACTGATATTTTCATTGTCTATTTGAAGTATATTAAAAGTAAAAAGACGTCAAGACTACATTCATTTATATTATTGAGACAGAAATATTCAAAATGCAAACACCGTGGGCCGATTATCCTGAAGGATCAATGCGTTGCATTCTCGGTCGGTTCAACCACTTTCTTCGACCCCCTCAGGCATTTCTTATTATTATGTAGGGTTTACCCGAACTACTTGGGAGCTTTTTTGTCAAGATTTATTTTTGTTCTTCTTAAATTTCGGGGATGCCTTTTTTCAATATATGTATATCGATATGAGAGGGGGAAAAAAATGGAGATAGGCAGATAGATAGTGCCCACATGTTTATTATAATTTCGAGATTAGCTAAAATAATTTTTCTTGCATTCAATAATCAAATTAATAATTCTCAGCCTAATCGCCCGTATGGAAATAAATAGAGGTGAAATATACGCCGAAAATAGATAGGAAAACTATAAAATTTATAAGTTGCATATATTCTGGATATATGCCATAAATGAAAAATATATGAAAGATATATGTACAATATGCAACATTTTGGCGCATTTCCTACATAAGGCATATATGTAAGTTGTATGTGTTATATATGCAAAAAATATAAATTAGATATATTCTTTGTACATCGTAAACTATACAAAAGATATATAATGGATATATCGCTTTAATACTTCAGGATATATCCATTATATATGGAAAACACATATAAAAAACCAATAATTATAAAATAATTAATTGCAGTAATTGAATTCGGCTTATCTTGGACTTCCAATTGGACATTCGGAGTTATTTTGTTAATTAGTAAATATTAATCGCTGGAAAATTTTTTTGCCGTGGATGGGAATCGGAACCTGGATCGTCTGGGTGTCTTATGGGTGCTTTAGCTCACTCGGCCATTGATATCTAGAAAGACTGATATTTTCATTGTCTATTTGAAGTATATTAAAAGTAAAAAGACGTCAAGACTACATTCATTTATATTATTGAGACAGAAATATTCAAAATGCAAACACCGTGGGCCGATTATCCTGAAGGATCAATGCGTTGCATTCTCGGTCGGTTCAACCACTTTCTTCGACCCCCTCAGGCATTTCTTATTATTATGTAGGGTTTACCCGAACTACTTGGGAGCTTTTTTGTCAAGATTTATTTTTGTTCTTCTTAAATTTCGGGGATGCCTTTTTTCAATATATGTATATCGATATGAGAGGGGGAAAAAAATGGAGATAGGCAGATAGATAGTGCCCACATGTTTATTATAATTTCGAGATTAGCTACAATAATTTTTCTTGCATTCAATAATCAAATTAATAATTCTCAGCCTAATCGCCCGTATGGAAATAAATAGAGGTGAAATATACGCCGAAAATAGATAGGAAAACTATAAAATTTATAAGTTGCATATATTCTGGATATATGCCATAAATGAAAAATATATGAAAGATATATGTACAATATGCAACATTTTGGCGCATTTCCTACATAAGGCATATATGTAAGTTGCATGTGTTATATATGCAAAAAATATAAATTAGATATATTCTTTGTACATCTTAAACTATACAAAAGATATATAATGGATATATCGCTTTAATACTTCAGGATATATCCATTATATATGGAAAACACATATAAAAAACCAATAATTATAAAATAATTAATTGCAGTAATTGAATTCGGCTTATCTTGGACTTCCAATTGGACATTCGGAGTTATTTTGTTAATTAGTAAATATTAATCGCTGGAACATTTTTTTGCCGTGGATGGGAATCGAACCTAGATCGTCTGGGTGTCTAATGGGTGCTTTAGCTCACTCGGCCATTGATATCTAGAAAGACTGATATTTTCATTGTCTATTTGAAGTATATTAAAAGTAAAAAAACGTCAAGACTACATTCATTTATATTATTGAGACAGAAATATTCAAAATGCAAACACCGTGGGCCGATTATCCTGAAGGATCAATGCGTTGCATTCTCGGTCGGTTCAACCACTTTCTTCGACCCCCTCAGGCATTTCTTATTATATTATGTAGGGTTTACCCGAACTACTTGGGAGCTTTTTTGTCAAGATTTATTTTTGTTCTTCTTAAATTTCGGGGATGTCTTTTTTCAATATATGTATATCGATATGAGAGGGGGAAAAAAATGGAGATAGGCAGACAGATAGTGCCCACATGTTTATTATAATTTCGAGATTAGCTAAAATAATTTTTCTTGCATTCAATAATCAAATTAATAATTCTCAGCCTAATCGCCCGTATGGAAATAAATAGAGGTGAAATATACGCCGAAAATAGATAGGAAAACTATAAAATTTATAAGTTGCATATATTCTGGATATATGCCATAAATGAAAAATATATGAAACATATATGTCCAATATGCAACATTTTGGCGCATTTCCTACATAAGGCATATATGTAAGTTGTATGTGTTATATATGCAAAAAATATAAATTAGATATATTCTTTGTACATCGTAAACTATACAAAAGATATATAATGGATATATCGCTTTAATACTTCAGGATATATCCATTATATATGGAAAACACATATAAAAAACCAATAATTATAAAATAATTAATTGCAGTAATTGAATTCGGCTTATCATGGACTTCCAATTGGACATTCGGAGTTATTTTGTTAATTAGTAAATATTAATCGCTGGAACATTTTTTTGCCGTGGATGGGAATCGAACCTAGATCGTCTGGGTGTCTAATGGGTGCTTTAGCTCACTCGGCCATTGATATCTAGAAAGACTGATATTTTCATTGTCTATTTGAAGTATATTAAAAGTAAAAAGACGTCAAGACTACATTCATTTATATTACTGAGACGGAAATATTGAAAATGCAAACACCGTGGGCCGATTATCCTGAAGGATCAAAATGTAATGAGCTTTGAGGGATACTGAAAAATTTAGTCGAGGGTCGGTCACCCATCCATGTACTGACCCTCGAGGAACTTAGAAAAATTTCCGTATGGGCGGTCACCCATCTCAGTCGTTACTCGGAAATATATGACACTGATGTTTAAAATATACTTTGCAGTCAAGTTATACCGGACATACATACATCATACATTCGATATACAATGCATAGCATACATAAATTATATATTTCTTATTTTTGAAATATATTTTGGAGTCCAGCAATATATATTTTACAATATATGTTTCATATATTAACGAAATATTTGCATAATACATACGAATTATATAAGATTTGGTTGTTACATATATTTTACAGTTAGGCGACATATATTGAACATATATGGACAATACATTCGTGGCATATATGCGAGATATATAATAATTATACAACATTTTGGCGATATATATGTCACCCATATAAAATATATGTCGTATATATTTTTGGCATACATTCCACATACATATATTTCCATACGGGTTGCATCGTCACACTTGACTGGCATCATGTTTTTCGTAGGTCTCTGACATACGATATTATATTTTAACCCTACGGTCAAAAGATTGCAATCCTCGATACGCTTTAACTGCATCCATCACTGGAACGCCAAGGCAAACCAAAGGAAACGGAAGTTGCGAACCCGTATGACGTATTTCGCTCGAGTTGTGAACGAGTTTTTTTTTTTCAACCTTGGTCGCACTTTTTTTTAGGAGCGAAAGTATAAATTTCGCCCAACTCTCAGTAGGATGCATTATATATACCTATATTACGACATATCAAAATTATTTACTTCGTAGAGGAAACTTTGTTTTCATGAAATTCAAATTCGTTATGATAATTGAGTTTAGTTAGTTGTGTTAAAGAAGATCAAATTTTGTGCCCCATTAACATGAATGTTTCTTATAATATGGCACAGAAAAGAATGTGGTTTTTTTTTTTTTTTTTTTTTATAAAATTATCTTCCCAATATTAAACATGCATTTGTTTAGATTAGCTTAGAAATTTATTTTTCTTGGTTTTCTCTTATTTTAAGAAACTATTATCCAGAATAGTAGAAGACTTTTATTTCTGTTTTTGTAACTCATACGAGAACACCAGCACCTGTATTACCGGTCGTCGGTATTACGGTATTATTCTACGTTTCGAAAAGCGCATATCTCTAATTGATCTGACATTTTCGATATGAATATATTGCAACCCGCTAATTACGAATATCATAATTACGAATATCTATTGTCTAATTTTTGCTTCCACATAGAGAAAGTTTTGTTTTCGTGAAATTTTTTTTTTCCATATTTTCATGTTAGGGCACTTAGAATAGTCCAAAACGTCGAGAAAAGTGGTTTCTACCCCAGAAAATATCGGTTACAAGCCTTTTTACCATGATTTTAAACAAAGAAAAGGATGCAAAGTAGAACCTTGCACATTGCTTCCTCATTATTTTTCGCTTTGTTTTTAGGGTAATATTATTAAAAAACAAAAAAATGGATCGCTTCGAAGGGCATAGATCTCGATTTTTGATAATTTTGCTTCCTCATAGAGGAAGCTCTGTTTTCATGAAAAAAAAAATTTCGAGATTTTCATGTCAGGACACTTAGAATGGTCCAAAACGTCGAGAAAAGTGGTTTAGAAAAAATGTCCGTATGTATGTGTGTGTGTGTGCAGGGCTTCGGAAATTCAATCGCCTCTTACTCAGTAACCGTTAGAGCGATTGGGCTTAAATTTGGCAGGCAAGTGAAGCAGTCGTCCCTCTTTGAATTATGCGATTTTTGACTAAATATATGCATACATTTTGATTTCATGTAATTTTTAATTTTTTGAAAAAAGGGCGTGGTCGCTCTAACTTTCGTAAAAATTAGTATATCGTGCTAAATAGTTCTTCATAATAGCATTGGCACTTAATGTTGTTTGGTATTGAATTTGGTTCGAATCGGTCGAGTGGTTCAGATTTTATCGAATTTTGAATTTCTGAAAAAATGTACATTATGTCGCTAACTTATACAAAATCTAATCTGACCAATCGAGCTCAAATTTTGTGTATGAACAGAATAATATTCAGCTATGTTAAATATGTAATGTAGTGACAAACGATAGAAAAATTTCAATTTTATTGGATTTTGAATAGTTGAAAAAAATTACGGTATCGCATTATCTGCGGCAAAGCATGAGATATCCATCCCAAATGAAATATATGAACTAAATAATATTCAACAACGATAGATATATAATCTAGTGACGAACGGGTATAAATTTTTATGCCATGGAATTTTGAAATATCAAAAATATAACTTTAACACATGAACTTTTGAAAAACTTAAGATATCAGCACAAATTTAGTATGTGAACGAAATAATACTCAGACATGCTTATCTATTTATTTAATAATATACGTTATCACATTTACTTTCGAAAACGCTCTAATAATAACGAAATAACGGAATAACGAAATAGAAAAAGCGAATTCACAACATGTTTATTTATCTAATTTAAAAAAGGATGCAAAGTAGAACCTTGCACATTGCTTCCTCACTATTTTTCGCTTTTTACAAAGCATCCTCTATGAGGAAGCCAAAATTGAATAACATACTGCTTCCTCAAAGAGGGAGCTTTGTAAAAAGCGAAAAATAATGAGGAAGCAATGTGCAAGGTTCTATTTTGCATCCTTTTTTTTTCATAAATCGACGCTGGGGAGTTTTCCACATCAACCACATCGCAAAGTAGTGCTTTCTCAGAGTTCCTCATACTCTGTAGGTAACTTTGTAAACAATGAAAAATAATGAGAACGCAATGAGCAAGGTTCTACTGTGCGCCCTTTTTATATCCAGCTAATTATGCCTGGGTGGGATATACTAAGAGACGGTGTAATTTCTTAGTATATCCTATCCTCCACAATTCTCCGATAATTTCATTAACTTACATTCCGACAATGCCTTTGTTATTTATCCACGCTCCATTCCAACTTTCGTGCTCATCCGGTACTTTTTAACTTGAGCCGTTTTATTTTTCTGTTTTCTGGTCAGTCAAATTTCCTCTATTTGCGGTCATTTCCGTCTCCTGCGTGCGACATCCGGCACTATCGGTTTCTCTTTCTGCCATCCCCTTCAGCATCAGAGATAAATCTCACTCTCCTTCCAATGCCTTAAGAAACAATGCAGACCAAAATACTCTGTTGGTTCTAAAATATTGTGAATACGTTTCTTTTCAACGTGATTTCGATTGATTTAAAAATAAAATAAAAAAGTAGAACCTTGCACATTGCTTCCTCATTATTTTTCGCTTTTTACAAAGCTTCCTCTCTGAGCAAGCAAAAAAGTATGTTATTGAATTTTGGCTTCCTCATAGAGGAAGCTTTGTAAAAAGCGAAAAATAATGAGGAAGCAATGTGCAAGGTTCTACTTTGCATCCTTTTTTAAATTAGATAAATAAACATGTTGTGAATTCGCTTTTTCTATTTCGTTATTCCGTTATTTCGTTATTATTACAGCATTTTCGAAAGTAAATGTGATAACGTATATTACTAAAAATAATTCAACATTCCATAAAATCACAAATTTCGTACCGTTTGTCACTAAATTATACATATATAATGGCTGAATATTGTTTCATTTATATACAAAATTTGAGCTCGCTATTTCAAGTTTTGCAAAAGTTACAATAGAGCGATAATGTCAATTTTTTGAAAAAATCAAAATTCCATAAAATCTGAACCACTTTACCGATTCGAGCCAAATTCAATACCAAACAGCATTGAGTGCACGTACTCTTATAACCAACTATTTAGCAAAATAGACTGAATTTTACGAAAGTTAGAGCGACCACGTCCTTTTTTTCAAAAAATCCAAAATGGCATAAAATCGAAATTTTCGCACTGATTTTGTCGAAAATTGCTGCAGTTGAAGAGGGTCTGCTGCTACACTAGCGTGCCAAATTTGAGCGCGATATATAAAACCGTTCTTGAGTTGTCGGCGTTCGAATTTTCGGAGTTGTATACATACACACACACACAGACACACACACATACATACATACGGACATTTTTTCTAGATCACTTTTCTGGACGTTTTGGACAATTCTAAGTGTCCTGACATAAAAATCACGAAAATTTTTTTTTTCATGAAAACAAAGCTTCCTCTATGAGGAAGCAAAAGATATTTTGGGTGATCTTCGCGGTTGTGGACCGGAAGATAACGGCCGTGCGTTTTTCAGTCGTTCTTTGATCGCCGGAGTTGCCAGTGCAGTATATAAAGATAAAATACATGGACAATGGGGAATTGCGCACCTGAGCATATCGAAGTGAGCGACGTTTGATAATGACGAGCAAAATTGCGAGACATGGCTTAAAAATTGATTTGCGTAATACATGTGGCTAATGCTGTTGTAACGCTTACTCGCTCGTAACCGAACAGTCGTTTGCATGCTCGGCAGTGCCTAAAATGAATTCTCCGTGAAAGCGTTTTGACGGAAGCGAGCTTTATCTCGTTACTCTTGCGCTTCCTTTCGTAGTATATCACGTTTTCTCACAACGCGTGTACTTGATCCGCTTCACCATTGTCCGGCTATTCCTTCGGACGGGAGCCCAAACGCTTTCTTGCCTCTCGTGTTGCTACTACATAACTCAAACAAAACATTGGAGAAGCTATTTTAGTGTGTGTGTATGTGTGTGTGTGTGTGTCTATGGTGGCATCGCTATAGTCGAGGCAATTACATGCGAAATATATGCTGCCGAGGTATCCTGGAGCGCGCATTTATGGACTTTGGCTATAGCGCATCGTGCTTATCTCAGTTGTAACACACACGTATTGTTACAATGTCGCAATACGCCGGCAACTCGATTTATGCGGGTCCAGACGACCGCAAAAGCCCGGTTCTTCAAACCGGATGCATCTTTGTCGTGAATAATGCTGACCTGATTCTTGAGCCACTAAACAATCTTTGCTTGGTCCATTGCTTGCAGTGCTTTTAATTAATCGTTCTATAGAAAGTAGTTATATGATTGTCGACAATTTGAAAATCAATGTAGACTTGAAAGATGGTACTAAAAAAACTAAAAGTTTACACGAAATTTACATTTAAATTCTAAACGCTCTGCGAGATTGAAAGTGGTCTTTTTTTTCACTTCATTTAGGATCACCTGTCTACAGCGCAGGTGCCAAATGTAATCATTATGTTACTGCTGTATTTCCCGCGTGGAAATCTGTTGGGAATAAACTGGTTTGAACCTAGCGTCTGGCTAGTTTTTTCTATCAAGTTTTTCTGTAGTGGGACTAGACATAATCTAGCTAGAATGCACTGATAGATAGCATATCTATCTAGGATCTGTGTAGGTTTCATGGCACAGCTTACCTGACTAGAGGCTAGACATAATATATCTAGCATACATGTATAGATGCCCAGGCCATCTAGGATCTATCTAGCTTTCATGGCACAGCTTACCTGACCAGAGGCTAGACATAATATATCTAGCATACACGTATAGATGCCGAGGCCATCTAGTGTCAAGTTTTTCTTGAATATTTGTATTTGGAGTGGCACGTGCATGTTCGTGAAAGGTACCAAAAAATACGTTCTAGAGGACTACGATTTTTTTTTGTACGACGCGAAAGAATTTTTTTTTTTTGTTTTTTGCGATAGGCCTTATCGCGATATTTGATTATTAATGAAAAAGTGATTACGTACGTTATTAAATAGTGTGCCCTGTTTAAATAGGGTTAAACAGGTTCCCTGTTACGTGCTGATGCAATAAATGACGGTTTATATTAATTCTGTTTTTTATTTATCCTAGGCTATTTAAGGTAGTTCTGTCGTGAAGGCAATCCAAACTCATATGCATGAATTTTTTACATGTTGTAATTTAGTTATTCAATTTTACTTGCACCTAATCTTGAAGGCTTTTACCGAGTATTTGAATGAACAATTAAAACTTGAAAATCGATCTTTTCACACGGCACTTACGGGAGGGCTGGAAAAATTGATCTTTAAATCGAAAATTAACATACTTAGATCAAAGGTAGAGAAAAAATAAAAAGTACTACGGATTCGCAAATTATTCAGGAATTGATGCATCATGAAAAAAGGTGAAGTCTCCGGAATAATGTTTAATTGAACCAAGGTCAAAGAGCACGATACCGGTCCAAATGACGTTTCCTAACCTAATTATCGTAAAAATGAAGTCAAATCCGCACTAAACATATCAACTATTTACAAATAATCGTTTTAATTTGATTACGACAATTCCGAAGGATTCTCGATTATTTTTGCTTCCTCATAGAGGAAGCTTTGTTTTCATGAAATTTTTTTTTTTCGAGATTTTCATGTCAATATGCTTAGAATCATCTAAAACGTCGAGAAAAGTGGTTTAGAAAAAATGTCCGTATGTATGTATGTGTGTGTGTGTGTGTGTGTGTGTGTGTGTGTGTGCTGGGCTTCGAAAATTCAATCTCCTCTCACTCGGTAACCGTTCGAGCGATCCGGCTCAAATTTGGCACGCAAGTAGAGTAGCTGCCCCTCTTTGAATGTTGTGATTTTTGCCAAAATATGTGAAGTCATTAAGATTTTATGTTGATTTTAATTTGTTGAAAAAAGGGCGTGGTCGCTCTAACTTTCGTAAAAGTTCGCCGATTTGGCTAAATCGTTCTTCATAACTGAAGATACGTTCAATGTTGTATGGTATTGAATTTCGACGAAATCGGTAAAGCGGTTCGGATTTTATAGAATTTTGAATTTTTCGAAAAAAATAGATTTTGATCTAAATTACGTCGAATTTCAACAAATGAACAGAAATTTTGTACAGACGAAAAATAACATTCAGAAATGCCATGTACCAAATTTGGTGATGATCGGTAAAGTCGTTCGGATTTTACACCATTTTTCATTTAAAAAAAAATGTAGATTTTCGCTATAACTTCCGGAAAAGTTGAGAAAGTACGACAAAAATTTGTATCTAATCAAAATTAGATGTAACGGTGTTTGCAGAGGTGATTTATAGCTGTATAAACACCTCTGCAAAAGAGACACAAGGTATAAAAAAAAAGATGCAAAGTAGAACCTTGCACATTGCTTCCTCATTATTTTTCGCTTTTTACAAAGCTTCCTCTATGAGGAAGCCAAAATTGAATAACATACTGCTTCCTCACAGAGGGAGCTTTGTAAAAAGCGAAAAATAATGAGGAAGCAATGTGCAAGGTTCTACTTTGCATCTTTTTTATATTATTATTGAGGCAGTCAAAGTGATGCGTATGATTATTTTTTAATGTCATATAGACTCTGAGATTTATGACTCCGGCGTACCGACAGAACTACCTTAACCGGTATCTGGGTTCAATAGAGAAATCCGGTTTAGTACCTAGTCAATTTTATGCTATAGGGTTAACCGATTTCCGTACTGGCTAATTACTAGCTAAGTTTACTGAGCGAGTTAATAGAATCTTAGCCAAATTTTAGACAATTTTTCTGTACAACGACTAGACAGCGAGAAATTACACATAGCGCTCGGATCTTGCTAGTTTTCCGACCTAAATCTTGTACAGAAAATAAGAAAACTAGTCGATTTCTAGGTGATAGCGAGTTGGAATTTCCAAACGGGTTCAACTGCCGTGTAATTTGTATTAATCTTTACACTAATGAGATTAAACTGTTACGAATCATCATTAATATTAACAAGAGACACATATTCTTGGCCTTTATTTGGGAGACGTTTGGGAGACTCATCGTATATGATTATCGTAGCTGACAACGATAATAATATACATTACAGAATGAGTATTCATAAGAATAAAATGAGTAAACACTTAGCTGCTTTCCACGTTGTTTCCATAAGCTTCGTGCAACGCCTTTCCGCGTCGTACCCGATACGATTCGAAACAACTTTCTTTTTTGTCGTGCGAAGCAATCCATACGTAAGCGGTTTAACTTATGGATGAAATTGTCCATTACCCGGCTGTTACCATATCATTCGCCTGTTACTACACTGTGTTGGAAAAGACCGCAGTTTTTTGAACTCATCAATTAAATTTTATGTACAATTCCGATAGAAATATACACTGTAAAAAAAATCTGCTTGAAAATTAAGGTACCTGTACCGGAAGTTTTTATTCACAAACCGTCTCTTAAATTTCAAGCACAAATGTGTTGAAAATTCTAGATTAGTACACATGAAAATAATTTCAATGTTATTGAAATAGCAGTAACATTGTACTTGGAATTTAATGTACCACGTCAAATATTTCTGAATATTGTACATAAAATTAATGTACGTCATAGATTTTTTGTTGCAAAGCGGTACCTTAAAATTCAAGCACATATATGTTGGAAATTTAAAATGGGCTTAAGGTAGTTCTGTCGTGACGGCAATCCAAACTCATATGCATGAATTTTTGACATGTTGTAATTTAGCTATTCAATTTTAGTTGTACAAAATCTTGAAGGCTTTTACCGAGTATTTGAATGAACAATTAAAATTTGAAAATCGATCTTTTTACACGGCGCTTACGGGAGGGCTGGAAAAATTGATCTTTAAATCGAAAATTAACATACTTAGATCAAAGATAGAGAAAAAATAAAAAGTACTACGGATTCGCAAATCATTCAGGAATTGATGCATCATGAAAAAAGGTGAAGTCTCCGGAATAATGTTTAATTGAACTAAGGTCAAAGTGCACGATAACGAGCCAAATGACGTGTCCTAACCTAATTATCGTAAAAATGAAGTCAATTTCGCACTAAACATATCAGCTATTTACAAATAATCGTTTTAATTTTATTACGACAATTTCGAAGGATTCTCGATTATTTTTGATATTATTATTGAGGCAGTCAAAGTGATGCGTATGATTATTTTTTAATATCATATAAACTCTGAGATTTATGACTCCGGCGTACCGACAGAACTACCTTAAAACAATAAAAATAAAATAGAAATATTACTCGGGCATTATTTTATCAGACACATTATGTCGTTTGGAATTGTTGGGTATTGGTTTTCGCCAAAGAAAATTTTTCGCCTACCCCGGGGTTTGAACCTACGACCTACCTATCTAAGTACCTAACAACACACGCACGCTACCAGCTACGCTATCAAAGACTTAGTAGTTTTGGATATCAAAATGGCATAAGAGTTATACAACTATTATTCTTTTAATCGTACTTATCATTGACATATTAAAATGTTCAATTGGTTTGCAATCAGAGCGTGAAGTGTGTACGGAAATATTTTCAAGTGAACATAATGCATAACGCACTCTACTCATAATCGTTAGATTGCCGGTCCTGCTGTTACCATTTTTTTTAATTGATTTAAATACCTACATCAATGTTACATGTAAACTTAATAAAACCTGCATCTATCAACAGATATTAACTTTTTATTATTGACATTTTCAACAGCGTATCACCAACTTTTTTCACATACGAAAAAACGAATGCAAAAAATTGTATTCGTGTTTCAAGATTTGTAAATTTACAATAAATATTACTTAAATTTACAGTTAGGTACATTAATTTCGGAAAGGAAATGAAAATTTACAGCACTCAGTACTTGAATCACAGTTTCAAGTACAAAGTATGTAAATTTCATAAGCCTAAGTACATTAAATTTCAAGTCTTTTTTTACAGTGTGGGTGTTTGAAATCTAAGGTACAAAATATTCGTAAAGTTGGGTGAGTTTTCTATAAAATTCGAGTGAAGTGCAGGAATTTTCAAAAACTTGTCATATAATTATACAGTTACTGATCAAGTTTTGTAAATTTACAATGAATTGCTCTTAAATTCCAATGCAGGTACATTAATTTTACGATAGATTTGTAAATTTACAGCACTCGGTACATGAATCACAGTTTCATGCACAAAACTTGTAAATTTCATATACATAAGTATATTAAATTTATAATTTTTTTTTACAGTGTAATGCACTTTTACGGTGACATTAAAGTGAATGATTAAAATTACTGCCCGATGTATCGACTTATATCAGTTTATGGATAAAAACTTTCAGTACCTCTACATTATATTCCAAGAAAAAATGTTATACAGTGTAAAGAGCCCTTCATATTCGACATTTGAATATTATAATACATTGGCCAGTGGTGCGTACAAAGTTTACATGGCGACCCAGAAGCGGAGCCGAAGTTATCGACGCGAAAGCTGTGTGTTTATTACGGTGATAGTATGTGATGTTATTTATTGTGTTGGGTTGGAGTGTTGAAATTGTTATGTGTTATATAGACATGTAATCATATGGCTATGTATATTTTCTTTCACAATGCCTCGCTAAATATCTGCATTATGGTAAACCAACAAACGTTTCCTGAACAGAGAAGCAACGATCGCGATGATGTTCAATTTATAGGCGCGAAAATATTTTAAGAAGGGTACTCGAAGTGGCATAACATTGTGTGTGTGTGACAAGGTAGCCCAGGTAGCACTGCTGCTGGAACAAATGTCCCCCCGTGTGGAAATTCCAACTCGCCGTCATCTAGAAATCGACTAGTTTTCTTATTTTCTGGACAAGATCTAGGTCGGAAAACTAGCTAGATCCTGTCTAGTCGTTGTACAGAAAAACTGTCTAAAATCTGGCTAAGATTCTATTAAATCGCCCAGTAAAATTAGCTAGTAATTAGCCAGTACGTAAATCGGTTAACCCTATAGCATAAAATTGACTAGGTGCTAGACCGGATTTCTCTATTGAACCCAGATACCGCTTAAATAGCCTAGAATAAATAAAAAACAGAATTAATATACACCGTCATTTATTGCATCAGCACGTAACAGGGAAGCTGTTTAACACTATTTAAACAGGGAACACTATTTAATAACGTACGTAATCACTTTTTCATTAATAATCAAATATCTCGATCAGGCCTATCGCAAAAAACAAAAAAATATAAATTCTTTCGCGTCGTACAAAACAAAAAAAAATCGTAGTCCTCTAGAACGTATTTTTTGGTACCTTTCAAGAACATGCACGTGCCACTCTACATCAAGAGTCGCGGTAGCGACTCAACGCCAAGTTAAAAAAGAAATTAATGTTGCCTTCATAATAATAACTCGCTGCGCAGCGTGTCACGACTAGACCCTGTATCGGAATCTCCCTGTATCGGAAAACGCCCGCGTTTCCGCCGAAAACACGCACGTTGCCGCGTAAACGACGCGCATTGCGGCGTTAACATCGTTAACGTATGTATTATGTCTAGCCTCTGGTCAGGTAAGCTGTGCCATGAAAGCTAGATAGATCCTAGATGGCCTGGGCATCTATACGTGTATGCTAGATATATTATGTCTCGCCTCTGGTCAGGTAAGCTGTGCCATGAAAGCTAGATAGATCCTAGATGGCCTGGGCATCTATACGTGTATGCTAGATATATTATGCCTAGCCTCTGGTCAGGTAAGCTGTGCCATGAAAGCTAGATAGATCCTAGATGGCCTGGGCATCTATACGTGTATGCTAGATATATTATGTCTAGCCTCTAGTCAGGTAAGCTGTGCACGGAGAAAAAAAGTAGTTGGACAAGCCAATAAATGGGCTCCAACAACCACTCAAAAGAGTTGAAATAGCGTCACTACTCAGTGGGTTACGACAACTACTCAGTGGGTTATAACAACTACTCAGTGGGTTATGACAACTACTCAGTGGGTTATGACAACTACTCAGTGGGTTATGACAACTATTCAGTGGGATATGACAACTACTCAGTGGGTTATGACAATTACTCAGTGGGTTATGACAACTACTCAGTGGGTTATGACAATTACTCAGTGGGTTATGACAACTACTCAGTGGGTTATGACAATTACTCAGTGGGTTATGACAACTACTCAGTGGGTTATGACAACTACTCATTGGTTATACGAACCGCTGTGGTTGCGCCACCTATTGTATTGGTGAAAATAGCACTGCGATTGGTTACAGGAGCGAGTTAGTTGCTGCAACTATTCAGCGGTACAGCATATGCTGGAGATGGTTCTCCTAACTACTTTTTTCTTTCAGTGTGCCATGAAAGCTAGACAGATGCTAGATAGATATGCTATCTATCAATGCATTCTGGCTAGATTATGTCTAATCCCACTACAGAAAAACTTGATAGAAAAAACTAGCTAGATGCTAGGTTCAAACCAATTTATCCCCAACAGATTTCCACACGGGCCTTCAGCGGCGATCTGTCTTTCGACATAGTGCAAATTATAGTGCTGTGAAAAATTCAACGAACCGGTAAATGTTTCATGCCTGCGAGCGAGCGAGCGAGATGTACCCTCGAGCAGCCTCAAAGGATCCATCAATTACCAAATTGGAAATGCTGCAATTAGGAGGAAACCATGATTTCGCTAAACACTACTATGTCGTTCTATCGATAGTGCGCAACGTCCGCTCGAAACAAGATCACGATCGCTGGACGGTCGTCGGAAACTTCCGGCGAGGGTCTGCTCCGTATACCCATTCCTACCTGTTTCTCCCTGGATGTGTATGCCGGTGTTTGTCGTCATTTGCCAAAGCAGCAAGGCAATTAGCCATTAACCAGTCGTTAAAAAATCGTCAGGACAAGGCATCTTCCAGTTGTTAAAGCGAGTTGGCGTTTCAACGGAAATCCGAGTCCGACCGTAAGTCCAGCGTCAGTCGTGGATCCGGTATATTTCGAAATTTTCTAGCTAAATACATTGGCGATGATCGATGATCAAATAAAGATGCCCATCCACGCATACGCACATACAGATGTAAATCTTGATTAAAATGTTGACAATAGTTTCGAGTGATAAATTAGATGGGGGTCAAAATAGCGAATGGCTGAAATAGCGAATTTCAAAATAAGGAACGTCTGGATCTAGAATGGTCATCATTATGAAATTCGCAATTTCAGCCATTCGCTATTTTGACCCCCATCTTATTAAAATGCAATCAAAGCAGCAAATGGCTAAAATAGCGAATTTCATAATGATGACCATTCTATATTTAGACGTTTCTTATTTTGAAATTCGCTATTTTAGCCATTTGCTATTTTGGTCATTCGCTATTTTGAACCCCACCCGATAAATTTCTCACGAAAAATTCTCGGTAAAGCGGCATTCGCTGGAACGTTCCGAATGTGTGTTAATTGACTATTAGGGTGTGCTCCGTGTATTCGCCCGAGCACTTGGCCCGAAGTTGATCCTCAAACTACTTATCGAAGATGCTTTATGTTTATGTCCAGTCCGAAGCGATAAATCTAAATCATCCCATTGCCATTGTTGGGGATTCAATTATCTCAAACAATTTCTACCCCCCGTAACCAATAGCTTTTGAAATAAATCACAACTCTTTGTCGAATAAACTTTGTTCATTACATACCCCAAGTATCACACGCGAATCGTTGTACTCTAATGACGAAGAAGGAATATAAGGTTCCACGTTAGATAGCCACCGATATAACACTATAATTCATTAACACCATCCACTTCCCTTGCTTAATTTATTAACGCGGGGCTCCGACAACTCGACCAAAGGAGCTTGTTTTACTTAATTTATATTAGCAAATATAAATCGTACATACAAGTCATTGCTGTTCGTTAGGAAAAAAAAACAATATTTCGCGTTGGAATACTCAAAAAAAGGATGCAAAGCAGAACCTTGCACATTGCTTCCTCATTATATTTCGCTTTTTACAAAGCAACCTCTAAGAGGAAGTATGGGAATTGATTTTGGCTTCCTCATAGAGGAAGCTTTGTAAAAAGCGAAATATAATGAGGAAGCAATGTGCAAGGTTCTGCTTTGCATTCTTGTTTTAAATAAATATAAATAAGCGCACACTCTCGCTTTGTGAAGATATAATAAGGCCAAACGGTCCAGAATCTCCCTTGAATACTCTATCTTCTCTGTTTTTTTTTGCAGAACACGATAGAAATCGATGGTTTCCGAAATTTCATTGGGAAGCAAGGATATGGCTAGTTTATACGACATAAATCGCTACATTTCGCAATATAGACTGTACAACATCGCTATGAAAAAAATTCGAGTCGTCATAGAATTCGAACCGCTCTGCCGATTTATCTAAAATTTGTGTCCGACATTTGTTTCATGATAGTCGATGTGCCGACAAAATTAGAATCCAGTATCTCGTCTTTTGCACGATCCAGCGCGAGAACGAGATTTTCAACAAAATTTAAAATGCCATAAAATTTGAACGGCTTAACAGATCTGCGTCAAATTTGTACTCAAACCTTGGTTCATTGTTGTCCATATGTGAACCAAATTTGAGGTAATTCTACAAAAAATTAAGAACATTTTTTTTTTCGTCGCAGCATTTTTTTATTTTTCATGCAGAAAAATCGAGATTTACCGACATAATGACCATTTACTTGACAAAATTCATCACTGATAATCAATAAACGTGATGACATGTTGAAAATTGCACTCGGATGCCTCAGAATTTACAGGAGTTGAATTACTTACAGACATTATAAAAAAAATTGAAATTGCAATAACATTAGAACTGCTTTACTGATTTCCGCCAAATTTGGTAGAGATCATGATTTGATAGTAGTCCGTTTACGTACAAAATTTCAGCCCGATATCTCTTCATTTGCGGAAGTTGTAGCGTGAAAACGATTTTTTCAAAAATTTAAAAGTGTTGTGAAATCTGAATTTTCCAACCGATTCGCTCCATCTACAATCCCAAACGTTGTTCTATGATAGCCTACTCGCGTGCCAAATTTGAAAAACATCCAATTAAAATTACGACAGTTATCGCGCGACCAATGAAATCTGCACATACGCACACACACACACACACACACAGACATTTCGTGAAAACCACTTTTCTCGACGTTTTATGACTTTCTGAGTGCACTGACATGAAAATCTCGAAAAAAAAATTTTCCACGAAAACAAAGCTTCCTCTATGAGGAAGCAATAGTCCAATCTCACGAGAAATCTCTAGTACCGCACATTTTCCAAAATCTCGGGCCATTTTAAATAGTCTGATATGCAAAAATCGATTGAAAAAATTCGCTAAAACAAACCTTCCTGTATAAGCGAGGGAACATAGTTACCCCAACAAGCGTATTTCGTTAGATCACACACCAACAAGCGTATTTCGTATTTCGTTAGATCACACAGATTTTGTCCATCAACGCGATTGTTTCACTGGCTCTGTATCAATCCCACGTAGAGATCTCTTTGATTTCAGGAGGCTCAATTTTGAGAAATACTGGTGGCTGAATATTAACTCTACCTCCATTCGTGAGCTCCACGCTCGTAAACTTATTTACCTAAGACAGTGTTATGAACGACGACTGATTGCCTTGCGTGCAAATTAGTATTTATTTTAGTATATATTTGACTGCGAACTATATGTTCCTTATTGTGTGTAAATATTGTATATATATATTATTATGTTCGGCGTTTAAGATTGTAAGGGTTTTTTTTCATTAAGCGTCATAGTTTTTTTTTGCCCTTTTAAAATTATGCCAAGCCGTGGCAATTATTTATGGAGTGGTCTTCCTATGGCCAGTTATCGCCGAGTTTACCTTATTGGTTTTTCCAAAACTCTATTCTGTTTACATTTGAGAGCTGCAAACCCGTAGCCATAATGTATAAATTTTTTTTTTTTGTTTTTGCAGCGTTTGGCTTTCTTTGTTAAGATTTATTAGGCCATATATATATTTTTGTATTGACGAATTAATAAACACCTTTTGAAAAAAAAAAAAAAAAAAAAGGCAACATAGTTACCAAACTTTTTCCTTGGGAATGTATGTGCGGGGCGTGCTTATATTTGATCTACAGCTATGTTGGTTCGCACGTGTCTTGGCATATTCGGTCATATATAATTAAATGATAAATTCTATCGAAAATAGATAACTATCGTTGTACGTACATGCATATATAGTATAGCGTATGTTTGGACGTATTGCAAGTATGCATGTAAAGTGGCGGCGTGAGTAAGCGAGCGAGAGAGAGAGTGCGGGGATCCGTGTCACGGGCCAAACCTCGGAAGTAGTACGTACTCCCCCGTACCGCACAAGCTGTACATCTACCTATACACACAGGTGTAAAACTATAATATACACTGCGTGCTCGTCATCACTCTCGCTCTCCACCGAAGCCGGCTCGCTTTGTGTGTGTGCGGTTTCTCGCTTCTTTTTTTTTTTTTTCACCGTCAATGCAAGCAAATATATAGACTTGGAAGTCCAAACTACGCGTAACGTCAGTTCAATTCGTGGCTCAAGACCGGCGCCAACGTACTGTTCCCAAAACGATCGTTTGTCATTCGATATCCTATTTCGGTACATTCCGTTCTAAAAATTGGACCTCTTTATCCTCAACTTGTTAACTCAGTGAATTATCCAGTTAACTTATTGGAAATCAATAAAACGCTCCTTGTCGTAAAAAAAAGAATAAATTACCACGTCCTAACTGGTAATTGTGATAATCTGTCTTTTTTATCAATTTGAGAACGATTACATTTTTATTAATTATAATGAGAACAACAAACACTTGTAATTAACTCTGTACATAATAATATTAAATTGTTATGTTTAAATAAAAAAAAGATATAAAGCAGATATTTATAAATAAATATGGCGGAGATGAATTATATGTTGTCGTGAACAAAAGTTATAAAGCAGATATTTATAAATAAATATGGCGGAGATGAATTATATGTTGTCGTGAACAAAATATAATATGAATTGCGGTAATTGTCAGCATCAGTTCTATCAGAGGAAAGTTGCATTGACGACCCTGGAAAATCAAGAAAAAACGGATAACGAAACCTTGCTGCGGTGCAATGTGAGGAGCGATGCGTGGAAACAAGTGACCCAATTGCGTTACACGAGCAAACAAAGCTGTTTTACGTAAACGCAGAGACAGCGGGGGCACGGGTTCTGCCAGAGAACTAGGAAGGTGCTCGATGGTAGTGCGCGCGTGCATTCGTACTGTGTGGAGGCCAGCCTCGAGTTTGGCGATTAGTCTCGTCTCATCAACCTGTGGAAAAAACATAAATCTTTATGTTCTTGTAACCTTTTATTCTAAATTACACATTTTTATTTTAAAAAAAATAATTTGAAAAATAATAAAACTATTTCTGAATCATTGATAATAATAAGGAAAGTTGTTTATGATAATTAAAAAATGAAGTGGTTTTTTTTAATAATGCAAAATATAGAAATCATGAATTTTTTCGACATTCGACCTATTGAGATAAATACATAAATAAATAAAGTGGAGTCGCGCACTAAAAATATAATTTATGCAAGTCCCCGTAAAATACTGAAAGTGGCTAAAGCGATAACGCGTTTTCAATTCTTTATCATCGTTCATCCTTCAATCTTTATCAGTTCGTCGACGCATTCGTTTTTCAGCATTTGTCTCTAGGCACACGCCCGGCAGCCGGGCAAACGTATTCCACGTGTCACGTTCCAACGTTATGTAATTCTTCACTGTAGGATGAAGAAGACCGACCAAGTGTTGCAAACACAACTCGTACTTGAATAGTACGATGTCGATGAGATACAAAACATCGGAAAGTGAAAAAAAAAAATGAGTGGCTATGCTGATCTGAGTTGAACCTGTTTGGCTATCCGTACAGCCACTTGTGCGCGATTGTTTTTTCCGAGTGTTACGTCCGACTCGGACTTGTCTTATTGTCAGTCAGTCGTTTGTCGGTTGTTATTGCGCGAGTCCTTGCAGTCCTGACAATAGTTTCGCTGGCAAATGCAGCGTTTGCGTCGTCGCTGGAATCTCATAACGTGTATGATTGAGTGAAAAGGAAGATATACAGTGGATAACGAAATATATATAAATATGGGCAGGACAGTCGTGATTTATATTCTTCTAGCGATTAGCACCAAGTTCACGTGCAAGGCTGCTGCTGATGAGACAGGTGAGACTATTCTAGTAGCTGGCAATTTATATTTTTTAAATCAAAAACAGAAATACCGAGCCCCGTTTTAAAAGATTTTATTCAAAAATTTCTCTTACGTAGTAGGTATGTTTATGACGGCAAGTTTGGGAAAATAAAAGCCTGCAAAGTAGAACCTTGCGAATTGCTTCCTCAGTATTTTACACTTTTGACAAAGCTCTATGAGTAAGTATGTTGATCAATTTTGGCTTCCTCGTAGAGGAAGCTTTGTAAAAAGCGAGAAATAATGAGGAAGCAATTTGCAAGGTTCTACTTTGCAGGCTTGTTTATGCTCTAGACTTTTTTCTAAAAATTCAAAGTGTCGAAGAATTTTAACCGTGCAACCGATTTTTTTCAAATTTGTACTAAAACCTTGTACCATAGTAGTCCATATGTGAGCCAAATTAGAACCCGGTATCTCGGAATTTGCACGAGCCAGTGCGAGAATGAGATTTTTCGAAAAATTCAAAATGCCATAAAATTTGAATGGCTGGACAGATCTGCGTCATATTTGTACTTAAATATTTTTCGATAATAGTCCATATATGAACAAAATTTAAGATAAATCTGTGCAAAATTTCAAAATTTTTTTTTTTTCGTGCCGGCATTTTTTTTTTTCATATTCACCAAAATCGAAGTTTACCGACATATCGATAGTTCCTTTGACTAAATTCATTATTAACAATCAATAATCGTGAAATCATGTCGAAAATTGCAGCCGAATATCTCAGATTTTACAGAGGTGAAGTCTTTGAACACATTTTTTTTTAAATTGAAATTGCAATAACATTGGAACCGCTTTACCGATTTTCTCCAAATTTGGTACAGATCATGGTTTGATGGTAGTCTATTTACGTACAAAATTTCAGCCCGATATCTCTCAATTTATGGAAGTTAAAGCGTGAAAACCATTTTTTCAAAATTTTCAAAATGCTGTAAAATCTAAATTTTCGAACCGATTTGCGTCAACTACAATCCCAAATAGTATTCTATGATAGCCCACTCGCGTGCCAAATTTGAAGAACATCCAATGAAAATTACGACAGTTGGCTTGGAATCGCCAATATACTTTTTTCCATGAGGGAAACAAGGGTTCAAAAGACTACAGTTTATTTTTTAATTATTAATTTTACATCATAACAGAGCATGTGTTACACGTTTGAATGTTCAATTTGTGTGTAATAAATTATCGATTTGCAAGAGCAATTCCACTTATAGTATTTATAGTTATTTTCCTCGGTGAGAACGTACTCGGCTGTATTAGAATACCAGTGCTAATATAATATCACGATGTACTCTGCACCAACACTAGTTGACAGTGAGGTTCTTCCTCAAGGTCGCTAACAGTAATAGCTATTAGATGGCCACGTAATTGTTGCGTAATTATTATGGAATCTCGGCAGATGATTTTTTTTTTTTTTTTCTAATTCTCCGTCCTTCTTATTATTGTTTTTTACATACAAAATGAAAATATAAATAAAAGGTAATTCAATCGTATGTAAGGATCGAATCGCTTTTATGAGGATTTGCTGAAAAATTGTCGTGCAGATTTTTTAAGCCAACATTTACGCTTGATAATTTTGGCAAAATAAACATATTTACATGTAAACAAAACCGGTTCGTTGGGCCAACTGACAATTGATGTTTTACGCATGTATTTGCTACCATAACCATCATCTGGGTGGTCACCCGCGCAAAAAAAAAAAGTACGAAAAGAGTATTAGAATAGTATTAAAATGGAAAGTATGAAGTATGTCGTATTGGACGAAATCATACTCCAATTATACACATTTTCGAGTATTAAGTATGAAATGAGTATACGAAAAGATATTCAAGTATAATTTTTTGAGTATTAAGTATGAAATGCGAATACGAAAAAATATTCAAGTATCTCTTCGTATTCGAAAATACTGTATACTGTATACTCATTTCATATTTAGTACTCGAATATGAGTATAATTGGAGTATGATTTCGTCCAATACGACATACTTCATACTTTCCATTTTAATACTATTCTAATACTCTTTTCATACTATTTTTTTTTGCGCGGGCAGTTGGTAGTACCATCCTAGACTTAGTTTCATCTACTATTGATACTTAGTTTAAGGTAGTTCTGTCGTGAAGGCAATCCAAATTCATATGTATGAATTTTTGACATGTTGTAATTTAGCTAATCAATTTTACTTGTACAAAACCTTGAAGGCTTTTACCGAGTATTTGAATGAACAATTAAAATTTGAAAATCGATCTTTTTACACGGCACTCACGGGAGGGCTGGAAAAATTGATCTTTAAATCGAAAATTAACATACTTAGATCAAAGATAGAGAATAAATAAAAAGTACTACGGATTCGCAAATCATTCAGGAATTGATGCATCATGAAAAAAGGTGAAGTCACCGGAATAATGTTTAATTGAACCAAGCTCAAAGTGCACGATATCGGGCCAAATGACGTTTCCTAACCTAATTATCGTAAAAATGAAGTCAAATCCGCACTAAATATATCAACTACTTACAAATAATCGTTTTAATTTGATTACGACAATTTCGAAGGATTCTCGATTATTTTTTATATTATTATTGAGGCAGTCGAAGTGATGTGTATGATTATTTTTTAATGTCATATAGACTCTGAGATTTATGACTCCGGCGTACCGTCAGAACTACCTTAAGCGAATGGTGTACGGTACCGATTCGATTCCGTATTGTGTATTAAATTTGCGCTCGTTAAATCATAATTTGCAAAAGTTAATGGAATAACGTGAATTTTACAAAAATTTCAAATCTCCATAAAATTTCACGCGCTTTTTCGATTTTGGCCAAATTTAATGCCAAATACCATTAAATGTATCTGCACTTGTGAAGAACTATTTAGGAAAATATCGTAAATGTTACGAATGTTTGAAAATTCGTGAAAATTAAAATTTTGTAAAAATTAAAAAATCTTGCAAAATCTAAAGTTCTCCGTACATTTATGAAATTTCGAAAAATTCAAAATGTTATAGTGATTTCGGATGAGGATCTGACGGGAATGATTGATGTTTTGTGAAATGCGAATAATGATATAAAATAAGTTTGTATTGAAACACTCAGAGAAATCGTAGTAGTACAGTCAACTATAAAGTCACAACTATTAAGTTTTAGTCCATCCAACTATTTTCATAATTACGATAGCTGTGAAAATAGTTATGGCAACTATTTGGTAGTTATAGCAACTATTTGGTAGTTATAGCAACTATTTGATAGTTGTGGCAACTATTAAAAAATTGCTTGTACGAACTAAAAATGAATAGTTGTTACTTTATAGTTACAAATACCACAATTTTCTCTCAGTGAAGAAAAGCAAGTTGAAAGTCGAATTGGATAACCCCATATACATATATACATTGTAACAAAAAGATCTTGGTATAAAGATTGCAGAAGCAAAGTTTCAGAGACCTTTTAATTACCATTGCGTTGTGTTATCTACCTAATGTGTTTCGTCAACAGCATGGACACCCATTTGCGAGGATACCGGATGGGAGAAAGTCCCGGGAATGAAACCCGAGGATATCGTTTCGAGCGAGGTTCTGTATGCGGGTGTAGATTCTCAGGGAATCGTTGTCACCTGTTTCAACAGGTACTAGTATGATCTATTTTAACGGTGATGCATGACGCACGTACAATATGTGCCGACAAGCTCTGCATCCCAGTTTTCCCTTATTGTTATTAACAACAACAAAAAACGAAAAA
This sequence comes from Ephialtes manifestator, assembly GCA_963970395.1. Taxonomy (NCBI): domain Eukaryota; kingdom Metazoa; phylum Arthropoda; class Insecta; order Hymenoptera; family Ichneumonidae; genus Ephialtes; species Ephialtes manifestator. Next base: position 7,635,447 of record OZ019969.1, on the reverse strand, counting down.
AAAAAATTATTTAAGATGCTCCAGTACAAATTGCACTGCCATGATTATTGACTTTGAGACAAGTGCATGCCACAGTGTTAAAACTGGAAGCCAGGATTATGTGCCCCAGCCTCAGGTGACCTTTTATCATAAGATTTGTCTGAAAGGTAATGATCAACAAATTCAGAGTTATCGTCGTAGTGCTTCTTGATTAACGAATATCGATTTATGTTGTATGAAACATTTGTTGCAGTGCCACCAACTTGCAGATCAAGGCTGTGGCAAGTGGAAAGAACTTTAGGAGCTGTTTTAATCGATTCCGACAGTAATTCGATAGCCCAAGTCATCACAAGGAACCAATGCTATCAGAGATGCATCGACGCTGGTGAGATTTTCTTAATTCTTTGTTGTTTCACCGCTAAGAGCGGCCGCTCTTGAGATTAATTTTACCATCAAACTTGGAACACATACATCATTTATTTCAAGTTTAAATAACGGATGGGTTTTCATTAATTATTTATGTCGAGTCTAAATAATGAATTATTTTCCATTCGTCATTTGTTTCACATTATTCGAACTCGATACAAATGACAAAGGGAAATGACGTATCTAACTCTAATATATCTTATCGATAACTAAACTGCTGCTGGGTTAGAAGGTGAAAAAAATGCCCCTTATCATTTTTTACTCATTTTGCTTCCTCATAGAGGAAGCTTTGTTTTCATGAAAAAAAAAAATTTCGAGATTTTCATGTCAGGACGCTTAGAATGGTGCAAAACGTCGAGTAAAGTGGTTTAGAAAAAATGTCCGTATGTATGTGTGTGCGTGCGTGCGTGCGTGCGTGCGTGCGTGCGTGCGTGCGTGCGCGCGTGCGTGCGTGCGTGCGCGCGTGCGTGCGTGCGCGCGTGCGTGCGTGCGTGCGCGCGTGCGTGCGCGCGTGCGTGCGTGCGCGCGTGCGTGCGTGCGCGCGTGCGTGCGTGCGCGCGTGCGTGCGTGCGCGCGTGCGTGCGTGCGCGCGTGCGTGCGTGCGCGCGTGCGTGCGTGCGTGCGCGCGTGCGTGCGTGCGCGCGTGCGTGCGTGCGCGCGTGCGCGCGTGCGCGCGTGCGTGCGTGCGCGCGTGCGTGCGTGCGCGCGTGCGTGCGTGCGCGCGTGCGTGCGTGCGCGCGTGCGTGCGTGCGTGCGTGCGTGCGTGCGTGCGTGCGTGCGTGCGTGCGTGCGTGCGTGCGTGCGTGCGTGCGTGCGTGCGTGCGTGCGTGCGTGCGTGCGTGCGTGCGTGCGTGCGTGCGTGCGTGCGTGCGTGCGTGCGTGCGTGCGTGCGTGCGTGCGTGTGTGTGTGTGTGTGCAGGGCTTCGGAAATTCAATCGCCTATTACTCAGTAACCGTTAGAGCGATCGGGCTTAAATTTGGCAGGCAAGTGAAGCAGTCGTCCCCCTTTGAATTATGCGATTTTTGACTAAATATATGCATACATTTTGATTTAATGTAATTTTTAATTTTTTGAAAAGAGGGCGTGGTCGCTCTAACTTTCGTAAAAATTAGTATATCGTGCTAAATAGTTCTTCATAATAGCATTGGCACTTAATGTTGTTTGGTATTGAATTTGGTTCGAATCGGTCGAGTGGTTCAGATTTTATCGAATTTTGGATTTCTGAAAAAATGTACATTATGTCGCTAACTTATACAAAGTCTAATCTGACCAATCGAGCTCAAATTTTGTATATGAACAGAATAATATTCAGCTATGTTAAATATGTAATGTAGTGACAAACGATAGAAAAATTTCAATTTTATTGGATTTTGAATAGTTGAAAAAAATTACGGTATCGCATTATCTGCGACAAAGCATGAGATATCCATCCCAAATGAAATATATGAACTAAATAATATTCAACAACGATAGATATATAATCTAGTGACGAACGGGTATAAATTTTTATTCCATGGAATTTTGAAATATCAAAAATATAACTTTAACGCATGAACTTTTGAAAAACTTAAGATATCAGCACACATTTAGTATGTGAACGAAATAATACTCAGACATGCTTATCTATTTATTTAATAATATACGTTATCACATTTACTTTCGAAAACGCTCTAATAATAACGAAATAACGGAATAACGAAATAGAAAAAGCGAATTCACAACATGTTAATTTATCTAATTTAAAAAAGGATGCAAAGTAGAACCTTGCACATTGCTTCCTCATTTTTTTCGCTTTTTACAAAGCTTCCTCTATAAGGAAGCCAAAATTAAATAACATACTACTTCCTTATAGAGGGAGCTTTGTAAAAAGCGAAAAATTATGCGGAGGCAATGTGCAAGGTTCTACTTTGCATCCTTTTTTAAATTTATTTGTAAGTAAACAAATGAATAAATAAATAAATAACCTATTACAGGCCCGAAATGCCAGGCAGCTCAATTTCGAACGAGTCGCGATCTTGCGATAGACGACAGTCCCGGTCGATGCGCTCTTTTATCGATTTCCCGAGGTATGAGGCCTCAATCATACAGAGCGTCGATGTACAGAGACGAGTATCTCGAAAACCAGTGCCATAATTTATGTGAGTATAATTTCTGTGAAGTAGTCATTTTACATCTTGGTGTCGATGAAACGACCAGTTGATTTTTATTTATCAAAGTTATCATGATGCTTTGTAATTTGCGCTATTGATTTATGTTCAGCAAGTACCGATTTTTGTTCATACGCGGAATACCGAAACGAGACACTGCCATATTCGGATTTTAAAGTATCCGGCCTTGGAATTAAAGAGGTGAAAGATTCTTCTTATTATTTTCTAGTACCATTTTCGTTTCTTCTTTTTCTTACTATTTACGAACCGACTATAAAGCCAGTATAACTTTGAATAGTCATATGTATAAACTTTGATGTTTCATTTAAATTGAGCTCAAGTTTCTACGAAAACCCGTCAGGAATTAAGGAATTAAAGACATTTCGTGATTACCATACATTGTTCTAATATAACTAAAATACGGGATAGTCATTTGTATTGCCATAATAATAACATGATACTCATTTTCGACTGTTGATTTGATCGTATGATTTTTATTTGAATTAACAGTGCGAGCAGAGATGCAGCAATGGGAACGATGGTTTCGTGTGCAAATCTTATACATTCGACAGCAGCGAACCCGGGAAATCTAGTTGTCTTTTGCATTCGGACGACACTATTGGTGCAGGTGTAAGCGGTCTAGTCAAGAAGCCGAATGTCGTTTACAGAGAACGCGAACCTTGTCTCGATCGTGAGTTCCGCATCTTTCTATCAATTTTTATTTCATTTATTATAATAATGCTTTGCAGTATTGACCAATTATTATCCACCTGCCCATTTTCAACCGCTTAATTTATGAAAAAAAAATAGCGTTATGAAAAATAAATAGGTATATATCCAAAAATATATCTGGTATATACAAGTTTTCATCGATGATCCGGAAGCACGTAACAAATTCAAAACCATGACGGGTAATAATAAGAATGGCAAAAGAATAAAATAATTACAAACCGACGATGGTTTCGGATACTGCAACCGGAGTTTTCGACGACTTTGTAAGTCGCTGTAGGATTAAACCACTGTAGGTTATCGGTGAAATATAACCCGGAAGAAAATGGAGTAGCGTAAAGGAGGCGGATAGGTCGCTAATTGAAACAGCGAGGTGTACGCTGTTGACATCCGGATTATCGACTATGTTTTGAACGGAAACTGTAGCTATAGACAGCGAATTACGTTCCGAATCAAACTCCCTCGCATCCTCTCAACGGAGCTCGAACTGCAGCGTTCAAAGGACGGATAGGGATGAATCCGAGAGTTTCACACTTGAAAATATTCGGGAGTTAAGGATATATGTTGGATCGAGTACCGAACAAGGAGAAATTCAAATCCCGATCGCGAAAGGAATTATCATTCGCTATTCCGAGAAAGCCAAACCATATTGAGTTTGGAGCCTCGCAAGACCCAAAATTCTTGGATGATTTCCATAAATTCGATTAATCCGAAGACTTTATGCTGGAAAAGAATCCTGTAAATTTCAGTGAAGAGAGGTACCCGAGGCGAAATTTTTACCCTCCTTTTAACCTAAAATGACTGAGGTCTACCGTACACGGAGAGAATTTTCTGACAATCACTATTAAAAAAATATGGCGATGGTTTCCATGCAGCATTGTAAATTCGGTTTATTCGACCAGTTTGGCGATGATTGCCATGCAGTACATTATACGCGAGTTTTTCGTGTCTAATATACAGTATGGCAAACGATGCCAGTTATGTTCACGTGTCACTTACCAACGATACATTGCTGGTTAAACGCAGCATACTGAAGATTGCTAGGCCTGTTACATACTTACTGCTGTTTCGTACACCAGTGAATCTCGGAAATTCGTGTAATTAAAATAATACTTAAATTAATAGAAATTAAAGGTATATAAAGGTGGGATACGAATAGGTTACAAAAATGTAGCATAAAAAAATACACGTTGTTTTGTTCAATTATTAAACATTTATTTACTTTTCTTAAAATGAAATTATATTTTTTTAATAAAAACGCCATCACCACTTTTCGTTCTGATTTCGGACGTCATTAAAGAGGAGGTTATGTCACGTGGCAAATAGGTCGAGTTACGCACCGATTTACAACGACGACGACATGTGACGATTTTCTTATAGTATACACGAAGAATACATAGATAATATGTCTTTAAAAAAGACGTGCACTTGCTTTTTCGTGTTCATAATTCCTTGTTAATTGCACTACACTACCGAGAACAATGAGCGCCTAACGCCGTTGACGATGTAAACACACTCAGCCGCCGCCAAACGTATAGCGGTCACGGCACATTTTTCGTGTATAATGAATAGGCTGTTTAGAACTACAGTCTGTATTTGGGGAATGAATCCCAGACGCACGGTCTTAGTTGTTGCAACGTTAAGGATATCAGAATTTGCTATTTTGTATATGTCAAATGTTCGTATTTCTTTCAGGACCGATCCCGTAACTATAGATTCTATTAATAAATTAAGAGATGAATTTCTTCATATATTGCGAATCGTAATCACTGTTTGTTGGAATTCACGACTATTGTCAAGCTTTAAAATGTCTTCGAGACACTTTTGCGTATACAACCTTACAAACTTTGGATTATTTACAGTACGGTTTGAAAACCGAAACATAGTAATGATTCTTGTACGACGTGCAGCTCACAGTAAAACACGATACAGTACTCTATAGGAAAATATAGAAATAGACGCCAGAAGCGCTGAATAAACCGAGTTTACTATACTAAATCGGGTAATCATTACCAGACTCTTCTCTCCGTGTACACGGAGAGAATTTTCTGACAATCACTATTAAAAAAATATGACGATGGTTTCCATGCAGCATTGTAAATTCGGTTTATTCGACCAGTTTGGCGATGATTGCCATGCAGTACATTATACGAGAGTTTTTCGTGTCTAATATACAGTATGGCAAACGATGCCAGTTATGTTCACGTGTCACTTACCAACGATACATTGCTGGTTAAACGCAGCATACTGAAGATTGCTAGGCCTGTTACGTACTTACTGCTGTTTCGTACACCAGTGAATCTCGGAAATTCGTGTAATTAAAATAATACTTAAATTAATAGAAATTAAAGGTATATAAAGGTAGGATACGAATAGGTTACAAAAATGTAGCATAAAAAAATACACGTTGTTTTGTTCAATTATTAAACATTTATTTACTTTTCTTAAAATGAAATTATATTTTTTTAATAAAAACGCCATCACCACTTTTCGTTCTGATTTCGGACGTCATTAAAGAGGAGGTTATGTCACGTGGCAAATAGGGCGAGTTACGCACCGATTTACAACGACGACGACATGTGACGATTTTCTTATAGTATACACGAAGAATACATAGATAATATGTCTTTAAAAAAGACGTGCACTTGCTTTTTCGTGTTCATAATTCCTTGTTAATTGCACTACACTACCGAGAACAATGAGCGCCTAACGCCGTTGACGATGTAAACACACTCAGCCGCCGCCAAACGTATAGCGGTCACGGCACATTTTTCGTGTATAATGAATAGGCTGTTTAGAACTACAGTCTGTATTTGGGGAATGAATCCCAGACGCACGGTCTTAGTTGTTGCAACGTTAAGGATATCAGAATTTGCTATTTTGTATATGTCAAATGTTCGTATTTCTTTCAGGACCGATCCCGTAACTATAGATTCTATTAATAAATTAAGAGATGAATTTCTTCATATATTGCGAATCGTAATCACTGTTTGTTGGAATTCACGACTATTGTCAAGCTTTAAAATGTCTTCGAGACACTTTTGCGTATACAACCTTACAAACTTTGGATTATTTACAGTACGGTTTGAAAACCGAAACATAGTAATGATTCTTGTACGACGTGCAGCTCACAGTAAAACACGATACAGTACTCTATAGGAAAATATAGAAATAGACGCCAGAAGCGCTGAATAAACCGAGTTTACTATACTAAATCGGGTAATGATTACCAGACTCTTCTCTCCGTGTAGTCTGGAGGGTAAAAGGAGGCAATCTGCAGGATGAAAGGAGGGTATCGCGCATAGATTAACATTTGAATTTCACCCTACTAGACTCCCAAAATGGCAAAAAGTAAACATCTCGACTTAACGAAGGGTCACAGAGGGTGAAGCAGACCTTAAAAAACTTTCATAGAACCTACCACAGAATCTCTCAGACCCACCGTTGAGCCTACCGCTGAATCTCCCAGACCCTCCGCTGAGCCTACCATAGAAACCTCCATACCCTTCGTTGACCCTGCGAAAGTTCCTTCCACATACACTATTACACCCTCCGTTAACCCAAACATCAATGAACGTATAATTATTTATATTATGAATACAAGAAACAAATTCAGAAAGACGAAAGTGTTTATTAAACTTTTTATAATGCCATAGCCATAATATATTTTTATTTAATGTCAACAATATTTTAATATACATTTTTTTTTCGATAAAAGAAACAATCTGTATTTAAGACATATAACATTTAAAGGTGATGTGAGATACCAACGAAGTCAAAAAATTGTTTCCTATTTTCTTAGAAGTTATTAATATTGATTCTTTAAAATTAAAGACAATATCAAATTAGATTCAGATACATCTATATCTTATTGCATGTGATTCTGATCGGTTTAGATCGAAATATGAATCGTTTAAGAAAGTAGGGAAAAAAATAAAGAAAAAATAGAAATAAAAAAAGATTATTCGGTCGAACCCTCAAGAAAAATATAGCTTTGTCAGTAGAATCAGAGTAGAATTACATGTGAAGAAAGTACGATAATGAGTAAGAAGCTTCTTCTTGATTTATCGTAACGAGTGAATTGGTTTGCAAACCTTCAAATATATTACTCACACCAATAAGATGTTGAACTATTCGTGAGTTTTCATCAGGGCACATTTTTTTCTATGTTTGTAGCTTAAGTAGGGTTATCTGGATTTCAATAGGTTACATGGGCTCAACCGGGGTTCTATACCTCATTTATGGTGAGTAGGTCGTAGGGGGGTCTATCGATAGGGCGAGTAGGCCGTCGGAGGCTCTACACGGAGTGAGGAAGACTCTACACAGGGTGGCAAATAACGGTTGAACCTCCAAACAGGGTCACTGTCGGCTGTACGGAGGGCGAACCCGGCGTCGGCTGTTGCCTCGTCAAAGGATTTGGGATTCCCAGAGGGCTAACAAAGGGTTAAAATTTTGACTCGGGTAAACAACGCCGACTCGTGAATGTATCGATATAATGATGACACAAATGGATGACAATCTGGGAAATGCAAGGAAATTCGCGAATTGAAGTGACGAGAGAAGAAACAATTGAAAGTCGAGGTTCGGGAAGAGACCTCGAAGAATGGTTGGGACGGGAGGAAAAGGAAGATGGAGAAAAGTGAGGCAACCAGCGTGTGTTGTTGTCGACACGAGGAACCCTGAACGCGATCCACGCGAGAGACGTCAAATTTGATGGAGGTACCGTTGAAAGAAGCGATAGATGGAACAAACTTTATCACTGGTGGCTCCAAGTACTTGGGTACGGTCAATCATGGTAGTGGCGATCAATTTGAGTCTTGAGTTCATCGACCGGATGTGGTTTTCACTGGCTTCTTCTTGAATGGAACGCTTTGAACGAAGAGTTTCATATGGAATTTCCAGTCATGTTCGAAGAGAGATGTTCAATTTATTGCTGTGGAAGAAAAGAATCTTCCGAACTTTTCCGACCGCATCGAAAATTTTAAATTATTGCAATGACTTGTGTTCCACGTTTTTTCCCCAATTTCCCAGTAAGTTTGACGGATGCGTGTAGATTTTAGGGCCCCACTTTTGACGGCGATTACACGGAAAAAAAGGCTTGGTTGGAACAACCAAGTGCCTTGGTTATATATGCGCCAGACAATTAATTGTTTAGACCAACCAATTTCTTGGTTGGACTAACCAAGTCACTTGGTAAGCTAACCAAGTGACTTGGTTAGACCAAGTCACCAAGTGACTTGGTTATTTGTTACCCTACCAATTTCTTGGTTGGACTAACCAAGTCACTTGGTAAGCTAACCAAGTGACTTGGTTAGACCAACCAAGAAATTGGTAGCCTAACAAATAACTTGGTTGGTCGAACCAATTAATTGTCTGGCGCATATATAACCAAGGCACTTGGTTGGTCTAACCAATTAATTGTCTGGCGCATATATAACCAAGGCACTTGGTTGGTCTAACCAATTAATTGTCTGGCGCATATATAACCAAGGCACTTGGTTGTTCCAACCAAGCCTTTTTTCCGTGTAGTGCCAGACAATTAATTGGTTAGACCAACCAATTTCTTAGTTGGTCTAACCAAGTGACTTGGTTAGCTTACCAAGTGACTTGGTTAGCTTACCAAGTGACATGGTTAGACCAACCAAGAAATTGGTAGCCTAACAAATAACTTGGTTGGTCTAACCAATTAATTGTCTGGCACATATATAACCAAGGCACTTGGTTGTTCCAACCAAGCCTTTTTTTCCGTGTAGTTATCGCCACTTGACACTCGCACCCAAGCCTTCTTCACTCCTTTTATTAGAGTCTTTTTAGTAAGTCCAATTCCAACAATAAACCTTAAATACAGTTGTCGTGAATGTAAGACTTGTTGTGGAACCTTCATAAATATAAGAAATCTGTTATTTGTTATCCATCAGTGAAAGTGAGATGCAGCAACACGAGTCTCACCGTTCAACTCAGCACCAAGGATCCCTTCAACGGACGCATTTACGCTAATGGTTATAGCGAGACGTGCAGCGTTCAAGGGAATAGTGACGATAAAACGACGCTCGTTCTGTCGTTGCCCGGAAAAGAGGATATTGGCACTGGTAATATTGCCTGTGGTATTACGCCAGCATATGCTGTCGATAACGACAATCGGTGAGCTTTTTAGTATCCAAAGTTCGTGTATAATACAAGTTAAACTTATTTATTTTACGAGTGCATAAATTCCCGGTTACCGACGCACAAAGTACACGTTTAATTGGAGGTGTCCTTTAAGGATACGCAGACAATTATAATAGTTTTGTTGCTATGCGTGAAAATTGACTTATGCTCTTATGGAGGTGGTAAATTCGAATACGTTTCGACATATAGTCTTCGACTACGTTGCAGGACACGTACCGCCGTTTGGGCCACCATCGTCATCCAATATAATCCAATTGTACAGAGGCTGGGCGATCAATCAGTCCGAGTTGGCTGCACTCTTGATGATCCTAACGTTCCGGAATCAACGAACGTTATCGTTTCCGCAGGATTTGATTTCGAAGATGCCAAGTATGTTTGTATATTTTCCCTAGCAATCACGACAACTGTCAAAGTGACCGAAAAAATAACGGTGGTAGAAGTTGTTTTCTGCACAGAAAAAACTTTCGGTAATGGTCAAAATGACTTTCGAAACAAGCAAACGAAAAAATCTAAAAGTTGTTTTTCCGTCGCTGGAACCAATGAGTGACCGTCAAAACAACCTTCGCGTAGACACCGGAAAGGTTGCTTTTCGGGTTGCTCGAGAACGTCGAATGATCGTCAAAACAACCTTCCCGCTAACTCCGGGAAAGTTGTTTCGACTTGATGGTCATCGTAAAAATAACCAATGAAGATTTTGAAAAAACAAAAAAAAATTGTCTTTAATTTAACCGGTTATTTTGCTCTTTTACTGCATATTCGACTTTGTTCAACAATTTGATACGTGTTTGAACATGAACAAGGAATGTAAATTTTTTGTCACTGGTAGGATTCGCACCTGAGACCTTGTGATTGTTGCCATGCGCCTTAGACCACTCGGCTATTCAGACCTTTAGGAATACATGTTTCGATTGTCTATTCGTAATACAAAAAAAGTCTAATCATGTTATGAGTTTTTACAATCGTGTAATTGTGTCTAAAACTACATAAAAATGCCCCCGGGTCGGAAATTAATAATCCATACAAATAATGTACAATTAAAAGAGCAAGATAACCCGTTGAATTAAGCGCAAAAACGATTTCTTTCTCGACATTTACATAGGTTGTTTTGACAGTGACCACACGCAAAAAAAGGCTTGGTTGGAACTACCAAGTGCTATGGTTATATATGCGCCAGACAATTAATTGGTTAGACCAACCAAGTAATTTGTTAGGTGACCAATTTCTTGGTTGGTCTAACCAAGTCACTTGGTTAGCTTACCAAGTCACTTGGTTAGTCTAACCAAGAAATTGGTAGCCTAACCAAGAAATTGGTCGGTCTAACCAATTAATTGTCTGGCGCATATACAACCATAGCACTTGGTTGTTTCAACCAAGCTTTTCTTTCCGTCCACCGAGTCAAAATAACTTTCCCGGAGTTAGCAGGAAGGTTGTTTTGACGGTGACTCTTTGGTTCCGGCGACGGAAAAACGACTTTCAGATTTATTTTTGTTTGGTTGTTTCGAAAGTCATTTTGACAATTACCGAAAGTTTTTTCCGTGCAAAAAACAACTTCTACTCAGCGTTATTTTTTTGGTTATTTTGACTGTTGTTTTTGCGACAAAATGAAAGTTATCATCATTGCTAGGGTTATTCTTGATCTCTCATTGAAAGGTCACACATACTCTGCATTAGACTTTTTAAGAGCAGTGTCAGTGTCGGTGAATGCAACATGTTGTCGCACGAGACAGACGCTGGTTAAGGTAGCTCTGTCGGTACGCCGAAGTCATAAATCTCAGAGTCTATATGACATTAAAAAATAATCATACGCATCACTTTGACTGCGTCAATAATAATATTTTAAAAAATCGAGAATCCTTCGAAATTGTCGTAATCAAATTAAAACGATTATTTGTAAATAGTTGATATGTTTAGTGCGGATTTGACTTCATTTTTACGATAATTAGGTTAGGAAACGTCATTTGGCCCGGTATCGCGCACTTTGACCTTGGTTCAATTAAACATTATTCCGGAGACTTCACCTTTTTTCATGATGCATCAAGTCCTGAATGATTTGCGATTCCGTAGTACTGTTTATTTTTTCTCTATCTTTGATCTAAGTATGTTAATTTTCGATTTAAAGATCAATTTTTCCAGCCCTCCCGTGAGCACCGTGTAAAAAGATCGATTTTCAAGTTTTAATTGTTCATTCAAATACTCGGTAAAAGCCTTCAAGATTTTGTACAAGTAAAATTGAATAGCTAAATTACAACATGTCAAAAATTCATGCATATGAGTTTGGATTGCCTTCGCGACAGAACTACCTTAAGCCGATTATCACACAAGTTTACATATATTGTCTAATATTTATTATCGTTGGTTTGTTTAGCGCCGGTGTCCCACCTGTAACTGGAACGATATTCAACACCACAACAGCTCCGGTAGTCACCATGAGAATACTCGACAAAGACAATAACGATGTTGTTGTTACGAGCCTGGGCGATAAATTGACCCTGAGAATTGATATAAGTCCACCAGACGGTCAGTTCCGGCCGACCAAAGATCCGACTAAGAATAAGAATAAGAATAAGATCCGTCCTTGGGCATTATAGTGAATTGTCAATGACTCAACAGGTCCTTACGATATATTTGCTGGACATCTGGTGGCAAGCAGCGCATCTGGAGCGTCTTCGATACTTTTGCTGGATGAGATGGGATGTCCCAGTGATCCCAATGTATTCCCAGCTATGACAAGAGATTCCACGAACAATCGATCTTTAATAGCCACTTTTGATGCCTTTAAATTCCCCGACAGTCCACGAGTACGCTTCGACGTCGTCGTGAAATTTTGTTTGATCGAATGCGAGCCGGTATGTTATGTCGATTTAGATATCCAGTCGCGGTTATACAAGTATGCATACATTTGAAAATAGATGAAAATAACACATTTCTCAATCAAGAAAGATAAATAAGTAAATAACGGAAAGTCAGTATAGGAAGGATTTTTTAATCATAACTATCAACTTATTTAAAAAGGTGACATGCAGAACCGGCATTATCTCTTACGGAAGGAAACGACGGTCGACGGTACATTCTATGCCATCGGCTAATATTTCCGATGATTCCGAGTTTACGGCCAGTAGCGAAAAAATAGATCATCTCCCGCTCCAAAGATCTATATTCGTTCAAGATCGAGTCATCACGGCGGATCATTTGCGAGGCGAGAAAGATCCCGATAAACTTTCAACCGCCGACGAACGTGAGTTCAATACACTTTTATTCTGTTGTCATTAATTTCCATGTGACTGAATTCGATAAGGAACATCAAAGGACATTAAGGTAGTTCTGTCGCGAAGGCAAGCCAAACTCATATGCATGAATTTTTGACATGTTGTAATTTAGCTATTCAATTTTACTTGCGCAAAATCTTGACGGCTTTTACCGAGTATTTGAATGAACAATTAAAACTTGAAAATCGATCTTTTTACATGGTGCTCACCGGAGAGCTGGAAAAATTGTTCTTTAAATCGAAAATTAACATACTTAGATCAAAGATAGAGAAAAAATAAAAAGTACTACGGATTCGCAAATCATTCAGGAATTGATGCATCATGAAAAAAGGTGAAGTCTCCGGAATAATGTTTAATTGAACCAAGATCAAAGTGTACGATACCGGGCCAAATGACGTTTCCTAACCTTATTATCGTAAAAATGAAGTCAAATCCGCACTAAACATATCAACTATTTACAAATAATCGTTTCAATTTGGGGATCACGTCTAAATATTTTTTACACAAATAACTACGTCAGAATAACTTGGTCAAGTGAACCTTATCATGAATAACTTGTGGCGAAAATGACTTGTGATTAAATAACTTCTGACTAAAATAACTTGCGACAAAATAATTAGTTGTTTTGTATATTTTGGTTTTTGCTTGTTTTTCTTCAATTGTCGTGTATATTGGTGTGCAAAAATTCACTTAATAATTAATTTACAATTGTCAAATATATTCTATTGTTAACACTTTTTTACACAATAATCTTAATATTCAGAAATCACTTTTATTTATAAACATTATATTGTTAACATTTTTATTCAAAATAATCTGAACGTACAAAAATCACTTTTATTTATCAATATGTCATTTTGTTAACACTTTTTTTTTAACATTCCTTCATAATTTATTTCTTCATGCTACACTTGTGAGCATTTGTTTCTCTTGAATTTCTTCATGTGTTTATTTATTTATTTATTTATTTATTTTTTCACAATAAGAAATAATCACAATGACAAATTATCACGTGAATCATCCACTTATACTGACTTCTTTAGGCTCCTTGGGGCGTTAGTTAGATTGGCGTTCGTTTCTTTAGGGAGTTAATTCGTTTGGTATTTTCCTTATATTTATTCTTTAGGTTCGTTAGGTTAGTTGAGGTTTTTTAGGTTGTGATATTTTGTCTGTGTCATATTTTGTCCGTGATATTTTGTCGTGTTATATAACGTCATGGAAGTAATGGCAATTTATATTTGAAATTGTGGTTTATTTGAAGTTTTTTTGCCGGTAGTTGTTTTTGTTGTGGTTTTTTTGGTTGGAGTTATTTGTGTATGAAGTTATTCTTGTACGGAGTTTTTTTTGTTCAGGTTGTTTTGACCAGGTTTTTTTGTCGGAAGTTGTTTTTTCGAAGCTATTTAGACATGGACCCTTTAATTTGATTACGACAATTTCGAAGGATTCTCAATTATTTTTGATATTATTATTGAGGCAGTCAAGGTGATGCGTATGATTATTTTTTAATGTGATATAGACTCTGAGATTTATGACTCCGGCGTACCGACAGAACTACCTTAAATGTATTCCAATAGTATTAATCGAAGCATAATCAATGGTATTTCTGTGCCAGAATCTTTGGACAGCCTTCTCTGCGTAGACGCGGCTTTGGTACTCGGTCTGCTCGTATTCTGGTTGTGCGTCCAAATAGTCCTGACCTTTGGCTGCATATTTCTCGTGAGAAGATACCGAAGGTATGCAAGAAAAGCAGAGGAGGACAGGGCTGACATTCTAGCCCGACATTTGTATGGAATTCACGGCGGCAATTTCGAGATTGCTCGGCGAGTCAGATGGGCCGATCATAATGGATCGTCGATAAGTTAGTGAATAACTCAATTTTCCAGAAATCGCTTAGCCGTTAATACTACCGTAAATATCCTCCCTAGCGGATCCGAGCAACCGTCATTTTGTGGTTGCTTTACGGTCACATACAAGTAACCGTCATTATGAGGTTCATTTCCAGTTGTTTTACCGTAAAACAACTGTAATGTAACCGACAAAGCGACCGTTATTTTGGAACAAAAAAGAACCCGATTGCAACTGCACTGCGACCAATGTTTTAACCAAAAACAAACTTTAGAGTAACGCAGAAGTAACCGACAGTTTGTTAAAAGTTGTTTTTCGGTTATTTGAAAGATCTTCATATAAGACCCGAAACGGAACATTGAGTTCATTACGGGTCACTTTACGGTTACCCGCCGGTCAGTAGGTTCCTTCTGGGTTATTCTGGAGTGATTTTTTGTTCCATAACGACCGGTCACTCTTCGGTTATTTTGCGGTTCTTCAGATCCGCTGGGGCTGCGCCAAACATGCGATGTCAATAATTTTTAAACGGAGCCAAAGAATACTGTTATAATAGAAAAATACGCTCCTCGTCAGACGATTTATTTATCTAATAGGGTAGAAGTACCGGTTGTGGCCACCCCTACACTTAAATATGTTTTTCGTGGCTATTTTAATTATGTACCTGTATTTAATCATAATTTTTCATAACGTTGTGTATTTTGGAAACATTTATCGTCATTTTGACGTCCGTTCGTCTCCATTACAAAAAGTACTGTGTCAGTAATTAAAGTATCATCAGCTGATTCATCAAATTGTCAACTCCTTACGGAATTCGACAAGATTTTGACGAAAGCTCTAGATACATATTCGGATTATATAGTTGGCGAATTGCATGCAGCTTTACACATATCAATCTTAAGAGTCGTCACTGCAAATGTTGATGTACTAAAAGTTTGAAATAAAGCTATACATTTATAAAAAATACGATGGCCACAACTGGTACATGGAATAAGCATGTTGCCCCGGATATGGCCATGATAATATAATCATTAATTTTTCGTTAATTATTACACAATCAATTCATAAATTCGTAAAGAAGAAACAAAAAAAACGAAAAACGCTAAGAAAAATATATCCTTAGAAATGTGTAGCAAAAAAGAAGGTAAAGCGGTGGAACACCTTTCATGTTGAAGATTCCCATCATTATTCAATGCGAAAATCTACTTTCGGAAAGAACTCTGGTAAAAGTAAAAATAAAAGTGTAAAGAGTAAAACATTAATATAATGTATGACTATTTGTGACAAAGAAAGCTGCTACGAAAAAGTGCAAAACGAAGGAGACGAATGTCAAAAAAGGTTAGTTAGGTTCACAGATGGCATCTGTGCTTTGAAGACATTTTCGTGTAGAGGAATTGGATGCTTTCATGAGAATACGATTTTGATTTATTAAACACACCTTAAAAAATGCTTGAAGTGCAATGAATACTGAGTTATTCTAATTTTAAGCATGGCCAAAACCGGTACATTACTGTGGCCAAAACTGGTGCATAGGTTGCCAGAACTGGTGAAATGGGTACACGGAGAGAATTTTCTGACAATAACTATTAAAAAAATATGGCGATGGTTTCCATGCAGCATTGTAAATTCGGTTTATTCGACCAGTTTGGCGATGATTGCCATGCAGTACATTAAACGCGAGTTTTTCGTGTCTAATATACAGTATGGCAAACGATGCCAGTTGTGTTCACGTGTCACTTACCAACGATACATTGCTGGTTAAACGCAGCATACTGAAGACTGCTAGGCCTGTTACGTACTTACTGCTGTTTCGTACACCAGTGAATCTCGGAAATTCGTGTAATTAAAATGATACTTAAATTAATAGAAAGTAAAGGTATGTAAAGGTAGGATAGGGATAGGTTACAGAAATGTAGCATCAAAAATACACGTTGTTTTGTTCAATTATTAAACATTTATTTATTTTTCTTAAAATGAAATTATATTTTTTAAATAAAATCGCCATCACCACTTTTCGTTCTGATTTCGGACGTCATTAAAGAGGAGGTTATGTTACGTGGCAAATAGGGCGGGTTACGCACCGATTTACAACGACGACGACATGTGACGGTTTCCTTATAGTATACACGAAGAATACATAGATAATATGTCGTTAAAAAAGACGTGCACTTGCTTTTTCGTGTTGATAATTCTTTGTTAATTGCACTACACTACTGAGAACCATAAGCGCCTAGCGCCGCTGAGGATGTAAACACACTCAGCCGCCGCCAAACGTATAGCGGTCACGGTACATTTTTCGTGTATAATGAATAGGCTGTTTAGAACTACAGCATGTATTTGGGGAATGAATCCCAGTCGCACGGTCTTAGTTGTTGCAACGTTGAGGATATCAGAATTTGCTATTTTGTATATGTCAAATGTTCGTATTTCTTTCAGGACCGATCCCGTAACTATAGATTCTATTAATAAATTAAGAGATGAATTTCTTCATATATTGCGAATCGTAATCACTGTTTGTTGGAATTCACGACTATTGTCAAGCTTTAAAATGTCTTCGAGACACTTTTGCGTATACATCCTTACAAACTTTGGATTATTTACAGTACGGTTTGAAAACCGAAACATAGTAACGATTCTTGTACGACGTGCAGCACACAGTAAAACACGATACAGTACTCTATAGGAAAATATAAAAATAGACGCCAGAAGCGCTGAATAAACCGAGTTTACTATACTAAATCGGGTAATGATTACCAGACTCTTCTCTCCGTGTACGCTCCTACTTTTTTCTATTTTCCAGTGTTTTCTCGACACATATGAAGATTTTAATGCTAGAAATCTGAAATTATATTCTTCTCAGATATGAAAAGTATAGGTCCAAAACAGTTTTATGATATTTGGTCCCGATCACAAGTACTTGAAAATGAGAAAATTCTTAAAGTGGCCACAACCGGTACTTCTACCCTATAAATCGGCTAATGAAATAACCGATTTAAATATGCATCGGCAAATCCGTCCTAATATGGCCATTGTTGTTTTATTACAAAACCATTGATCGATGCAATTATTATCGCATCAATAACTTTGCATTCAAAGTGATGGAAATATTTATCAATTTATAGATTTAAAAAAACGTACTTCGTGACGAGAGAAAAATCTCATGAAATTAATGCCCTAATTTTTCTAAATACTTCCAAATTTCTTATGTGTAATACAGAACCGTAATAGTAAAACATATTCAAAATTCACGATTTTTCAACAGTTTCGCAAAAAAAAAAAACCGAAAAAAAGTTTTCAATATTACTGAAAAAAATGTGCGAAGGCTAAACTTTTCTCGACTCAGTTTTCGTTGAAAATAAAATTTTCGATAAGTGTTAAGTTTCGCCACTTCGCGCGAGTAAAGAATATCCTTTGCGCCTATTTAACCTCCAAAAGGTATTTTTTGCGCACGGTGCTACATAAAGTGATGTTTTGTGGTTTGATCGGAGACACGAAGAGTCAAATTCTCGATGCAAATAGTACAGAAACATTTTTTTTTTACGGCACATTATTCTGTGACTAACATTAGTAATAGATATCTAGAATCTCTGATTACTTACCTCGCTTGTGTTCTTAAGGGCACTCAAAATAATAAAATTGCATGCTTATATGCAGGTATTTTTATTTCTGTTTTAAGTGGAATATGGTGCGTGAAACTGCGTGTTTGTGTATTTATAATTGTGATTGATATATCATTTTCTATGGTTCTTTCGTGACAATGTAAATTATGAATCGAGAATGTATTACTATTGGTAATAAACTTATAAAAACATTATAGATCAGTCACATTGTCTTTCCAATTGTAGCTTAAAACAGATCGTTAGAAGACAGTTCCGGATTAAAATATAAAATCGTAACATTGAAGATTAGTTCGATCGAACGGTCATGAATATATTTTCTGGCTTATTCAAATGTTATGAACCGAGGAAAAATAGATTTGTCGAAACCGCTTGAAAAGAATTTACTTCTAAGATGACAAATTCGCCATCCGTGTAATGTGAATTGCACCAAAACAGAATCTGCAAGAGTCTTCGTGTAAGAAAATTCGACGGTCGAAGCCTCCATTTTTTTGTCGTTTGATTCATGTTACAGAATGGTGCCATTCCGTTAGCAAGTTGTTAAAATTGACAATTTCCTCTTTCACGGAACCCTCATGAATTCGAAATGACGGATAACACAGGTTTATCCTCGTATCTGTGAAGTGCAAGGTCCGAAATATGCGTGATCGACATCTGTAAAAGAAGTTCGAAATAATATTCTTATTATTAGGACCATGAGTCTTATCGTTCGAAAGACAAACAATTAAAATGTTAATTCGCAGTTTTCAGTTATACGCACCGTGTCCGCATCTTTTGGCGCAGTTCAGCATTCCAGGATTCGTGTAAACACTTCTGTCCGATCCGCACACCGGATTGAATTCCGAGGTCACTCGAAACTATTCCAACATTTAAATAAATATTGCAGGATTGTTCAGTAAATATTTTTAACCAAAACATATATCGATGACTCGACATTGTTTTGATTTTACGAACATGACCCGGGTAAAAATATTTAACGAAAAAGATTTTTTTAATCTTATCGTTTTCGATACACGGAGAAAAGGGTGTAGTTGTAGGAACTATGGAATTGATACGTGCCAACCAACAGGCGTGGTAAAATATGGCATTAGCAAGTTATTGTGTGTCAGAACCAACCGATTGGTAATGCCAACTAACCGATTGATGTCAACCAACCGATTGGTGGCGCCAACTAACCGATTGGTAGTGCCAACCAACCGAAAGGTGGTGCCAATTAACCGATTGGTAGTGCCAACCAACCGATTGGTGGCGCCAACTAACCGATTGGTAGTGCCAACCAACCGATTGGTGGCGCCAACTAACCGATTGGTAGTGCCAACCAACGGATTGGTGGCCCTAACTAACCGATTGGTAGTGCCAACCAACCGATTGGTGGCGCCAACTAACCGATTGGTAGTGCCAACCAACCGATTGGTGGCGCCAACTAACCGATTGGTAGTGCCAACCAACCGATTGGTAGCGCCAACTAACCGATTGGTAGTTCCAACCAACCGATTGGTGGCGCCAACTAACCGATTGGTAGTGCCAACCAACCGATTGGTGGCGCCAACTAACCGATTGGTAGTGCCAACCAACCGATTGGTGGCGCCAACTAACCGATTGGTAGTGCCAACCAACCGATTGGTGGCACCAACTAACCGATTGATAGTGCCAACCAACCGATTGGTGGCGCCAACTAACCGATTGGTAGTGCCAACCAACCGATTGGTGGCGCCAACTAACCGATTGGTAGTGCCAACCAACCGATTGGTGGCGCCAACTAACCGATTGGTAGTGCCAACTAACCGATTGGTAGTGCCAACCAACCGATTGGTGGCGCCAACTAACCGATTGGTAGTGCCAACCAACCGATTGGTGGCGCCAACTAACCGATTGGAAGTGCCAACCAACCGATTGGAAGTGCCAACCAACCGATTGGTGGCGCCAATTAACCGATTGGTAGTGCCAACCAACCGATTGGTGGCGCCAACTAACCGATTGGTAGTGCCAACGAACCGATTGGTGGCGCCAACTAACCGATTGGTAGTGCCAACCAACCGATTGGTGGCGCCAACTAACCGATTGGTAGTGCCAACCAACCGATTGGTGGCGCCAACTAACCGATTGGTAGTACCAACCAACCGATTGGTGGCGCCAACTAACCGATTGGTAGTGCCAACCAACCGATTGGTGGCGTCAATCAAACTACATCTAACGTTCCAAGCATTTAAAGGTTAGTTTTCTCAACTAACCCCTTTTCTCCGTGTACATTTAATATAAAATAGTGTTCATCGACTGGTGTACGATACTCCAAATTCAAGCGGTATGGTCCACAAAAACCACAAAAACTTATTGAAAATCAATCGGTTTGAATCGGCGGTGTCGTTCACGTTTTTTTTTTTCTTTTTTTTATTATTTTTTTGCGTTACCAGGACACCCAGCTTGACTCGAATACCGAAATAGCATCGGTTCTCCGTGCAGACGGTTTGCATAACCGGTTCCATAATTATACCTATATTCAGTTGTTCACGCGTTCCTCGGACACAAGGCGATTAAGAAAAGACTTTTGTTATCTCGAAATGATGCCGGTGTTTTTAAAGTTGACCAGGGCGTTCATGAGTTTATTAAAGGATAAAATTATATGCGCCATTTTAACGACGCTTCGATTCTCAAATTTGAGAGACTCGAAATTGAACTTATGCAAAATCGATCGAATTGTACATTTTTCCTTCATGACAATATCATGAAAGAAAAATAATGTCACAGAGAAATAACTAGAGGTATAGAGATAAAAAAAGTTTAATTGTTACCCGACAATTTTGAATACACTCGGCAAGTTGAGGGCTTTGAGTAACCGGTTGGATGGAAGTCGGTTCGTCTGCCGGTGTGTTGGATGTTGGTGCAGACGCCGGTACGATTGTGAGTGTGGTTGATGACGGTTGTGTAGATTCCGGTTGGACTATCGGTGTGTTTGGCGGTGGTGCAGATTCCGATGTTACGATGAGCTCCGTTAAGGGAAGTGCTGTTGAAACAGGTGGAATTATCGGTTGATCCAGCGGTAGCTCCGGCGAACTCGGCACGACTAACGTTGGACGCTCGGTACCTTGCGAATTTCTGGATCTCTCAACTGGTCCATTGAAAGCGAAACCATCGACGTGAACCAAGACCTTTTAAAAATGTACAAACAAATCAAATAACCCGTGTAGAATAAAAGAATCTTTTAAAGAATCTTAAAAAAAGTCTCGAAAGATTCTTTACAGGAATCTTGAAAAGAATCACGCATAGGAGCCGGAGCAAGATTCTTTCCAGGATTCTCTTCAAGATTCTTTCCATCCGAAAGCGTTTTGAGAACCTTCGAAAGAATCTTAATGAAATTCTTCAGAGGAATCGAGCGAAACCTGTTGATGCTTTCCAAGATTCTTTTCAAGATTCTTTCCATCCGAAAGCGTTCTGAGAATCTTTTAAAGAATCTTCGAAAGAATCTTGAAAAGCGTCTTTAAGAGAATCGTGAAAAGATTCCGTCCATTAAATAGAAAAATCGTTGAAAAAATTTTAATGAAATTCTTCAGAGGAATCGAGCAAAACCTATTGTTACTTTCCTTTGGTGTCGAGACAGTAAATTTCGGTACGTCAACGACGGGTAAACCCCTCGTGTATAGTCGAACTCAGAACAGCTTTGCAGTCTTATATACGTTCAGGCTTCAAGTCACTTGCGAGAAACGCTCCGACCGCTCGCCATCTCGTGGCATCGTACGAAACACTTATATTCAATACTCCGCTAGATGGCGAGCGGTCGAAGCGTCTTTCGCAAGTGACTTGAAGCCTGAACGTATATAAGACTACAAAGCTGTTCTGAGTTCGACTATACACGAGGGGTTTACCCTTCGTTAAGGTATTTCTGTCGTGAAGGAAATCCAAACTCATATGCATGAATTTTTGACATGTTGTAATTTAGCTATTCAATTTTACTTGCACAAAATCTTGAAGGCTTTTACCGAGTATTTGAATGAACAATTATAACTTGACAATCAATGTTTTTACACGGCGCTCACGGGAGGGCTGGAAAAATTGTTCTTTAAATCGCAAATTAACATACTTAGATCAAAGATAGAGAAAAAATAAAAAGTACTACGGATTCGCAAATCATTCAGGATTTGATGCATCGTGAAAAAAAGTGAAGTCTCCGAAATAATGTTTAATTGAACCAAGTTCAAAGTGCAAGATACCGGGCCAAATGAGGTTTCCTAACCTAATTATCGTAAAAATGAAGTCAAATCCGCACTAAACATATCAACTATTTACAAATAATCGTTTTTATTTGATTACGACAATTTTGAAGGATTCTTGATTATTTTTAATATTATTATTGAGGCAGTCAAGGTGATGCGTATGGTTATTTTTTAACGTCATATAGACTCTGAGATTTATGACTCCGGCGTACCGACAGAACTACCTTAACGTACCGAAATTTACTGTCTCGACACCAAGAGAAAGTAACAACAGGGTTTGCTCAATTCCTCTGAAGAATTTCATTTAAAAATTTTCAACGATTTTTCTATTTAATGGACGGAATCTTTTCACGATTCTCTTAAAGACGCTTTTCAAGATTCATTCGAAGATTTTTTAAAAGATTCTCAGAACGCTTTCGGATGGAAAGAATCTTGAAAAGAATCCTGGAAAGCATCAACAGGTTTCGCTCGATTCCTCTGAAGAATTTCATTAAGATTCTTTCAAAGATTCTCAAAACGCTTTCGGATGGAAAGAATCTTGAAAAGAATCCTGGAAAGAATCTTGCTCCGGCTCCTATGCGTGATTCTTTTCAAGATTCCTGTAAAGATTCTTTCAAGACTTTTTTTAAGATTCTTTAAAAGATTCTTCACAAGATTCTTTTTTTCTACGCAGGAATATTGGCGTATATACTTGCCAACGATATATTATTGAACGTCGAAACGTAAAAGATTATTGTGAGTTACTTTTTTCGTTACCTGCGGCTTCGGGATTCCTTCGATACCGTAGATTGCAGTTACCGCGATGATTACTGTAAGGAAATAAGTGATCTTTTCGCGTCAAGATTTAACCGTAAAAGAGAAATACGAATAGCTGTTTAATATTTTTCTCACCCACTGCTCCACCGATTATTTCCGAAAATTTCATTTTCAATCTCTTATAACTTATTTAATTGAGTTAATGAATGTCTCGTAATGATGATAGCTCAGCCGAATGACTAAATTCGAATCAGCAGGCTCTTTTTGCACGCTCGACACAGTGGCAGCCTAGTAGAATGTCTTAAAACCGCTCCGACGACTGGGTAGTTCGAGGCTCGACTGCCTCAGAGACTCACTCGGCTTTGGCTTTATGGTATTTACCACCACACGTTGAAATACGTGCCTCGCTATAGGTAAGACGTGGCATCGCCGATTCCTCGTCTATTATGTACAGGAAAACTATCCAGAGCTTCTTGCAGAGATAGTTTCTCATCGCGTATTGTGGTATTCGACAGAAAATATTTTAATCACTACAATAGTTAGTTAATATCACTGTTAAAAAAATCTGTATTAAAATTAATACAAAAGTGTTGGAAGTTTTTTGCAGATACCGTATATGAAATTTTGTATACATGTGTATATAAAAAATCATAACATTTAGAGGAATATTAAAATTCAACGTTATTAAGATTTAATGTCAATATGACCATATGCATAAACTGTGCATTAAATTTCATAAACATGTATGATGAATTTTCATATCTGCGGTATCTGAAAACTCAAGCACATATGTGTTGGAAATTTAAAGTGGACATAAAAACAATTTTAAAAAATAGAAATATTATTCGGACATTATTTTTTCAAACAAATTATGTCATCAGAAATTGTTGGGTATTGGTTTTCGCCACAGAAAATTTTTCGCTTACACTGGGGTTTGAACCTACGACCTACCTACCTAAGTACCTAACAACGCACGCACTCTACCAACTACGCTATCAACGACTTAGTAATTTTGGATATCTAAATGACATAAGAGTTGTATAACTATTATTCTCTCAAGCACACTTATAATTGAGATAACAAAATATTCAATTGATTGCAATCAGAGGGTGAAGTGGGTTGGAAATATTTTCAAGTGAATATAATTTTTGGACGAACGGAATCTTTTTCTCACGAGGAAGCTCAGGTATCCGGATTTTCGAAAAAATTATATCCACAGACCTGTGAAGTTCTAGCAACAAACATAAACCAAACATAAATTTGCAGCAATAGCAGCGCGAGATGCTCCAGTTTAAAAAAAAAATCGATTTTGGAAACCTCGAGTAACTTATCAGAAGTCGATGCTATGTAATAAGTGTTAGCGATCTAGTGCGGGTTTTTTTTCGTTATTGGAAAATGTATATTAAATTTCAAATCAGTTACTAAAAATCCAAAAAATTCATGTTGATTTTCATGTACCAATATAGTAATGATTGATGTACACTGTTAAACAAATCTGTATTAAAATTAATACAAAAGTGTTGGAAGTTTTTTTGCAGATACCATATATGAAATTTTGTATACATGTGTATATAAAAAATCATAACATTTAGAGGAATATTAAAATTCAACGTTATTAAGATTTAATGTCAATATGACCATATGCATAAACTGTGCATTAAATTTCATAAACATGTATGATGAATTTTCATATGAGCGGTATCTGAAAACTCAATCACATATGTGTTGGAAGTTTAAAGTGGACATAAAAACAATTTAAAAAAATAGAAATATTATTCGGACATTATTTTTTCAAACAAATTATGTCATCAGAAATTGTTGGGCATTGGTTTTCGCCACAGAAAATTTTTCGCTTACACTGGGGTTTGAACCTACGACCTACCTACCTAAGTACCTAACAACGCACGCACTCTACCAACTACGCTATCAACGACTTAGTAATTTTGGATATCTAAATGACATAAGAGTTGTATAACTATTATTCTCTCAAGCACACTTATAATTGAGATAACAAAATATTTAATTGATTGCAATCAGAGGGCGAAATGGGTTGGAAATATTTTCAAGTGAACATAATTTTGGACGAACGGAATCTTTTTCTCACGAGGAAGCTCAGGTATCCGGATTTTCGAAAAAATTATATCCACAGACCTGTGAAGTTCTAGCAACAAACATAAACCAAACATAAATTTGCAGCAATGGCAGCGCGAGATGCTCCAGTTTAAAAAAAAAATCGATTTTGGAAACCTCGAGTAACTTATCAGAAGTCGATGCTATGTAATAAGTGTTACCGATCTAGTGCGGGTTTTTTTCGTTATTGAAAAATGTGTATTAAATTTCAAATGAGTTACTAAAAATCCAGAAAATTCATGTTGATTTTCATGAACTAATATAGTAATGATTGATGTACACTGGTAAAAAAATCTATATTAAAATTAATACAAAAGTGTTGGAAGTTTTTTTGCAGATACCGTATATGAAATTTTGTATACATGTGTGTATAAAGAATCATAACATTTAGAGGAATATTAAAATTCAACGTTATTAAGATTTAATGTCAATATGACCATATGCATAAACTGTGCATTAAATTTCATAAACATGTATGATGAATTTTCATATGAGCGGTATCTGAAAACTCAATCACATATGTGTTGGAAGTTTAAAGTGAACATAAAAACAATTTTAAAAAATAGAAATATTATTCGGACATTATTTTTTCAAACAAATTATGTCATCAGAAATTGTTGGGTATTGGTTTTCGCCACAGAAAATTTTTCGCTTACACTGGGGTTTGAACCTACGACCTACCTACCTAAGTACCTAACAACACACGCACTCTACCAACTACGCTATCAACGACTCAGTAATTTCGGATATCTAAATTGTATAAGAGTTGTATAACTATTATTCTCTCAAGCATGCTTATAATTGACATAACAAAATATTCAATTGATTGCAATCAGAGCGCGAAGTGGGTTGGAAATATTTTCAAGTGAATATAATTTTTGGACGAACGGAATCTTTTTCTCACGAGGAAGCTCAGGTATCCGGATTTTCGAAAAAATTACATCCACAGACCTGTGAAGTTCTAGCAACAAACATAAACCAAACATAAATTTGCAGCATTGGCAGCGCGAGATGCTCCAGTTTAAAAAAAAATCGGTTTTGGAAACCTCGAGTAACTTATCAAAAGTCGATGCTATGTAATAAGTGTTACCAATCTAGTGCGGGTTTTTTTTCGTTATTGAAAAATGTGAATTAAATTTCAAATGAGTTACTAAAAATCCAAAAAATTCATGTTGATTTTCATGTACTAATATAGTAATGATTGATGTACACTGTTAAAAAAATCTGTATTAAAATTAATACAAAAGTGTTGGAAGTTTTTTTGCAGATACCGTATATGAAATTTTGTATACATGTGTATATAAAAAATCATAACATTTAGAGGAATATTAAAATTCAACGTTATTAAGATTTAATGTCAATATGACCATATGCATAAACTGTGCATTAAATTTCATAAACATGTATGATGAATTTTCATATGAGCGGTATCTGAAAACTCAATCACATATGTGTTGGAAGTTTAAAGTGGACATAAAAACAATTTTTAAAAATAGAAATATTATTCGGACATTATTTTTTCAAACAAATTATGTCATCAGAAATTGTTGGGTATTGGTTTTCGTCACAGAAAATTTTTCGCTTACACTGGGATTTGGACCTACGACCTACCTACCTAAGTACCTAACAACGCACGCACTCTACCAACTACGCTATCAACGACTTAGTAATTTTGGATATCTAAATGACATAAGAGTTGTATAACTATTATTCTCTCAAGCACACTTATAATTGAGATAACAAAATATTTAATTGATTGCAATCAGAAGGTGAAGTGGGTTGGAAATATTTTCAAGTGAACATAATTTTTGGACGAACGGAATCTTTTTCTCACGAGGAAGCTCAGGTATCCGGATTTTCGAAAAAAATATATCCACAGACCTGTGAAGTTCTAGCAACAAACATAAACCAAACATAAATTTGCAGCAATGGCAGCGCGAGATGCTCCAGTTTAAAAAAAAATCGGTTTTGGAAACCTCGAGTAACTTATCAAAAGTCGATGCTATGTAATAAGTGTTACCAATCTAGTGCGGGTTTTTTTTCGTTATTGAAAAATGTGTATTAAATTTCAAATGAGTTACTAAAAATCCAAAAAATTCATGTTGATTTTCATGTACTAATATAGTAATTATTGATGTACACTGTTAAAAAAATCTGTATTAAAATTAATACAAAAGTGTTGGAAGTTTTTTTGCAGATACCGTATATGAAATTTTGTATACATGTGTATATAAAAAATCATAACATTTAGAGGAATATTAAAATTCAACGTTATTAAGATTTAATGTCAATATGACCATATGCATAAACTGTGCATTACATTTCATAAACATGTATGTTGAATTTTCATATGAGCGGTATCTGAAAACTCAATCACATATGTGTTGGAAGTTTAAAGTGGACATAAAAACAATTTAAAAAAATAGAAATATTATTCGGACATTATTTTTTCAAACAAATTATGTCATCAGAAATTGTTGGGCATTGGTTTTCGCCACAGAAAATTTTTCGCTTACACTGGGGTTTGAACCTACGACCTACCTAACTAAGTACCTAACAACGCACGCATGCTACCAACTACGCTATCAACGACTCAGTAATTTTGGATATCTAAATGGCATAAGAGTTGTATAACTATTATTCTCTCAAGCATACTTATAATTGACATAACAAAATATTCAATTGATTGCAATCAGAGCGCGAAGTGGGTTGGAAATATTTTCAAGTGAACATCATTTTTGGACGAATGGAATCTTTTTCTCACGAGGAAGCTCAGGTATCCGGATTTTCGAAAAAATTATATCCACAGGCCTGTGAAGTTCTAGCAACAAACATAAACCAAACATAAATTTGCAGCAATAGCAGCGCGAGATGCTCCAGTTTTAAAAAAAATCGATTTTGGAAACCTCGAGTAACTTATCAGAAGTCGATGCTATGTAATAAGTGTTACCGATCTAGTGCGGGTTTTTTTTCGTTATTGGAAAATGTGTATTAAATTTCAAATCAGTTACTAAAAATCCAAAAAATTCATGTTGATTTTCATGTACTAATATAGTAATGATTGATTTAGTAACCATGTGTTATAATTTTATATCACCGGATTGGTAAAATCCATACACGCATATTAAATTTACTGTGCAACTATATTAATGTTTATTTTCTATACCGAGTTTTGTAAATTTCTCACATGTTTGTGTCGCAAAAACACAAACATTTTGCAAAGAGTAGTACGCCTATGTGGACCAAACTGCAAATACTTTGACGGGTATTTTTCAACATTAGTAACTGAAATTTTGATAACTTTGATCTTAAATTTAATGCGACAATTTGTATTAAATTTCAAATCGGGCCCTAAAATTCCTAAAACGCATATTGATTTTCATGTATTGATTTAGTAATTATTGATTTAATAATCATATACTGTAATTTTCTATCACCGGATTATCGAAATTCATTGATCTTTATTAAATTTATTATGCAAACATATTAATTTCGATTTCCTATACCAATTTTTACAAAATTCATACACGTTTGTATCGGAAAAACTCGAACATTTTTTACAGTGATTATTAACGGGTTAGATAACTAGTTGCGTCAGATAGGTCTAAGAAATATTAAGGGGAGGAAGTCTGACGCAAATGGTTGATATTCATTTACAGATATCCCATCCAGACTAAGAAAACAAAAATTGCAACCAGCCGAAGGCAATCGGCAGTATATAGAATCAACAGGAATATAGCATAATGAGGAATAAAACCAATAGAATGAATTGCTTTTATTGATATGTGTTGACCACTTGTACGCTGACATATATAGTATCTATACAGAACATCGAATATAAGCAACTTCGATTACACATATATACGTATTATATAGTTTTGTTATTGTTTCATTCGACTGATATGCCGTAAAGGTAAAGGTTCACCACCCTCGAATTATCTCGCTTTATTTATATACACTCGAATATATAATTTTTCATCATCTCATTTCTCAGCGCTGTCAACCTCGAATTATTGTTATTCGTCGGCATCGAAATATAAACATCATAACGTTATTTCGACGTCTCCTTTTATCACACTGCATGTAATACATATATTTATATTCTGCAACGGGATGCCTGACGGCCCAATTACTTTCTTTATTATGTCTCTTCCGAATATCTTATTCAAGTGTACTTTGCAGGATCAACCACCTCTTCAATTTTCAATCACAATTGTCGAGTCTCAACTAATTCGTCCACAGAGAGCTTCGTTAATGAAAAGCTCAACGAAACTTGAAAATCGATAAAACATTAGATTCGAAATCGATATATCTAATATTTCCACATCGTTGAGATATCCAAACACATTCTTCTACTCGTATGGGGTTGATTTTTTTAAAGCGTGAACGACAATCCAAACGGTATAAGAAAATCTAAAAATCATAATCTTCTATGACTCAATGATTTTCATGATTTCAGCATCACATTTCAGTTTTTCCAAATTTTATTCGAAGTTATCGTGAAGAATTTTTTAGCCCGTATGGAAATATATGTATGTGGAATATATGCCAAAAATATACGCAACATATATTTTATACGGGTGGCATATATGTCGCCAAAATGTTATGTAATTATTATATATCTCGCATATATGTCACGAATGTATTGTACATATATGTTCAATATATGTCGCCTAACTATAAAATATATGTAACAACCAAATCTTATATAATTCGTATGTATATTATGCAAATATTTCGTTAATATATGAAATATATATTGTAAAATATATATTGCTGGACTACAAAATATATTTAAAAAATAAGAAATATATAATTTATGTATGCAATGCATTGTATATCGAATGTATGATGTATGTATGTCCCGTATATCTAACTTGAGTGCAAAGTATATTTTAAACATCAGTGTCATATATTTCCGAGTAACGACTGAGATGGGTGACCGCCCATACCCAAATTTTTCTAAGTTTCTCGAGGGTCAGTACATGGATGGGTGACCGATCCTCGACTAAATTTTTCAGTATTCCTCAAAGCTCATTACATTTTGATCCTTCAGGATAATCGGCCCACGGTGTTTGCATTTTGAATATTTCTGTCTCAATAATATAAATGAATGTAGTCTTGACGTCTTTTTACTTTTAATATACTTCAAATAGACAACGAAAATATCAGTCTTTCAAAATATCGATGGCCGAGTGAGCTAAAGCATCCATTAGACACCCAGACAATCCAGGTTCGATTCCCATCCACGGCAAAAAAATATTCCAGCGATTAATATTTACTAATTAACAAAATAACTCCGAATGTCTAATTGGAAGTCCAAGATAAGCCGAATTCAGTTACTGCAATTAATTATTTTATAATTATTGGTTTTTTATATATGGTTTCCATATATAATGGATATATCCTGAAGTACAAAAGCGATATATCCATTATATATCTTTTGTATAGTTTAAGATGTACAAAGAATATATCTAATTTATATTTTGTGCATATATAACACATACAACTTACATATATGCCTTATGTAGGAAATGCGCCAAAATGTTGCATATTGGACATATATGTTTCATATATTTTTCATTTATGGCATATATCCAGAATATATGCAACTTATAAATTTTATAGTTTTCCTATCTATTTTCGGCGTATATTTCACCTCTATTTATTTCCATACGGGAGGGCACAACTGAATTTTATTCCATTTTCTAAATCACCGATACAGCTACTACTCTTCCGCTTCGGCTTCGAAACAATTTCAATAGGCACCTCCCTGTTCAAAGGAGCAAGCCTCGTGCTTATTAAAATAATTCCAAGTATCCTTATAATGACCGGTACACTTGTGTCAGTTCTAAGTAGGCTGAATCAATAATGCGTACAGCTATCGCCATCTTACTACAATGAAACCTCGCTAATAATGTGAAATGCCAAGGAGGTAAAAAGACGCTCAATTTACTTCACTTAATTTTTAAAAAAGCTTGTTCCAGTGTTGAAGTATATCAAGTAAAAAATGGATATCGTAAGTAAGTTCCTTCAGTCTGCAGTTGCCGGCACAAAGCATACGGAATTGTAACACTCATTTGTCAAACGTATATCTTGTATCCTCAATGAAAAATGACATGCTCGTAATTAAAACCAAGAATTCAAAGAAATTTATTTTATTCACACAAATGTGAAAAAAAAATCATCAGTTTTGACAATAGACCAAGATACTTGAACGAAATATAAAAAAATACTTTATCATCGCATTTTCGACGATTAAACGGCAATACATCAGTTCTACAGAACCCATCTCTACACAGACCCATCTGTACACGAGCATCTGTACACCATTTTTTTTTTACACGCGTTTAATTGAGCATAACGAAATTGTACAACGAATTTTGACCCGGCAAAATAGGCTCAACGCAAAATTGCCAGTCGGTAAATATATTATCCGATTTAAATCGGAAGATTAGCGTCGGTGTCGAGATGGGTCTGTGTAGAACATCGTCGTGTACAACTTGCCCACATGGAAATAAAGTATATTTTAAATATATTGAAAAATATATTAAAAATATATAAAATATATTTTGTTCGAAAAATTGTATGTGTCGAATATATTTTTGAATGTACGTTGAATTATATGCAAAGTATATAAATAAATATATTCGATATCTGTAATAAGTACAGTCGACGTGTACAACGAATATAGTTTCCATGTATTTTTAAATGTAGCTAGAAATATATTCGAAAGTATACTGTTAATTACATTCCAAATATATAACAAATACATTCTACATACATTTTGAATATGAGTTTCATGTCATCGTAGTATACCTGGTATGTATCTGAAATATATGTACTTTACATTCCGGAATATATTTCGAATATATGTTCAACTTACTAGAATATATACTCGGAATTCATGTTTCATATACTTCAGAGTACATCTGGAATATATGTTTGATATACTTCGGAGTATATCTGGAATATATGTTTGATATACTTCGGAGTATACCTAAAATATATGAGGTATTCTTGGCCAAGTCACTAAGCCTTCAACGCTGACCCTTTCCAATTTACTCAATAATTTTTTTTTCCTCTATGTGTTAAAAAAAAACACTCCAAAATTTCTTGAAATTAAAAAAAAAAAATTTTTTATGAATCAAAAAAACTGTTTTGGCCCCAATTTAAAAATTCCAAAAAATTCTCAAAAATTCTGTGTCAGATATGAAAATTTTCGAGCTTTGAGCCAGAGTGGGCAGACCATTTTGACACGTAATTTCTTCGAAAAAAACTTTTAAAAATCAATAAAAATGTCCATTATTATCCATAATGCAAGAATACTTTCGACTCTGAGTCACTCTGACTCAAAGCTCGAAAATTTTCATATCTGACACAGAATTTTTGAGAATTTTTTGGAATGTATAAATTCGGGCCAAAACAATTTTTTTTTCTCAAAAATTCATTAAAAAAATTAAAAACAAACGAATTTTAAAAAACTTGTATATACATTATATATACGACACATATATCTAACTTATGTATTGAATGCATTCCGATTTACATCTGACGTATACAAAGAATATACTACATATATATCTTGAATATATAATGAATACATTCGGAACTGCATCTGACGTATACATTGTATATACGACACATATATCTAACTTATGTATTGAATGCATTTTGAGTTACATCTGACGTGTACGAAGAATATACTACATATATATCTTAAATATACAATGAATACATTCGGAACTGCATCTGACGTATACATGGAATATACTCCATATATATCTGAAACATACATTGAATACATTCGGAGCTACATCTGATGCATAGGTCGAATATCCGACATATATATCTGAAATATACATTAAATATATTTTTCGAGTATACTTTCTGTTCGAAAACTTAGGTGTGGCGAATACATTTGGAATATATTTCCTGTACAAGTAGTGTACAGTTCGAATATATTCGAAGTATATATACATATACCAAAAATATATTCGACATATATTTTTTATACATACAAAAATATATTTTTCAATATACTTTATTTCCATGTGGGTGTGTCGTGTCGAAGGTTCGTCGTGGCAAACTTTACCGGGCCGTACTCGCGTTGTGTAGAGATTTGTCGTTACAAAATGGTGCCGTGTCGAGATTTACCATTTCGATCTTATGCTACGAAGAAATTTGTTGTGTCGAACTAGTGCTGTGAGCAGATTGATGGTGCCCAGAGTATGCTGTGCAAAGTTTTGTCATAACGATTATTGACGTGATCAATTTTTCCGTGTCGAACTAAATTTCCGCAAGGTTTCGTCTTGACAAGGTTATCCGTTTTAAATTCCGTTTTAAATTCCGCTTTGTCAAGTTCGTGTTGTGTACAATTTCGTTGTGCTCAATTAAACGCGTGTAAAAAAAAAGGGGTACAGATGCTCGTGTACAGATGGGTCTGTGTAGAGATGGGTTCTGTAGAACTGACGTATTGCCGATTAAACAAACGTCGAATCCACTTATTTGACGAAACGCATGAGCAGAGTCCTATTTGGGTAAAATCGGTGAGTTCGATCGTTAGTTAGTCCAAATATGCCGTCTTAAATAAATACAAAGTGGATTTCTCTCAAATTCAAACCATTAGGTATCACTAGCCTGTTATATATATATCACTGTAAGTCAGTTTCGTGCGATGCTTAATAGAATGTTATCACAACCAATATGCCAAGGTTAGCGGTCATAGTATCTAAAAAAACAGAAGATAGTACGGTAAGTTAAATAGAATATACCATGTGGTTCCATTAAACAATGGATAATCGGACAGATGTTTTATGTGGCAACCTATTCCCTGCACGACTCGATAAAACACACTCGTTTCTCTCAAGTCCCAGGCTTCTTAACCTTCCCATAGAAGTGCCCAATGTCTTTATCCACCGGATCACGATTTTCTACATTACAATTATTCACATACACTCAGAAAAAAGCTTGGTTAGAATTACCAAAAAATTGGTGAAAAACGTTATCAAAAAAACTTGGTGGGCACAACCAAGTTATTGACTAACATAACCAAGTTATTAGCTAACATAACCAAGCATTTGGTAAGACAATCAAGTATTTAGTACGCATAATCAATAACTTGGTTGAGCCTACCAAATTTTTCTTGGTAAAATTTTTAACCAATATCTTAGTAAGCCCAACCAAGCATTTTTCTCCGTGTAGCTCTGTCCCGATTTGACCGATTATACTCGTTCTTTCGACTATAGAACTTGATTATCCACATCTGGTGCATTAAGTTCACCACAAGTTGATCACGAGAATATATCAAGGACGTGGAATTATCACTTGTAATACCACAAGATCTTTGAAATTATCGGATATTTCCTGACAGGTTCGTTGCAAACAAATGAACGAGTCAAGTTTTCCAGGTTAAAAAATCACGAGCGCGTAGAGCGAGTGATTTTTCTGGAAAACTTGACGAGATTATTTGTTTGCAGGGAACCTGGAGGGAAATATCAGATTAATTTCGAAGCTCGAGTGGTATTCGGGGGATTATTTTTTCTATTCAAATTGCGACAAATGGAATTGCACCATGAGACAAAAATTATCATTCCGACAAGGAAATTTCATAATCAGAACAAAAACCTTTTAATTCATGTTTAAAGGATTGCAGTTAAATACACAATTGTTATAGACATTTGTATATAGATTCCAGACTGAGGTTTTCGATTTAATCGTATTAACAGGGACATTTCCCTTTACATTTTCATCAATAGTTTGCAAGGATTCAACTCCAAACCTACTCATATCAAATAAAAATCCTTTGACTGCCACAACAAAATTCAATCTGTCAGTTTGACAGATGGTTGACGCGGCTAAATGATTTTTTGGTTTTATATATATAACCAACACGCAAAATTATCAAAAAATTATCAGTATAATACCGTGTAGCTTGCCCCACGTGACGTCGAATGGTGCAATTCCATTGGTCGAAATTTGGATGGGAAAAATAATCAGTAAAAAAATGTATCTCATATAAATTTGGCATATACGGCAGTGGCTCGATCCTACATATCCCAACTAAACACAGACGGTATTGAACATGGGCAACTGCATACAAATCAACTGGACACGTTATCAGTTCGACACGGCAGAACTCGACACAGCAATAACTAGATACGGTGCAATTCGACACGGCAGAACTCGACACAGCACTAACTGGATACGGCACAACTCGACATGGCAAAACTTGACACATCACCAACTGGACACAGCAAAACTCGACAACATTAGTTCGACACCGAAAGACTGTCCAATGGCTCAATTGAACACAAACCTCATTGGACACAGAAGAGACGTTTGGTAATCCAGCTTAGTTCCAATTGGACGCAAGCTTGAGGTAGTCTGTTCACATTAGCTAGTCAAATCAGTGCTAAATTTTTAATCGCGTTTCTACACATTTTGGCACTTTTGCCGACTGTTCTGCAGAGTGACTTGTTCATCAGCATTAGTTCTTAATATATAAATCCATCCACAGACACGGTATTTAATTAAAATACCCTGATACATACAAATGTCGGATGAGGTTGTTGTCATCCAGTTTTATATTAGAAAAAACCATAATTTTTGTCAGACTTTGACGAACGATAGCTCATTTCGTTTATTAAAAGATGCTTCATTGATTGACCGGAGACATTTTCTTATAGTATTCTTTGTAAGAAAATTGCAACCGTTTTTTATCTATTCTAACCTATCATCAGATTTACACATGCTTGTAACTTGTGAATAACTAATACTAATACAGAATTTGTCCGGTCAATCAATGAAGCATTTTTTAACAAACAACATAAGCTATTGCTCGTTATAACTAGATTAATATTGTGGTTTTTTCTAATATAAAACTGGATGACAACAATCTCATCCGAAATTTGTATGTATCAGGGTATTTTTATTTCAAACCGTGTCTGCGGATGGATTTATATATTAAGAACTAATGCTGATGAGCAAGCCACTCTGCAGAACAGTCGGCAAAACTACCAAAATGTGTAGAAACGCGATTAAAAATTTAGCACTGATTTGACTAGCTAATATGAACAGACTACCTTAAAAAGATGCACTCGTCAATTGCGGCTGTTCTTTTGGGTCTGTGTCCAATTGGAACAAAGCTGAATTACCAAACGTCTCGTCTGTGTCCAATGAGGTCTGTGTTCAATTGAGCCACACGGAAAGAAAAGCTTGGTTGAAACAACCAAGTGCTATGGTTATATATGCGCCAGACAATTAATTGGTTAGACCGACCAATTTCTTGGTTAGGCTACCAATTTCTTGGTTAGACTATCCAAGTGACTTGGTAAACTAACCAAGTGACTTGGTTAGACCAACCAAGAAATTGGTCACCTAACAAATTACTTGGTTGGTCTAACCAATTAATTGTCTGGCGTATATATAACCATAGCACTTGGTAGTTCCAACCAAGCCTTTTTTTCCGTGCACTGGACAGCAGTGTTGCCAACTCGGTCACACTGAAAGTCGCTACCCCTACTCGAAAAAATAGCTAAAAATCGCTGACGTCGAAAATTTGAAATGTCGCTAGATATTTCAAATTTCGCTAAAAAAGTCGCTAGATGTTTTTTTTAAATCTCCAAACATATCGCTAAATAAACTCAACTATTCATAATATGTCCCAAGTAATCCCTGCGACGTCGAAAATGACCAAGAAAACGACCATTGAAATTAACCATTGAAATTGTTCTTGATTAGTCGTTTCTTGGTCACGGAAAATCGGAAAATTACCGTCAAAATGACCCCTCTTTTCATCGAATTTCGAAAAAAAAAAAAAAATGATCACAGCCAGGATTCGAAATCGGGACCCGGGACCTTCTGACTGTTGCTTTGCGCCTTAGACCAACTAAGCTATTCAAACCTTTATTGGTATCCAAATTGAATGTCTATTTGAAGTTTGATTATCTAGTTGGTCGTTTCGATAGTCATTTCCCGGTCTTCACGGAAAAATGACCGGTTACAAATTATTGAAATAGTCATTTCGACAGTCATTTTCCGATTTTTCGTGACCAAGAAACAACTAATCAAGAATAATTTCAATGGTCATTTTCTTGGTCGTTCGGCTCATTTCAATGGTTTTTTTTTGTGCATTTAATGACCGGTACTTTTTCGGTCGTTTGGCCGGTCACTGGATATTTTTATTATTATAAAATTAACAGTACAATTAAAAACGGTATGAGCTCGCCCTTACGATTAAGCCAAAACACAAGTCAACAAGTCCCGGAGTCATGAAAATCTTGGACCCGGTAATGAGGACTGGCAAGTGGCAAAAGTTTCTCCGTAGCTCGATACTCGATTTTACGAAAGTCGACAAGCCAACAAGTCACGGAGTCATGGAGTCATGAAAATCTTGGACGCGGTAATGAGGACTGGCAAAAGTTTCTCCGTGGCTCGATTTTACGAAATTCGCCAGATGTCGCTAAAGGAATTCTGAAAATCGCCACGATTTACAAAATTCGCCAGATGTCGCTAAACGAGTCCCGAAAAATCGCCAGATCGCGACATATCGCAAAGTCGCAAAAAAAGTCGCCGAGGAGCTTTGAAAGTCGCTAAAACTAGCGACAAAATCGCTGAATTGGCAACACTGCTGGACAGTCTTTCGGTGTCGAACTGATGTTTGTCGAGTTTTGCTGTGTCCAGTTGATGATGTGTCAAGTTTTGCCGTGTCGAGTTGCGCCGTGTCTAGTTAGTGCTGTGTCGAGTTCTGCCGTGTCAAGTTGCACCGTGTCCAGTTAGTACTGTGTCGAGTTCTGCCGTGTCGAACTGGTAACGTGTCCAGTTGATTTGTATGCAGTTGCCCGTGTTCAATACCGCCTGTGTTTAGTTGGGATATGTAGGATCGAGCCACTGCCGGCATATACTATTTTTCCGCAGTGACATAACATAACTGCGCGGTGCGCTAAATATGTGCTCCAGTTGCCTACAGTTGGATTCTACAGAATAAAAGTGCCGCGAATATTGTAGCTGATCAAGCTTGAGAACAAACAAACTTTTGGGTGACACGTTGCATCCTCGCTTTGCATTAC
This sequence comes from Ephialtes manifestator, assembly GCA_963970395.1. Classification (NCBI taxonomy): domain Eukaryota; kingdom Metazoa; phylum Arthropoda; class Insecta; order Hymenoptera; family Ichneumonidae; genus Ephialtes; species Ephialtes manifestator. The sequence goes on along the minus strand of OZ019969.1, from coordinate 7,597,108 downwards.
AAACGGATAGGTGGAAATTGCGCGGCAAGCGCCGCGACGCCACGTGATTTACGTTCATGACGTATTCGCCAGGATCTGTAGAGGACCGAGTGTGTTGAATCGAGACTGCGATTAAGTTTGGTTGTTGCGGAAAACAAGTTTTACAGGCGAATGTGATGCAAACGTTTTGGTACACTGACAAGTAAGCATAACGTCGACATCGATACAACATTTAGAGAAAAATATTGTTTCTACTTATCGTTTCAATATTAAATAGTTACTTTAAATCATTGCTCCATCACTTTTCTTATGTGACACTATATTCTTAATTCTCTTTCGCTATTGCTGTCATAATAATTAAAATACAAATCAAATAAGGCATTTAAAATATTTACGAACAATACTGATGTAGGCTTTCGTTACCGAGTACTTTATAGGAAACGCTTCATAAATTTTATGATACCGAGGACTCGGTATCACAAAAGTCTTTTTTTCAGCTATCGTTTTATATAAACAAACAAATGGACTAATTTGCATTGGATATCCGTCCGTCCACCTGTACGTTGATTTGGATTTATTTAAATCTGGAACGTAAAAAAATGCATCGGCTGACAGCACTCTACACCGAATATGACACTTTGATAATCCGTAGATTTCACGTCGCCGTTTTATCCAAGTACTATGATCTAACTGCTTATGTATTAGAACGTAGAGGCTTTGTAATGACTGCAGCAGCACTACTGAATATCTGCAACAAAGAAATAAAGAAATTAATGTATAGAATTCTACGTGTGCACTTGTCGTGTTCCTAATTGGACTACAGCTTAGCCGGCGAAACCGACCCTAAGGTAAACGGCCCTGTTTGTGACCCTGCATCGGTTTGTGACCCCCGATACCTATTTTACACTGTCATAAATGTAATTTACGTCAAATTTTAACCTTATTATCGCCAAATTAAAGAGCTTTTTTAATAGTTTTTTTCTGCAATAGGGTAGAAGTACCGGTTGTGGCCACTTTAAGAATTTTCCCATTTTCAAGTACTTGTGATTGGGACCAAATATCATAAAACTGTTTTGGACCTATACTTTTCATATCTAAGAAGAATATAATTTCAGATTTCTAGCATTAAAATCTTCATATGTGTCGAGAAAACACTGGAAAATAGAAAAAAGTAGGAGCATAGCCATTTCACCAGTTCTGGCCACCTATGCACCGGTTTTGGCCACAGTAATGTACCGGTTTTGGCCATGCTTAAAATTAGAATAACTCAATATTCATTGCACTTGAAACATTTTTTAAGGTGTGTTTAATAAATCAAAATCGTATTCTTATGAAAGCATCCAATTCCTCTACACGAAAATGTCTTTAAAGCACAGATGCCATCCGTGAACCTAACTAACCTTTTTTGTCATTCGTCTCCTTCGTTTTGCACTTTTTCGTAGCAGCTTTCTTTGTCACAAATAGTGATACATTATATTAATGTTTTACTCTTTACACTTTTATTTTTATTTTTACTAGAGTTCTTTCCGAAAGTAGATTTTCGCATTGCATAATGATGGGAATCTTCAACATGAAAGGTGTTCCACCGCTTTACCTTCTTTTTTACTATACATTTCTAAGGATATATTTTTCTTAGCGTTTTTTGGTTTTTTTTTTTGTTTCTTCTTTACGAATTTATGAATTGATTGTGTAATAATTAACGAAAAATTAATGATTATATTATCATGGCCATATCCGGGGCAACATGCTTATTCCATGTACCAGTTGTGGCCATCGTATTTTTTATAAATGTATAGCTTTATTTCAAACTTTTAGTACATCAACATTTGCAGTGATGACTCTTAAGATTGATATGTGCAAAGTTGCATGCAATTCGCCAACCATATAATCCGAATATGTATCTAGAGCTTTCGTCAAAATCTTGTCGAATTCCGTAAGGAGTTGAGAATTTGATGAATCAGCTGATGATACTTTAATTACTGATACAGTACTTTTTGTAATGTAGACGAACGGACGTCAAAATGATGATAAATGTTTCCAAAATACACAATGTTATGAAAAATTATGATTAAATACAGGTACAGAATTAAAATAGCCACGAAAATCGTATTTAAGTGTGGGGATGGCCACAACCGGTACAGTGGCCACAACCGGTACTTCTACCCTAATCAAATTTCGTAACAAATTATTTAGAAATACATTTCACCGATGAAAGCCGTGGTATTGCGTCTCAGTGAGTTCGAACCGCCATTCCTAGATGGAGCTCACTAGCTGCATCGGTCGCGTATTTGATCGTTTCCATTCTTAAGTAAGTATAATACAACATAACAATTATATGAAAATGATCACAATAATTAGCTTTATGGACAAGAAATAGAATACTTAAGCTATTGATTAGTTTTTACCGTAAACTCTAAGGGTCAATAACTCCCAACGTAATTGTGGTTATTGACGCGGTTGCTGACTCTCTCAATATTTACGATTTTTATTTGTTGCTGAAAATTAGGTTAGGATTGAATACTGTATAAATGTCAACATTTAACGTTATTATGGTTTCGTTTTCATTTAATTATCGATATTTTTTCCAAATAGGAGTTCGAAAAACCCGGATAAGTGTCAGAAACCCGGTACACGCGGGGGTCAGGACCTACGGCGTGAGTGTCACAATCCCGGTACACGCGGGGGTCAGGACCTACGGCGTCAGTGTCACAAACCCGGTACACGCCAGGGTCACAAGCTACGCATGAGTGGTTCTGCAGGGTCAGGAACCCCGGCAGTAGACAAGCAATATTTAAACAATGTTTTTATTAATATTCTCAACATTTTGCCTTTGAAGAATAGTCTAATCTGTTTCAGAAGTTTTTAATGCACGTATTGAAAACGTTTATTTTCAGTTTAACAATATCACGCATCTGTAAATAACAGAAAATCGACCCCACTGCTCTAAGGGTGTCACAAACTGGGCCGTTTACCTTAGTTGAAACAGAGTCTTCCAGACTCTGCATTATCAACCTTGCTACAGCGAATGGAGTAAAGCAGACCGTAATTCACAGCGGATAAAGTAGAATGCTCGTGGCGTTGAAGGTGCTGGAGAGGAAAGTATGTTGATAAGGGAGCGAAGCTTAGAACGACCTATTTTAAGGTAGTTCTGTCGGTACGCCGGAGTCATAAATCTCAGAGTCTATATGACATTAAAAAATAATCATACACATCACTTTGACTGCCTCAATAATAATATCAAAAATAATCGAGAATCCTTCGAAATTGTCGTAATCAAATTAAAACGATTATTTGTAAATAGTTGATATGTTTAGTGCGGATTTGACTTCATTTTTACGATAATTAGGTTAGGAAACGTCATTTGGCCCGGTATCGTGCACTTTGACCTTGGTTCAATTAAACATTATTCCGGAGACTCCACCTTTTTTCATGATGCATCAAGTCCTGAATGATTTGCGAATCCGTAGTAGTTTTTATTTTTTCTCTATCTTTGATCTAAGTATGTTAATTTTCGATTTAAAGATCAATTTTTCCAGCCCTCCCGTGAGCACCGTGTAAAAAGATCGATTTTTAACTTTTTATTGTTCATTCAAATACTCGGTAAAAGCCTTCAAGATTTTGTGCAAGTAAAATTGAATAGCTAAATTACAACATGTCAAAAATTCATGCATATGAGTTTGGATTGCCTTCACGACAGAACTACCTTAAAGATACAAGAAAAAGAGAATTAAGGGAGCGAGCGAAGCTTAGAACGACCTATTTTAAGGTAGTTCTGTCGGTACGCCGGAGTCATAAATCTCAGAGTCTATATGACATTAAAAAATAATCATACACATCACTTTGACTGCCTCAATAATAATATCAAAAATAATCGAGAATCCTTCGAAATTGTCGTAATCAAATAAAAACGATTATTTGTAAATAGTTGATATGTTTAGTGCGGATTTGACTTCATTTTTACGATAATTAGGTTAGGAAACGTCATTTGGCCCGGTATCGTGCACTTTGACCTTGGTTCAATTAAACATTATTCCGGAGACTTCACCTTTTTTCATGATGCATCAAGTCCTGAATGATTTGCGAATCCGTAGTAGTTTTTATTTTTTCTCTATCTTTGATCTAAGTATGTTAATTTTCGATTTAAAGATCAATTTTTCCAACCCTCCCGTGAGCACCGTGTAAAAAGATCGATTTTCAAGTTTTAATTGTTCATTCAAATACTCGGTAAAAGCCTTCAAGATTTTGTGCAAGTAAAATTGAATAGCTAAATTACAACATGTCAAAAATTCATGCATATGAGTTTGGATTGCCTTCACGACAGAACTACCTTAAAGATACAAGAAAAAGAGAATTGTAGTGCATCGAAGTTATCGCGTATACGTTGTCGACGATAAATCGTTTTCAAGATAATTGAAGAAGCCTAATTAATATCCGGCTCAAGTATATTATTTAGCTTAGTAGTATTTAGCAAATTAAACTGATTTGGCTGTAAAAAAAGAAAATAAATAATAAGTCAGCGATAATATGCGTCAACATTTTGATAAGCCGATTACATCGATGATGTATCGTTTTGATGGTCCGAGCGAAAATTACCTTGCAACTCGTACTGAGATATCGTGGGGTTATCATTGGAGCCGCCGATCACTTGATGCGTGCCACTATTTCCGACAAGTTCTGTAGTTTCACGTCTCATCGATTCCCCTTTGTCGAGGGCATGGTCCGATATTTGCGCACTTTCCAGATATCCCACTAATTGCTCCGGCCTATATTCATCGTAGTAGTTGCTTCGAATTTCTTTCTTGCCTCTCATACCCTGTAGTTCCAATAAAAGATTAAAAAAATATAATATTTGCATCTGAAGGTGGTCTTATTGGTATGCTACAACAATTTTTATTTCCCGAAATGCCTTTCTACTATTGTTTTTCTAATTGTTCTCACAAAACGTGGAAAAGTAACCCGTTCGAAAGATGGCGCGCAAATTATTGCGCGGCTAAGCAGTCACGTATTCGTATTACGGCCGCGGGAAATGCTGGTGAAGAGGTTCGAAAGTTTCACACCAGTCAAATTGCCGCTAAATTATCGTAAACGATTAATTAAAGTTTAATGCATTAAATAATAACGAACACTGTCTTACAGATTACAAGACACATGAAAAATATCTTTCTAGGCGGGCGTCGGCTTGGAAAATGTTGAGTGGAAGATATAAAAAGTAGAACCTTGCACATTGCTTCCTCATTATTTTTCGCTTTTTATAAAGCTACCTCTATGAGGAAGTATGATATTCAATTTTGGCTTTCTCATAGAGGAAGCTTTGTAAAAAGCGAAAAATAATGAGGAAGCAATGTGCAAGGTTCTACTTTGCATCCTTTTTTAAATTAGATAAATAAACATGTTGTGAATTCGCTTTTTCTATTTCGTTATTTCGTTATTTTGTTATTATTAGAGCGTTTTCGAAAGTAAATGTGATAACGTATATTATTAAAAATAATTCAACATTCCATAAAATCACAAATTTCATACCGTTTGTCACTAAATTATACATATATAGTGGCTGAATATTGTTTCATTTATATACAAAATTTGAGCTCGCTATTTCAAGTTTTGCAAAAGTTACAATAGAGCGATAATGTGAATTTTTTGAAAAATTCAAAATTCCATAAAATCTGAACCACTTTACCGATTCGAACCAAATTCAATACCAAACAGCATTGAGTGCACCTACTCTTATAACCAACTATTTAACAAAATAGACTAAATTTTACGAAAGTTAGAGCGACCACGTCCTTTTTTCAATAAATTCAAAACGGCATAAAATCGAAATTTTCGCACAGATTTTGTCCGAAATTGGTACAGTTGAAGAGGGTCTGCGGCTACACTAGTGTGCCAAATTTGAGCGCGATATACAAAACCGTTCTTGAGTTATGGGCGTTCGAATTTTCGGAGTTGTATACATACTAGGGCTGTTAAAAAAAAACATAATGTTCTTATAATCAATTGCTCCTAAAATGCTGTATTGATTATCACAAAAAAAATGTATTCGCGAAAGCTGGCAGTTGTGCGATGATATTAAGTAAGGTAAACGCCCCGGTACCCGACCATGTACCAGTTTCCAACCACTGACACAAATATTGACTAAAATTAAGAAATTATGAATATGAAATAAATAAATAACTAGTGCTACCATTTTTGCAATTCTTTATGTCTACATAGGCCAATAATAAAAATAGTCATCAATTTTTTTGTTGACGTTTTTTAAAGATATTGTGCACTGCAGACGCCGCTCAGAGGATCGGCGCATATCTTTTGGCCAGTTCGTTAAGAATTGGCGTAACGTTGTTAAGCTTATGACGCTGTTATTTTCACGATTTCCACAATAATTCGTGGCTTGTGGTATTCGTGAATAAATAGACTTTATAAATCTTCCATTAAAATTTGCGAAAAACCACTGCTAAGTCGTCAATTTCCATGGTTGGCTATTGGGGCGCATCCGCAGTATGCTGTACCGATATCCAACCGCGGCCTATTCCCGGCCAACACAAACTCAGCGAACATAACCTCTATGTCAAGTTGATGCCGGTTGCACGTCACGGTGAGCCTTTTTATTAGTTATTATTTATCATAAATTATCCCAAACGTTGCGTGTAATTTAAGAAATAAAATGAAGTTTTAACGAATCGCATAGCCTCGTATCGGCGGGTGGTTGCGTATAGGGGCATGCTTGGTCGGGTATTTAGACATTACCTGAAATCGGTGGACGGGTACTAATCCATCGACTTTCTCAATTGTTTCCTAACTTTAACAAAAAACTATACCCCTGACATGAATTAATGGATGCTTTTCGAAAAGTAGAAAAGCTAAGCTTTGCATTAGTTATGGTTACAATTATAGAAAGGTCATTTTAGTATAAGAAATATAACTTTACAATTTCCTGTTCTTTAAGATGGCCTGCTATTGGGGCGTTTACCTTATTGCCGCATCAAGGCCAAAATTCATGAAAATCGGCGATTTTTATAATTTTTGCTTCCTCATAGAGGAAGCTTTGTTTTCATGAAATTTTTTTTTTTCGAGATTTTCATGTCAGTATGCTTAGAATCACCTAAAACGTCGAGAAAAGTGGTTTAGAAAAAATGTCCGTATGTATGTATGTGTGTGTGTGTGTGTGTGTGTGTGTGTGTGTGCTGGGCTTCGAAAATTCAATCTCCTCTCACTCGGTAACCGTTCGAGCGATCCGGCTCAAATTTGGCACGCAAGTAGAGTAGCTGCCCCTCTTTGAATGTTGTGATTTTTGCCAAAATATGTGAAGTCATTAAGATTTTATGTTGATTTTAATTTGTTGAAAAAAGGGCGTGGTCGCTCTAACTTTCGTAAAAGTTCGCCGATTTGGCTAAATAGTTCTTCATAACTGAAGATACGTTCAATGTTGTATGGTATTGAATTTCGACGAAATCGGTAAAGCGGTTCGGATTTTATAGAATTTTAAATTTTTCGAAAAAAATAGATTTTGATCTAAATTACGTCGAATTTCAACAAATGAACAGAAATTTTGTACAGACGAAAAATAACATTCAGAAATGCCATGTACCAAATTTGGTGATGATCGGTAAAGTCGTTCGGATTTTACACCATTTTTCATTTTAAAAAAAATGTAGATTTTCGCTATAACTTCCGGAAAAGTTCAGAAAGTACGACAAAAATTTGTATCTAATCAAAATTAGATGTAACGGTGTTTGCAGAGGTGATTTATAGCTGTATAAAAACCCTCTGCAAAAGAGACACAAGGTATAAAAAAAGTCTGCAAAGTAGAACCTTGCAAATTGCTTCCTCAGCATTTTTCTGAATAGTCTTTCAAGCTGAAACAAGCCTGCAAAGTAGAACCTTGCAAATTGCTTCCTCATTATTTTACACCTTTAACGAAGCTTCCTCTATGAGGAAGCCAAAATCGATCAACGTACATCCTCTGGTGCTCGATGAAAGGATTTTTTACTGTCGTCTGACTTGCATATGCTTTTCAATATTATCTTAAGCAAAGTCCTTAGGTTTTCCATTCTGCACATGATTCAGATCAAACTACTTGGCAGATTGGAATGGTTGACATCTCATTTTCTTCTTCATGAAAAGATACACCGGCTAAATAGAGCAAACTATTTTTTTTTCATTCTGAAAGCAAAGTTAATGACTGATTCAGAAAATAGCATAAAATTTATTGATTAATAATTATGTCACTTAAAAAATATTACCTTTTATTAACATTTTCTCCATTTAGCCGGTGTATCTTTTCATGAAGAAGAAAATGAGACGTCAACCATTCCAATCTGCCTAGTAGTTTGATCTGAATCATGCGCAGAATGGAAAACCTAAGAACTTTGCTTAAGATAATATTGAAAAGCATATGCAAGTCAGACGACAGTAAAAAATCCTTTCATCGAGTACCAACAATATAGTGCGTTGGGCATTTATATATGTCTATAGGATTTGGATGATATTGAATTTCCAAAATCAATTTTTTTTACCTGACTCCCTCCCCTTAATGAATTCTGGACTTGATGCGGCAATACTTAATATCATCGCACAACTCCCAGCTTTCGCGAAAACATTTTTTTGGTGATAATCAATCAGCATTTCAGGAGCAACCGATTATAAAGAAATTATGTTTTTTTGAACAACCCTAATACATACACACACACACATACATACATACGGACATTTTTTCTAGATCACTTTTCTGGACGTTTTGGACAATTCTAAGTGTCCTGACATAAAAATCTCGAAAAAATTTTTTTTCATGAAAACAAAGCTTCCTCTATGAGGAAGCAAAAATGGTAGATAAACATAAATACAATACAAAATGTCTGTGTCTGTAAAATGTCTGTAAGGTGACAACAACACGGTGTGAACCGAAATATATAGATTAAATAAAATACCTGAAATCCCATCATTGCACGCTTTTCAAGATCTTCCATCTCTTCCAGAAAGCTCTTTTTGCCGCGCATACCCTGGAATCCCATCGGTGCTCTTTTGTTCCATCCATCCTCGAGCTCCTGTCGTTTTCCTCTCATACCCTGAAAGCCCATGAAACGTGCTCGTTTCGCATAGTCATCGGGATATCCCATCAGATTTACATTCGATCCTTGACTAACTCCGTAACGTCTATTTTGAATTTCCCTGAGAAGCTGTAATACAATCGTAAACATTTATTTAAAAAAACCATATTGTGAAAAAAAGAGAAAAAAAACAAATTTATGAATTCGAAAATTCAAATAAATTAAAAAAAATTGTTAATATTCGATTCGAATCGGACAAAATATTCCCTGGAATTCTCCAAAATGCGCAAACTCCCTGTTATTTGATAATAAGAAAATGATTCGTTATTCTTTTCTTTTATACAGGATATCGCAGCTAAGGTACTTTGAAACATTACATTATAAAAACAATTCGACGAGCCCGAGGCTATTTTCGAAGCTTTCATAGAATGTTTTACTGCAGCACGTAACGCCTCGTTTCGTGCTGCACGTATCTCACGTTTTTCGTGGTCTACCTCTCTTTAGTATTTTCCACTCGCTACTACGCACTACATCGAGCTCACCGAGCTCTTCGTGTCTTTCATTTTCGTTCTATATTATCAACTTTAGTAAGATTCTGCTATTCTTTTGCATTCGTTGAAAATCTTGTTGTTGGCGCTTTTTGGCGATTTTTCTATAAACTAGGCATATTGCAGAGAATATTTAGTAAAAATAAAAACAAAAAGTATATATTTTGGTGAAAAATCAATGTAGCAAATTTGAAAAAGACTTACACGGTCGAGAGATTTCGGTCCTCGTGATCTTTTGTAGTAATCGCTTTCGGTCATCGTTTTCTTACCCCTCATGCCTTGAAACCCCATGGGTGCCCGCTTGAAGTAGTCGTCTCGAAAGTACGTATCCGCAAAGTCCGGTGTCAGTAGGTCGTCTTTCTTCCCTCTCATTCCTTGAAACCCCATTGATGATCGCTTCTCCAATTCATCGTCCGATGCGATCAAATTTGCTTCTGAATCCTTTTTGCCCCGCATTCCCTGGGAATTGTGCGTTGGGAGTTTTATAATTGCCAAGTTCATCGATTCACTCTCTTATAAATAAATTGATAAAACAATTAAGGAGGATCGGTGGCCACTCCCAAAGTCAAATCGAAGATAAATTTTCGCGATCGATTCTTTAAAGTTTAATGCATTAAATAATAACAGTGGAGGGTGATTTGTATTGAAGCATGTAGACTTAATCCAGAGAAAGATTAATAGTCACGGATTTGCATAAAGATTAACTGATTAACGTTTCTTTTCAGTGTGATATATTTTCGTTCAGTTTTTTCCAAGTCTTATCTTTAATTCTTTGCCGATTTTTATGAACGATAGCTCATTGTTTTTCTTAAAAGATACTCTACGAATTGACCACCTAGATATTTCATAGTGTTCATCGTTTTGTAATTATAGCCTGTTGTTTATGAAAGTATTTTAATTTCTGTTAAACAACAGTCTAGAATTATTAAACAATTAACACTATGAAATATCTAGGCGGTCAATTCGTAGAGTATCTTTTAAGGTAGAGAATGAGCTGACACTCATTCAAATCGGCCAAGAATTACAGATTATACTTGAAAAAAACTGAACGAAAATGTATCCCATTGAAAAGAAACGTTAATCAGTTAATATTTATGCAAATCCGTCACTATTAATCTTTCTCTGGATTAAGTCTACATGCTTCAATACAAATCACCCTCCACAACTATTATTTAATGCATTAAACTTTAAACAATCGATTACAAAAATTTATCTCTGATTTGACTTTGACAGTCGTCACCGATTGTCCTTAAGGGTAGGGAATCAGACCCAACTTTCTCATATTCATTGACACATTTTTCACTTGTTTATCCCCTGATGGCATTAAATTAGTATATCGCGATACAAGTGCGGTAAAACTTTTTGCGACGAGTGTGAGTTTGCAGCAAATTCGAGAGCAATGTGCGAGTCCCGATTTTGCGACCTTCATTTTTTTTCGATTTTCGATCAGGCAATTCACAAGTGTTAATATTGTAGGGTAGAAGTACCGGTTGTGGCCACCCCCACACTTAAATACGTTTTTCGTGGCTATTTTAATTCTGTGCCTGTATTTAATCATAATTTTTCATAACGTTGTGTATTTTGGAAACATTTATCGTCATTTTGACGTCCGTTCGTCTCCATTACAAAAAGTACTATATCAGTAATTAAAATATCATCAGCTGATTCATCAAATTCTCAACTCCTTACGGAATTCGACAAGATTTTGACAAAAACTCTAGATACATATTCGGATTATATAGTTGGCGAATTGCATGCAGCTTTGCACATATCAATCTTAAGAGTCATCACTGCAAATGTTGATGTACTAAAAGTTTGAAATAAAGCTATACATTTATAAAAAATACGATGGCCACAACTGGTACATGGAATAAGCATGTTGCCCCGGATATGGCCATGGTAATATAATCATTAATTTTTCGTTAATTATTACACAATCAATTTATAAATTCGTAAAGAAGAAACAAAAAAACGAAAAAACGCTAAGAAAAATATATCCTTAGAAATGTATAGTAAAAAAGAAGGTAAAGCGGTGGAACACCTTTCATGTTGAAGATTCCCATCATTATGCAATGCGAAAATCTACTTTCGGAAAGAACTCTGGTAAAAATAAAAATAAAAGTGTAAAGAGTAAAACATTAATATAATGTATGACTATTTGTGACAAAAAAAGCTGCTACGAAAAAGTGCAAAACGAAGGAGACGAATGTCAAAAAAAGTTAGTTAGGTTCACAGATGGCATCTGTGCTTTAAAGTCATTTTCGTGTAGAGGAATTGGATGCTTTCATACGAATATGATTTTGATTTATTAAACACACCTTAAAAAACGTTTGAAGTGCAATGAATATTAAGTTATTCTAATTTTAAGCATGGCCAAAACCGGTACATTACTATGGCCAAAACCGGTCCGTAGGTGGCCAGAACTGGTGAAATGGCTATGCTCCTACTTTTTTCTATTTTCCAGTGTTTTCTCGATACATATGAAGATTTTAATGCTAGAAATCTGAAATTATATTCTTCTCAGATATGAAAAGTATAGGTCCAAAACAGTTTTATGATATTTGGTCCCAATCACAAGTACTTGAAAATGGGAAAATTCTTAAAATGGCCACAACTGGTACTTCTACCCTATATCGCGATACAAGTGCGGTAAAACTTTTTGCGACGAGTGTGAGTTTACAGCAAATTCGAGAGGAATGTCCGAGTCTCGATTTTGCAACCTTCATTTTTTTTCGATTTTTGTTCGGTCGGTACGCCGGAGTCATAAATCTCAGAGTCTATATGACATTAAAAAATAATCATACGCATCACTTTGACTGCCTCCATAATAATATCAAAAATAATCGAGAATCCTTCGAAATTGTCGTAATCAGATTAAAACGATTATTTGTAAATAGTTGATATGTTTAGTGCGGATTTGACTTCATTTTTACGATAATTAGGTTAGGAAACGTCATTTGGCCCGGTATCGCGCACTTTGACCTTGGTTCAATTAAACGTTATTCCGGAGACTTCACCTTTTTTCATGATGCATCAACTCCTGAATGATCTGCGAATCCGTAGTACTTTTTATTTTTTCTCTATCTTTGATCTAAGTATGTTAATTTTCGATTTAAAGATCAATTTTTCCAGCCCTCCCGTAAGCGCCGTGTAAAAAAATCGATTTTCAAGTTTTAATTGTTCATTCAAATACTCGGTAACAGCCTTCAAGATTTTGTGCAAGTTAAATTGAATAGCTAAATTACAACATGTCAAAAATTCATGCATATGAGTTTGGATTGCCTTCACGACAGAACTACCTTAATATTGTATAATGTGTTATAAAAGATCAAATAAAGCCGAGAGCAAAGACAGTCGAAGTAGAAGGGGTGAGTAATAAATGGCAAGGATAGCAATGAGAGATCGGTTGAAGAAAACAGTTGGCCAATGTAGATAAAGCTTTGATAAACCATTATACTATATTCTTGAAATGAACAAAGCACAACGCACGAAAGGCACAACGGAATTAACTGTTATTCACGCGTACCTGGAAGCCCATTGGGGCTCTCTTAGCGAATTCCTCGTTTTCCGAGGACGTGAGCTCATTTTTCCCTCGCATAGCCTGGAATCCCATTGGTGCACGCTTTCCGGATGGGGCATCGTTAGGCGAGAACTCCTTGGCAAGCGCTCGGGACGAAACCAGTACCATTGCCAAAGTGATAGAACCGACAAACATTCTGTAAAGAAAATCATTGAGACAACGACATTAGTCACCGGCGATATTCCATTACGTCATAAAACTTATTCACATAAACATATATCACTTGAGAAAAAAATTAAAAATTCGTTACAATTTTGCTCTCTCATGGAGATATCTTTGGTTTCATGAAAAAAACAAGCCTGCAAAGTAGAACCTTGCAAATTGCTTCCTCATTATTTCTCGCTTTTTACAAAGCTACCTCTATGAGTAAGTATGTTGATCAATTTTGGCTTCCTCATAGAGGAAGCTTTGTAAAAAGCGAGAAATAATGAGGAAGCAATTTGCAAGGCTCTACTTTGCAGGCTTGTTTATGCTCTAGACTTTTTTCTAAAAATTCAAAGTGTCGAAGAATTTTAACCGTGCAACCGATTTTTTTCAAATTCGTACTAAAACCTTGTACCATTGTAGTCCATATGTGGGCCAAATTAGAACCCGGTATAACGGAATTTGCACGAGCCAGTGCGAGAATGAGATTTTTCGAAAAATTCAAAATGCCATTA